>JAVIAB010000124.1:115509054-115943239 GCA_032433765.1 Megaustenia siamemsis
TACTACAACTACTACAACTACTACAACTACTACAACTACAACTACTAGTACTACAATAACAACTACTACTACTACCACCACAACAACTACTACTACTACTATTACTACAACAACAACTGCTACTACTAGCACCGCAACTACTAGTACTACAACAACAACTGCTACTACTACAACTACTAGTACTACAACAACAACAACTACTACTACTACTACCACCACAACTACTACTACTACAACTACTAGTACTACAACAACAGCTGCTACTACTACAACTACTAGTACAACAACAACAACTACTACTACCACCACTACTACTACTACTACAACTACTAGTACTACAACAACAACAACTACTACTACAACTACTAGTACTACAACAACAACTGCTACTACTACAACTACTAGTACTACAGCAACAACTGCTACTACTACAACTACTAGTACAACAACAACTACTACTACTACAACTACTAGTACTACAACAACTGCTACTACTACTACAACTACTAGTACAACAACAACTACTACTACTACAACTACTAGTACTACAACAACTGCTACTACTACTACAACTACTAGTACAACAACAACTACTACTACTACTACAACTACTAGTACTACAACAACTGCTACTACTACAACTACTATTACTACAACAACTGCTACTACTACTACAACTACTAGTACAACAACAACTACTACTACTACAACTACTAGTACTACAACAACTGCTACTACTACTACAACTACTAGTACAACAACAACTACTACTACTACAACTACTAGTACTGCAACAACTGCTACTACTACTACAACTACTAGTACAACAACAACTACTACTACTACTACTACTACAACTACTAGTACTACAACAACTGCTACTACTACAACTACTAGTACTACAACAACTGCTACTACTACTACAACTACTAGTACAACAACAACTACTACTACTACTACAACTACTAGTACAACAACAACTACTACTACTACTACAACTACTAGTACAACAACAACTACTACTACTACAACTACTAGTACTACAACAACTGCTACTACTACTACAACTACTAGTACAACAACAACTACTACTACTACTACAACTACTAGTACAACAACAACTACTACTACTACTACAACTACTAGTACTACAACAACTGCTACTACTACAACTACTAGTACAACAACAACTGCTACTACTACAACTACTAGTACAACAACAACTACTACTAGTACTACAACTACTAGTACTACAGCAACAACTGCTACTACTACAACTAGTAGTACTACAACAACAACTGCTACTACTACAACTACTAGTACAACAACAACTACTACTAGTACAACTACTAGTACTACAACAACAACTGCTACTACTACAACTACTAGTACAACAACAACTACTACTACAACTACTAGTACAACAACAACTACTACTAGTACAACTACTAGTACTACAACAACTGCTACTACTACAACTACTAGTACTACAGCAACAACTGCTACTACTACAACTACTAGTACTACAACAACTGCTACTACTACAACTACTAGTACTACAACAACAACTACTACTACAACTACTAGTACTACAACAACAACTGCTACTACTACTACAACTACTAGTACTACAACAACAACTACTACTACAACTACTAGTACTACAATAACAACTGCTACTACTACTACAACTACTAGTACTACAACAACAACTGCTACTACTACAACTACTAGTACAACTACAACTGCTACTACTACAACTACTAGTACAACAACAACTACTACTACAACTACTAGTACTACAACAACAACTGCTACTACTACAACTACTAGTACAACAACAACTACTACTACAACTACTAGTACTACAACAACAACTGCTACTACTACAACTACTAGTACAACAACAACTACTACTAGTACAACTACTAGTACTACAGCAACAACTGCTACTACTACAACTAGTAGTACTACAACAACAACTGCTACTACTACAACTACTAGTACTACAACAACAACTGCTACTACTACAACTACTAGTACTACAACAACAACTACTACTACTACAACTACTAGTACAACAACAACAACTGCTACTACTACAACTACTAGTACTACAACAACAACTACTACTGCTACAACTACTAGTACTACAACAACAACTGCTACTACTACAACTACTAGTACTACAACAACAACTACTACTACTACAACTACTAGTACTACAACAACAACTGCTACTACTACAACTACTAGTACTACAACAACAACTACTACTACTACAACTACTAGTACTACAACAACAACTGCTACTACTACAACTACTAGTACAACTACAACTGCTACTACTACAACTACTAGTACAACAACAATTACTACTACAACTACTAGTACTACAACAACAACTGCTACTACTACAACTACTAGTACAACAACTGCTACTACTACAACTACTAGTACTACAACAACAACTACTACTAGTACAACTACTAGTACTACAGCAACAACTGCTACTACTACAACTAGTAGTACTACAACAACAACTGCTACTACTACAACTAGTAGTACTACAACAACAACTGCTACTACTACAACTACTAGTACTACAACAACTGCTACTACTACAACTAGTAGTACTACAACAACAACTGCTACTACTACAACTACTAGTACTACAGCAACAACTGCTACTACTACAACTACTAGTACTACAGCAACAACTGCTACTACTACAACTACTAGTACAACAACAACTACTACTAGTACTACAACTACTAGTACTACAAAAACAACTGCTACTACTACAACTACTAGTACAACAACAACTACTACTACTACAACTACTAGTACTACAACAACAACTGCTACTACTACAACTACTAGTACAACAACAACTACTACTAGTACTACAACTACTAGTACTACAACAACTACTACTACTACAACTACTAGTACTACAACTACTAGTACTACAACAACTACTACTACTACAACTACTAGTACTACAACTACTAGTACTACAACAACTACTACTACTACAACTACTAGTACTACAACTACTAGTACTACAACAACTACTACTACTACAACTACTAGTACTACAACTACTAGTACTACAACAACTACTACTAGTACTACAACTACTAGTACTACAACAACTGCTACTACTACAACTAGTAGTACTACAACAACAACTGCTACTACTACAACTACTAGTACAACAACAACAACTGCTACTACTACAACTACTAGTACAACAACAACTACTACTAGTACTACAACTACTAGTACTACAACAACAACTGCTACTACTACAACTACTAGTATAACAACAACTACTACTAGTACTACAACTACTAGTACTACAACAACTGCTACTACTACAACTAGTAGTACTACAACAACAACTACTACTACTACAACTACTAGTACTACAGCAACAACTGCTACTACTACAACTACTAGTACTACAACAACAACTGCTACTACTACAACTACTAGTACTACAACAACAACTGCTACTACTACAACTACTAGTACTACAGCAACAACTGCTACTACTACAACTACTAGTACTACAACAACAACTGCTACTACTACAACTACTAGTACTACAACAACAACTGCTACTACTACAACTACTAGTACTACAGCAACAACTGCTACTACTACAACTACTAGTACTACAACAACAACTGCTACTACTACAACTACTAGTACTACAACAACAACTGCTACTACTACAACTACTAGTACTACAGCAACAACTGCTACTACTACAACTACTAGTACAACAACAACTGCTACTACTACAACTACTAGTACTACAGCAACAACTGCTACTACTACAACTACTAGTACAACAACAACTACTACTAGTACTACAACTACTAGTACTACAACAACTGCTACTACTACAACTACTAGTACTACAACAACTGCTACTACTACAACTAGTAGTACTACAACAACAACTACTAATACTACAACTACTATTATTACTACGGATACCACCACATCTTCAACCACAACTGCTACTCCTATTTATTCATCTTCTTTTACTCCTTTTCTTCATGTTATTTTCTTCTTTTCTTTTTTTTTTCTTTTTTCTTCTACTTCTTTTTTCTTATACTTCATATTCTTTTTCTTCTTCTTATTTTCATCTTCTTCTTTTTGCTTCATCTTCTTCTTCGTCCTCTTCATCTTCTTCTTCTTCTGCTTCTTCTTCTTATTATTATTATTATTCTTCTTTTCCTCTTCATCTTCTTCTTCCTCTTCTTCTTATCCTCTTCTTCTTCTGCTTCTCCTTCTTCATCTTCTCTTCTTCTTCAACCTCTTTTTTCTTCCTCTTCCTCTTCATCTTCTTCTTCTTCTTCGTCTTCTGCTTCATCTTCTTTTTTCGTTTCCTTCTTCTTCATCTTCTTTTTTCTTTTCCTTCTTCTTCATTTTTCTTCTTTTTCCTCTTCATCTTCTTTTTTCTTTTCCTTCTTCATTTTTCTTCTTTTTTCCTCTTCATCTTCTTTTTTCTTTTCCTCCTTCTTCATTTTTCTTCTTTTTTCCTCTTCATCTTCTTTTTCATCTTTTTCATCTTCTCCATCTTCTTCAACTTCTTTTCTTCTTCATCTTATTTTGTTCTTCTTCATCTTATTTTCTTCCATCTTCATCTTCACCTTCTTCTTCTTACAACAACAACTACTACTACTACTACTACAACTACAACAACTACTACAACTGCTACTCCTACAACTACAACTACTACTACTTTATCTTCACCTCATTCAGCGATCAACATTTTCTCTGCCGCCATGATTATGAACCAAATTATGCGCCTGGGGTGAGGGTATCTTCTAGTGCTGGCTCTACTGCTGCCACCAACTGCTGTTGAGGGCGGTATGTAGCACAGTCTGCTTGGCACTGTATTGTGAATGTGTCTGGCATACATTGCCTTGACTTTAGACCGGTTCTCAGTGTCCTCGCGAAGGAGAGTCAAGGAATGATGCTGTCGTTGGTGCAAAGTTTCAACAACATAAAAAGAAATAAGCAATATTAGATTAACAATAGAAGGTCGCTGCCTATTCTGACTCAATAGAATTATCTCACTCCCCTTTTCCTGGTTTATTTTAGGAGTGATTATATGGTCATGATACTCTGGGGTGGTTTGGAGTGTCAAATATTACCATTGCTTTTTGCCAGCTCGACTATTTCACCATTTCCAGGGATCTACGAATATTATTATTATTGTTGTTGTGTTTACAGTTCTCAATATTCTTATCATTCGTTATGATCATTTTTGATATCGTTATTGTGGGCATGAGACACTGTTTTGGTTGTTGACACTCACCTTTTACCTATAAATGATAAAAACGTGACGAGTCCAGGACAGATCCAGTTGCAGGCAGTAAATGTCGATTGGAAAGCAGAGGAGCTCATTAAAAAAAAAAACACACAATTTGCCGATTCCATGCACGCTCGAAGGAAAAGAAAGCAGACAAAATCCCCACACGTCTACTAAATTCATAATCTTTAGAGAATGGCAGTGTGTTACAGCAATCGTCATTGTAGGCCTCTTCTTTCCGTTGTCCTACATTCTAGACAGGGAAGTGTTGTACCTCCATCATAAGTTTCTTTTGTTGTAGCGTGACTTCCACCACAGCTATACTAAGAACTCTTTGCCTGCGCGAGGTGTCCAGCTTCTGCAACAGTCAATCCCAGCCAGTCACTGATTGTTTGCACCCGTAGTCTTTCTTTCTGTCGTCTATATAGTATCATGTCTGTCCTAAAGATCTTATTTAGATCATCTTGTCTTTTTATATGACCAAAAGACTGTCCTTGTTTCAGCCCACTTATAATTAGCATCTAGATAATTCTTTCTGAACTATCCACAGATTGCGCTAACAGGTACTAGCTGATGTTGTTTACGACGGCGATGCTGTTCATAATAATGGAGACAAAGCTGAACTTTTGATTATCATGACGTATTAGATCATTTTATTATCGTTCACTTCATACAATTAATGAAATGTTGACGTATTAGATCATTTTATTATCGTTCACTTCATATAATTAATGAAATGTTGACGTATTAGATCATTTTATTATCGTTCCCTTCACATAATCAAACATGAGAGAAACAAGCTAATGGGCGGGTAATGCAAGTAACTAAAACTCGTGAGCTTATTTTTATGAACAGCAGCTGCGACAGCAAAGCTAGAGAGAGAGTATTAATTGATAGCAGCTGTCACACGTTAGATCAATTCCTATGCTAACATGGA
Organism: Megaustenia siamemsis; assembly: GCA_032433765.1. NCBI lineage: Eukaryota > Metazoa > Mollusca > Gastropoda > Stylommatophora > Ariophantidae > Megaustenia > Megaustenia siamemsis. The sequence goes on from JAVIAB010000124.1 coordinate 115,515,327, forward strand.
TACAGCTATGTGTTGACATAGATACAACTCTGTGTTGACATAGATACAGCTCTGTGTTGACATAGATACAACTATGTGTTGACATAGATACAGCTCTGTGTTGACATAGATACAGCTCTGTACTGACATAGATACAGCTTTGTGTTGACATAGACACAGCTCTGTGTTGACATAGATACAGCTTTGTGTTGATATAGATACAGCTCTGTGTTGACATAGATACAGCTCTGTACCGATATAGATACATTTCTGTACTGACATAGATACAGTTCTGTATTGACATAGATACAGCTCTGTACTGACATAGATACAGCTTTGTGTTGACATAGATACAGTTCTGTGTTAATATAGATACTGCTCTGTGTTGAAGTATATAATACAGCTTTGTGTTGGCATAGATACAGTTCTGTGTTAATATAGATACAGCTCTGTGTTGAAGTATATAATACAGCTTTGTGTTGGCATAGATACAGCTTTGTGTTGAAGAATAAAATACAGCTTTGTGTTGGCATAGATACAGCTCTGTGTTGAAGTATATAATACAGCTTTGTGTTGGCATAGATACAGTTCTGTGTTAATATAGATACAGCTCTGTGTTGAAGTATATAATACAGCTTTGTGTTGGCATAGATACAGCTTTGTGTTGAAGTATATAATACAGCTTTGTGTTGGCATAGATACAGCTCTGTGTTGAAGTATATAATACAGCTTTGTGTTGACATAGATACAGTTCTGTGTTAATATAGATACAGCTATGTATCTGTATGTAGAGAGATCTGATGTCTAAACCTCTGGGTAGAGAGATCTGATGTCTAAACATCTCTGGGGAGAGAGATCTGATGTCTAAACCTCTGGGTAGTGAGATATGATGTCTAGTCCTCTCTGTGTAGTGAGATCCGATGTCTAACCCACTGTGGGTAGTGAGATCCAATCTCTAGCCCTCACTGTGTAGTGAGATCCAATGTCTAGCCCACTCTGGGTATTGAAATCCGATGTCTAGCCCTCTCTGGGTAGTGAGATCCGATGACTAGCACTCTCTTGGTAGTGAAATCTTATGTTTAGCCCTGCCCTGTCCTGGTAGTGAGACCCGATTTCTAGCCCTCTCTGGGTAGTGAAATCCGAAGACTAGCTCTCTCTGTGTAGTGAGATCCGATGTCTAGCCCTCTCTGGGCTAGTGAGATCCGATGTCTAGCCCTCTCTGTGTAGTGAGATCCGATGTCTAGCCCTCTCTGTGTAGTGAGATCCGATGTCTAGCCCTCTCTGGGCTAGTGAGATCCGATGTCTAGCCCTCGCTGGACTAGTGAGATCCAATGTCTAGCCCTCTCTTGGTAGTGAGATCTGATGTCCAACCCTCTCTGGGTAGTGAGATTCGATGCCTAGCCCATTGTGGGTAGTGAGATTTGATGTCTAGACCTCCCTGTGTAGTTAAACTTGTTGGCTAGCCCTCTGTGAGTAGTGAGATCTGACGTCTAGCCATCTCTTGGTAGTGCGATCTGATGTCTAACCCTCACTGGGTAGTGAGATTCGATGCCTAGCCCACTGCGGGTAGGGAGATTCGATGTCTAGCCCTCCCTGTGTAGTGAGAGTCGATGTCTAGCCCTCTCTGTGTAGTGAAATTTGATGTCTAACCCGCTTTTAGTAGTGAGATTTGATGTTTTACCCTCTCTTGGTTGTGAAATTTGATGTCTAACCCGCTCTGGATAGTGCGATTCAATGATTAACTCTCTCTTTATTGTGAAATGGTCGATCTTCAACAATCTGTCATCGGTTCTGACATTTCTCATGATGTTCGCAGCATAGAACAGCTATGGAGAGAGGATTCATCCCTACTTCACACGTTTTTCTACTTCAAATCAATTAATGTCCTTGTAATTGAGGAAAATAAGAAGCAGATTTTGGATTTTTTTTCCCGGGGTAGATGTGACGTCATGGAGCTACAAACAGCTAGACATCAATTATCTCACTGCTAGGCTTCTCGTCAATTTTTTTTCTGTTCTAGACAGCTGGACATCAATTATCTCACTGCCAAGGCTTCTCGTCAATTTTTTTTCTGTTCTAGACAGCTGGACATCAATTATCTCACTGCTAGGCTTCTCGTCAATTTTTTTTCTGTTCTAGACAGCTGGACATCAATTATCTCACTGCCAAGGCTTCTCGTCAATTTTTTTTCTGTTCTAGACAGCTGGACATCAATTATCTCACTGCTAGGCTTCTCGTCAATTTTTTTCTGTTCCAGACAACTGGACATCAATTATCTCACTGCTAGGCTTCTCCTCAATTTTTTTTCTGTTCTAGCCAGCTGGACATCAATTATCTCACTGCTAGGCTTCTCCTCAATTTTTTTTCTGTTCTAGCCAGCTGGACATGAATTATCTCACTGCTAGGCTTCTCCTCAATTTTTTTTCTGTTCTAGACAGCTGGACATCAATTATCTCACTGCTAGGCTTCTCCTCAATTTTTTTTCTGTTCTAGCCAGCTGGACATCAATTATCTCACTGCTAAGGCTACTCGTCATTTTTTTTCTGTTCCAGACAGCTGGACATCAATTATCTCACTGCTAGGCTTCTCCTCAATTTTTTCTGTTCTAGACAGCTGGACATGAATTATCTCACTGCTAGGCTTCTCCTCAATTTTTTTCTGTTCTAGACAGCTGGACATCAATTATCTCACTGCTAAGGCTTCTCGTCAATTTTTTCTGTTCTAGACAACTGGACATGAATTATCTCACTATTATATTAGACTGATATATAGTGATTACTTTACTGCTAGACTCCGATACATCACCAATATTACTGTTTAACATGTTTTATCAATTATTAATCACTTCACTTCACATCACTTCAGTCAGTTTCATACTTTAATTGTATATTTTCTATACATTTTTTTTTAGAATATGCTAAAATTTGAGAATAGATTTTCAATGTCATTTTCTGTTCTCTGTCTCACTCCCTCTCTCTGCCACTCTCTGTGCCTCTCCATCTCTCTGCTCTCTTTGTCTCACTTCCTCGGTATGTCTGTCTATCTATCTACCTCACTATAGCAGTATTCATCATAATTTGTCTACCTTAACTATAATTCCTGGTTGCTGACTTGCTTGTCTTGAACAGTGAGCTATCACATGAGAGGATTAATCTTATAATACATCACATTACGATTCATCATCATCAAGTACCGGACCTGACGGCGTAGGTGATCATGTCTCTCCACAAATTTCGATCTCGACAGTTTTTTATCATTTCTGCTGTTGACTTTCTTCCAAGCCATTCTCTTAAACTGTTATTTTTTCTCTCTGCCCTCTATCTCTTCGTCCCTCAATTTTCCCAGTTGTTACAATATATTCCAGTATTTCTCTTCTCATTACATGGCCAAAAAATGATAATTGTTTTTTTTTATTAGCACATTCAATGGAATTGATAAATCACAATGTTTGGTACAAGATCAACATCTGTCTTTATTCTTATGTCTACAAGTCTGGACGTAACAAATAACACAACAATGGAATCATATCTTTGCTATAAATACATTAGAATTGTGTGGGTCCGCTTAGTCAATCGACGGTGTAATGTGGCCACTCCATGATCATCTTATTATATCTAACTTCGCACTCATTGCATTGCCTAAAAGTAATGGTGCAGTGATTTTAGAGCAATAAGCCTAATAAGCCAGGTAACAAAAATCTTGCTACAAGTTATGCAATGGATTCAGAATAAAATCAATATTTAATTAGATTAGCAGCAATTTGAATTTAGGAAAAAAGTTGGACAAAAGAAGTCATATTCTGCATGAGAACATTAATTCAAAAGTACACAGAAGTAAACAAACCAATATATGCCTGCTCCATAGACTACCCCAAAGCTTTTGATAGAGTACACCACAAACAACTTATAGAATGCTTAAAAGAGATACATCTAGATGACATGGACATACGACTAATATGTAATCTATACTGGGAGCAAACAGCAATAATAAAATATAACAAAGAGAACGCTACACCCATTGATATTAAAAGAGGAGTAAGACAAGGATGCATCCTATCACCAAGCTTGTTCAATCTATACACTGAGCAAATCTTTAAAAACATCAGAGATGCCAGGCCTAAACATTAATGGAAAGATAATCAATAACCTGAGTTATGCTGATGATACTGTTCTACTAGCAGAAAATCCTAAAGATCTACAACAATTACTTAATGAAATAAACATGGCAAGCAAAAAATATGGACTAGATATGAATATCTAAAAGTCTAAAACTATGATCATAAACAAAGATAATTCTCAAAACCTACAAGTGCATATCGAGTTGAAGAAATAGACCAGGAGACTGTTCAGAACTACAACTACCTTGGACATACTATAACCAGTGATGGAAAATGTACAACTGAAATAAACAAAAGAATAGGTATGACAAAAAGTAATTTTAATGCCATGAAAAATATACTAACATCAAAACAAATAACACCAGGGTTAAAACTAAGAATAGCAAAACGTTACATCTTCTCAATATTCCTGTATGGGGCAGAAACATGGACATTAGACAAGAAAACAAAGCCGAATATTGAAGCCTTTGAAATGAGGATTTATAGAAGAATAGGTAGAATTGGATGGAAAAAAAAAGAAAACAAACGATGAAGTCTTAAAAATGTTAAAAATGAAAAGAGAACGTCTAAGCACAATTGAAACAAGACAAATGCGATTTTTGGGGCATGTTAAGAGATAGCAGCCTACTAAAAGTAATCTTGGAAGGGAAAATACAAGATAACAGAGGCAGACCAAGATTAGTATTGGACTCTCGTGGACGAGTAAAATCAAAAGATGGACAAGTCAGCCTATGACAACCTGCACCATCAAAGCAAGGGTCAGATCGGAATCGCGCTCCATGGTAGCCAACCTTCGATGCGGAGACGTCACTCTATGAATGAATGAAACTTGACACTTTCTTGCATACATCAACTATCAATATCCTTAGGTATTCTGTAGACAACTGTCCACAAGTTTATAATAACTCCATGGTTCTGGAATTCACTGATAGCTTCTATATCTCCTTCTGACTCTTTTCTTCCTTGGTGCAGGTTTATAGATTTCGTCTAACTCTTACTCTTCTACTGGCTTCTCTTTCTAGCTTCGAATGAGTAAATCTGTTCATACAACTATAATTATAACATTGGTCCTAAAAATCTGCTGATAACTTCTAATCCTATCACTGCCTACCAATACTCCTCTGGCTTGAGGCAGGTCCTAACTCTAACTTCTACATTTTCGTGGTATCTTCTTCTCGCTTCGAAAGAAGCGTAAGTAAAAAATGTCCGAAAAAGTCTCTGTTAGTGTTTTCGTTGCCAACTAGGCTCCTGCTATCTCTTGGGCATTCTGGGTATTTGGCATGGCCAGTCCTGTGAACTACGCCCTACAATCTTAGGAAACTCATCCCACTTGCTGATTACTTGTCAATCGCCTATCATTTAATGAGTCTTTGACAAACATCTGTCAATCACTCCTATCAGTTGACTCCTAAAATTAAAGCTGCCCTTGATCTTCCTTGACTAACCAGATATTCTCGTAGAAATCTTTTGATCTTGTTAACTCTCGCTGGACATCAGATAAATCTTCGTGTCTATTATCGAGGAACATCAGAGAAATCTTCGTATTTATTATCGAGGAACATCAGAGAAATCTTCGCGTCTATTATCGATGGATATCAGAGAAATCTTCGTGTCTATTATCGATGGATATCAGAGAAATCTTCGCGTCTATTATCGATGGATATCAGATAAATCTTCGTCTCTATTATCGAGGAACATCAGAGAAATCTTCGTATTTATTATCGAGGAACATCAGAGAAATCTTCGCGTCTATTATCGATGGATATCAGAGAAATCTTCGTGTCTATTATCGAGGAACATCAGAGAAATCTTCGCGTCTATTATCGATGGATATCAGAGAAATCTTCGTGTCTATTATCGATGGACATCAGAGAAATCTTCGCGTCTATTATCGAGGAACATCAGAGAAATCTTCGTGTTTATTATCGAGGAACATCAGAGAAATCTTCGCGCCTATTATCGAGGAACATCAGAGAAATTTTCGCGTCTATTATCGAGGAACATCAGAGAAATCTTCGCGCCTATTATCGAGGAACATCAGAGAAATCTTCGCGTCTATTATCGATGGAAGTCAGAGAAATCTTCGCGTCTATTATCGCTGGAAGTCAGAGAAATCTCCGTGTCTATTATCGATGGAAGTCAGAGAAATCTTCGCGTCTATTATCGATGGAAGTCAGAGAAATCTTCGCGTTTATTATCGATGGAAGTCAGAGAAATCTTCGCGTCTATTATCGCTGGAAGTCAGAGAAATCTTCGCGTCTATTATCGATGGAAGTCAGAGAAATCTTCGCGTCTATTATCGATGGAAGTCAGAGAAATCTTCGCGTTTATTATCGATGGACATTAGAGAAATCTTCGCGTCTATTATCGCTGGAAATCAGAGAAATCTCCGTGTCTATTATCGATGGAAGTCAGAGAAATCTTCGCGTTTATTATCGATGGACATTAGAGAAATCTTCGTGTCTATTATCGCTGGAAATCAGAGAAATCTTCGTGTCTATTATCGATGTACATTAGAGAAATCTTCGTGTCTATTATCGCTGGAAATCAGAGAAATCTTCGTGTCTATTATCGATGGACATCTGAGAAATCTTCGTGTCTATTATCGCTGGAAATCAGAGAAATCTCCGTGTCTATTATCGCTGGAAATCAGAGAAATCTTCGTGTCTATTATCGATGGACATTAGAGAAATCTTCGTGTCTATTATCGATGGACATTAGAGAAATCTTCGTGTCTATTATCGATGTACATTAGAGAAATCTTCGTGTCTATTATCGATAGACATTAGAGAAATCTTCGTGTCTATTATCGATGGACATCAGAGAAATCTTCGCGTCTATTATCGATGTACATTAGAGAAATCTTCGCGTCTATTATCGATGTACATTAGAGAAATCTTCGCGTCTATTATCGATGGACATTAGAGAAATCTTCGTGTCTATTATCGATGGACATCAGAGGGGGTTTCAGCCCTTGAAACCTCCGTTTGGTCCCCACGGACGACCTTCGTTTCTATCCTGGGACGGCTTGCTCTGAGATCTTGATTTCACCTTTCCCTGTTCGCGTCAGCCGCGTCAAGAAGTATTACTGCCAGTTACTTTTCTCTCCCTGGTCTAGGAACGCCAGCGGGACTTCAATTACTTTTCTCTCCCTGGTCTAGGAGTGCCAGCGGGACTTCAATTACTTTTCTCTCCCTAGTCTAGGAGTGCCAGCGGGACCTCAGTTACTTTTCCCTCCCTGGTCTAGGAGCGCCAGCGGGACTTCAGTTACTTTTCTCTACCTGGTCTAGGAGTGCCAGCGGGACCTCAGTTACTTTTCCCTCCCTGGTCTAGGAACGCCAACGGGACTTAGTTACTTTTCCCTCCCTGGTCTAGGAACGCCAGCGGGACTTCAGTTACTTTTCTCTCCCTGGTCTAGGAGTGCCAGCGGGACCTCAGTTACTTTTCCCTCCCTGGTCTAGGAACGCCAACGGGACTTCAGTTACTTTTCCCTCGCTGGTCTAGAAGTGCCAGCGGGACCTCAGTTACTTTTCCCTCCCTGGTCTAGGAACGCCAACGGGACTTAGTTACTTTTCCCTCCCTGGTCTAGGAGTGCCAGCGGGACCTCAGTTACTTTTCCCTCCCTGGTCTAGGAACGCCAACGGGACTTCAGTTACTTTTCCCTCCCTGGTCTAGGAACGCCAGCGGCACTTCAGTTATGTCATTACTTCGATTCTATGTCAGCATCTGTGTCTATGCAAGTCCAAGCAAGTCCGGTTGATGATCTCCCTTTGTCAAAGTATGTTTGTTTATTCATCCTAACTGTTGTTTATTCTTTATTACGATTGTTCCCACTATAACATCACAACCTCTTTCGCTGTCTCACTCCTCTCACTCCTCTCTCTCTCTGTCGCACTTCTTATCTTTCCCTCTCTCTTTCTCTACTGTCTCATTCTTTGTCTCACTCACACTCTCTCTCATCCCCCTCTCTCTGCCTCGTCCAACTCTCTCTATCTGACTGGCCCTCTCTCTCTCTCTCTTTCTATCTCACTCCCCTCCTCTCTATATTTTTCTCTGTCCATCTCTCTTTGTCTCACTCCCTCCCTTTCTTTCTGCTTCTCTCTCTCTCTCTCCGTCTCATTCTCATTCCCTCTCATTCTCTCTATCTGACTTTATCTCTCTCCTCTCTCTCTGTCCACTCCCCTCCCTCTCTCTCTCTGATTCCTTCTTTCTCTCAATCTCTCCCTCTTTGTCTCACTCCATCTCCCTCTCTCATTTCCTCTCTCTATCACTCTCTCTCTGATCCCTCACACTTTTTCTCCGTCTATTTTTCTGCCCCCACTCCCTCTCTCTCCCCTCTTCCTTGCCCACTCTGTCCCCTCTCTCTGTCTCCCTCCCTGTCTCTGTATCACTCCCTCTATCTCCATTTCTCTGTATCACTCACTCACTTTCTTCGTCTTTTTCTGTCTGACTCCTCTCTCTCTCTCTCTCTGTCCCACTCCCTCTCTCTCTCTCTCTCCACAGAGAGGAAAGATTTGTTTGACCTGTTTGACCAGGATAGAAACGGTGTGGTCGTCAAGTCTGAGATCATCGCCACATTTGAAGAGCTCAAACTGCCGATCACTGACGAATTTGCTGACATGCTCATCCATGAATTTGACACGAACGGTGAGTATCTAGCTCAAATGTTCTATTTTATTTATTCTCAGATAACATGTTACGACCTCTATCAGGCGAGCTGGTTATACGACCTCGATGTTACTACCTCTATCAGGCGAGCTGGTTATACGACCTCGATGTTACTACCTCTATCAGGCGAGCTGGTTATACGACCTCGATGTTACTACCTCTATCAGGCGAGCTGGTTATACGACCTCGATGTTACTACCTCTATCAGGCGAGCTGGTTATACGACCTCGATGTTACTACCTCTATCAGGAGAGCTGGTTATACGACAACAACATTACTTCCTCTATCAGGAGAGCTGGTTATACGACCACGACATTACTACCTCTATCAGGAGAGCTGGTTATACGACCACGACATTACTAACTCTATCAGGAGAGCTGGTTATACGACAACAACATTACTAACTCTATCAGGCGAGCTGGTTATACGACCACGACATTACTACCTCTATCAGGAGAGCTGGTTATACGACCACAACATTACTAACTCTATCAGGCGAGCTGGTTATACGACCACAACATTACTAACTCTATCAGGCGAGCTGGTTATACGACCACGACATTACTAACTCTATCAGGCGAGCTGGTTATACGACCACAACATTACTACCTCTATCAGGCGAGCTGGTTATACGACTACGACATTACTACCTCTATCAGGAGAGCTGGTTATACGACTACGACATTACTACCTCTATCAGGAGAGCTGGTTATACGACCACGACATTACTACCTCTATCAGGAGAGCTGGTTATACGACCACGACATTACTACCTCTATCAGGCGAGCTGGTTATACGACCACAACATTACTACCTCTATCAGGCGAGCTGGTTATACGACTACGACATTACTACCTCTATCAGGAGAGCTGGTTATACGACCACAACATTACTACCTCTATCAGGCGAGCTGGTTATACGACTACGACATTACTACCTCTATCAGGAGAGCTGGTTATACGACCACAACATTACTAACTCTATCAGGCGAGGTCACATCTGTTGTCACATATAAAATATATTGGTCATACCTGTTGTCACATATAACATAGATTGGTCACATCTGTTGTCACATATAATATATATTGGTCACATCTGTTGTCACATATATTGGTCACATCTGTTGTCACATATAACATATATTGGTCACATCTGTTGTCACATATAACATATATTGGTCACATCAGTTGTCACAAGTAACATATATTGGTCACATCTGTTGTCACATAATATATATATATTCGTCACATCTGTTGTCAAAAATATAACAGATATTGGTCACATCTGTTGTAACTTATAAAATATAATGGTCACATTTGTCACAAATAACAGATATAGGTCACATTTGTTATCACTAATAACAGATGTTGGTCCATCTTTTGTCACATATAACATATATTGGTCCCATCTGTTGTCACATATAACATATATTGTTCACATCTGCTGTCACATATAGCATATTTTGTTCACATCTGTTGTCACAAGTAACATATATTGGTCACATCTGTTGTCACAAGTAACATATATTGGTCACATCTATTGTCACCTATAACAGCTATTGGTCACATATGTTGTCAAATATAACAGATATTGGTCACATCTGTTGTTACATATAACAGATATTGGTCACATCTGTTGTCACATATAACATATATTGGTCACATCGTTTGTCACATATAACATATATTGATCACATCTGTTTTCACATACAACATATATTGGTCACATCGTTTGTCACATATAACATATATTGGTCACATCGCTTGTCACATATAACATATATTGGTCACATCTGTTGTCACAAAAAACATATATTGGTCACATCGTTTGTCACATATAACATATATTGGTCACATCGTTTGTCACATATAACATATATTGGTCACATCTGTTGTCACATATAACATATATTGGTCACATCGTTTGTCACATATAACATATATTGGTCACATCGTTTGTCACATATAACATATATTGGTCACATCGTTTGTCACATATAACATATATTGGTCACATCTGTTGTCACATATAACATATATTGGTCATATCTGCTTTCACATATAACATATTGGTCACATCGCTTGTCACATATAACATATATTGGTCACATCTGTTGTCACAAATAACATATATTGGTCATATCTACTGTCACCTATAAGAGCTATTGGTCACATATGTTGTCACATATAACATATTGGTCACATCTGCTGTCACATATAACAGATATTGGTCACATCTGTTTGTCACATCTAACAGATATTGGTCACATCTGTTGTCACATATAACATATATTGATCACATCTGTTGTCACAAATAACAGATAATGGTCACATCTGTTGTCACATATACCATGTATTGGTCACATCTGTTGTCACATTTAACAGATATTGATCACATCTGATGTCACATATAACATATAATGGTCACATTTGTTGTCACATATAATCATATGTTATAGCTACTTAATCACATTTTACAGCTACATAGATATATCTTATAGCTACTTAGTTACGTGCTGCAGCTACGTTGCCATATGTTATAGCTACTTAGTTACGTGTTACAGGTACTGAGTCATGCGTTTCAGCCATTCTGTCGCGTATCACATCTACTAAGTTAAGATCAGAGCTGTGACGTGTTAAATCTAAAGGTAATCACGCGTTACAACTACTTAGTGACTCATTACAGCTACTTGATTACGTGATACAGTAACTTTGTCTCGTGTTACAATTTATTAGTCGCGCGTTACAGTTACTTGGTCATGTGTTACAGCTACTTTGTCACGTGTTACAACTAATTAGTCACGTGCCACAGTTAATTAGTCATGTGCTACAGCTACTTAGTCATGTGCTACAGCTACTTAGAAACGCATTAAATCTACTTTGTCATGTTTTACAGCGTCTTAATCACATATTACAGCTACTTAATCACGTGCTACAGCTACTTAGTCACGTGTCACAGCTAATTAGTAAAAGTGTCATAACTTTTTAGCCGCGTGCTACATCTATAAGTGACGTGTTACAGCTACTGAGTGACATGTTGTATTTACGTAGTCACGTGCTACAAATACATAGTGACGTGTTGTATTTACGTAGTCACGTGTTACAGATACTTAGTGAGATGTTGTATTTACGTAGTCACTAGTTACAGCTACTAAGTGACGTGTTACAGCTACAGAGTGACATGTTCTATTTATGTAGTCACGTGTTACAGCTACTTAGTGACATGTATTTACGTAGTCACTTGTTACAGCTACTTAGTGACGTGTTACAACTACCAAGTCACGTGTTAAAGCTCTTAAGTTCCGTTTTATATCTACGTTGTCATGTCTTACATTTACGTAGTCACGTAGCACAGCTACATCTATATAGTCACGTACTACAGCTACTAAGTAGCGTGTACATCTATATAGTCACGTACTACAGCTACTAAGTAGCGTGTACATCTACGTTGTCACTTGTTACAACTACAAAGTGACGCGCTACATCTACGTTGTGACGTGTTACAGCTGCTAAGTCACGTCTTACAGCTGCTATGTCACGTTTTGCAGCTACTAATTCACGTGTTATAGCTACTAACGTGACAATAATGTAACAGCACAACGGCTTAGATCACGGACGTTCCCGTGAAAGTTTTTTTTTAGTTCTTGGAGCACACACACGCACACACACAACTAAGAACACGGACAGAATTTAGAGAAAGAAAATGAAAAAATAATGAGCATATGCATGTGTAGGATAGTTCATGCTATGTGACTTCCTTCACACTGAATGTCTGACTAAGTCCCCTCTCTGGTGATTGACAAGCCCACTCCAACTTTTTCCCTAGATGATGGACATCTCGACTTCAGCGAGTTCATCAGTTTGATCAAGCAGTATCTGACCATGAGGAACTACCCGACCGAGGCCATGTTCAACTATTTCGACAGGGATGGAGACGGTTACATCACACAGGAAGAGTTCATTAAGTCAATGAGGTGTTTAGGTAGGCAGTTCGGCAATGCTTATATTCTTTAAGATAGATAGATAGATAGATAGATAGATAGATAGATAGATAGATAGATAGATAGATAGATAGATAGATAGATAGATAGATAGATAGATAGATAGATAGATAGATAGATAGATAGATAGATAGATAGATAGATAGATAGATAGATAGATAGATAGATAGATAGATAGATAGATAGATAGATAGATAGATAGATAGATGGATGGATGGATGGATGGATGGATGGATGGATGGATGGATGGATGGATGGATGGATGGATGGATGGATGGATGGATGGATGGATGGATGGATGGATGGATGGATGGATGGATGGATGGATGGATGGATGGATGGATGGATGGATGGATGGATGGATGGATGGATGGATGGATGGATGGATGGATGATGGATAGATAGATAGATAGATAGATAGATAGATAGATAGATAGATAGATAGATAGATAGATAGATAGATAGATAGATAGATAGATAGATAGATAGATAGATAGATAGATAGATAGATAGATAGATAGATAGATAGATAGATGGATGGATGGATGGATGGATGGATGGATGGATGGATGGATGGATGGATGGATGGATGGATGGATGGTGGAGAAATGAAACAAAAATATAAATATAGTACACATATGGTACCCGATGTAGTTAATGTTTACTAATTGAGTATCAAAATATGTGGAAGGGTTCTAAAAATATATATGGGGGAGGCACAATATAGGTTACCTCAACTGTAACGTGACCGGCAATGTCTACACGTATATACAACCGTGCGAGAGCACACACACCTAAATACACACATACACACATGTATAAAATATATATATATACATATATATATATATATATATACAGATACACTCACATATATATATATCCCGATACATGCATATACACATATACACACATATTCACATATGTATTACAATGTATATATACATATATATACATATACACATACATATATATGCATACACTCACACTTGTGCGTACACACACATGAAATGTGCGCATACAGCACGGCACGCATCCACAAAAGTGTCCACACCTAGGCCCTTGTGCATACACAAATCATAAAGAATAGACCAGAAGAATAAAAGGTACCAGAAAGGAGGAAAGAGTGAGATGTCTTAGAGTGGGGTTCACTAAGAACATTTAAAAGGTAAGGTATTACGTAGTGGGCGTAATACCGACCACATTACCCCAAAAATCATGTGCTGAAGGTCTGTAAAATATAGGGTCACTAACACCATATTTCCCTATACGCCACTTGGCGTGACGGGGGGTACTTTACTTACTTTTTACTATTACGTAGTGCAGGTGGAAAGTGTATCGTCTTGCACATAATTAAACAGCCCAGACACATGAGATATAGGGGACCACTGGAGTGTTACAGTGTGGTCTAGTAGAGGGGAGCTGTGAATAGTATAGCATGTGCATACACTAATGTACTCATACATAGGCAGCAGAGAATATGCAATAGGGAAGGGACAACCACGGGAAAACTATGTGTATGAGTGTGATACATTAATGCCTTGTGGGGTAAGCGAACCCAATTGGACTATAAGGCGATTCTCCGAGGCAAACCAGCTGCGGTCGCCGAAGTGACAGAGGACAATGCCAGCGATACGGATGTCGTTTTGCCCTTGTGGTCTGATGAACTGAAATGGTGAGACACTGAAGTGCCAGCACTCTGTTGAACATCTCGAAGGTGTTCACAAAATCCTTCCTCTAAACGTCTACCAGACTCGCCAATATAAGTCATATGGCATCGTTGGCATATGATGGCATAAATGATGTTACGGGATACACATGTGAAGCCATGCTTAATCTCAAACCGTCCGTTAGGGAATAAGACATAGTCAGTGCGGAGCACATAGGCGCAGGTGAAACAGTTACGACCACCAGGGACCGTAACCAAGTGTTGATGGTCAGAGCGGGGAAGATAGCTCCTAACCAGAATACCACATTCTCAATTTGTATCTAGGTCCCCTTCCCATCATATACCTCCTTTACATTGATGACTGCTTCGGACTTACCGATCTACCTGAGGACGACGTCTCCAAGTTTATCAACTACATTGGTAGTTATCACAAAGCTATTAAGATCACATCTTGTATATCCACTTTCTATGTTACCTTCCTAGATCTTATTGTTTCCTTGGGTACTTCTGGCCTCCACACGTTTGTTTACTATAAACCCACAGACGCCCATTGTTATCTTCTCTATACTTTATCACATTCACCCTCTTGTCGTGATTCAGTTCCGTTCTCAAAGTTATAACGTCTTCGTCGCATCTGCCAGGATGACCAAGATTTCCTCCAACAGGCTCACCTCATGTTAGGTTTCTTCAGCCGCCGTCTTTATCCAGACTCGATCCTCCAGTCTGCCTTCAAGCGAATCCTCTATATCTCTCGTCCCGAGGCACTCACTCCTATCACCCTCACCTATCATCCTCATAACTTGGCTGCTGTGAAGATGCTCAACCGCTATTGCTCCATTATCTACTCTGATCTCACTACTCGTCTACTTTTTAGTGATCCCCTTATGATCGCCATAAACGCGATAGGAATTTGGGAGATATTCTAGTTAGGAGCCATCTCCCCCGCTCCGACCATCAACACTTGGATACAGTACCTTGTGATCGTAACTGCATCGCCTTCGCCTATGTGCTCCGCACTGACTCTGTCTTATTCACTAACAGACGGTATGAGATTATCCATGTCTTCACTTGTGTATACCGTAACATCATTTATGCCATCATATGATAACAAAGCCACATGACTTATATTGGCGAGTCTGGAGACGTTTGGTGAAAAGATTTTGTGAACATCTTCGAGATTTTCAACAGAATACTGGCACTCCAGTGTCTTCCCATTTCAATTCCTCAGACCACAAGGGCAAAAACGACATCCGTATCACTGGTATTGTCCCTTGCCACTCTGGCAACCGTAGTCAGTTTGCTTTGGAGAATCACCTTATTGTGGTTCCATTTGGATTCGCTGACCCCACGAGGCATGAATGTATCTCACTCTTCCACATAGTTTCCCTTTAGTTGCCCCTTCCCTATTGCATAGTCTTTTCGGCTGCCCAGGTTTGGGCACTTTAGTCTATCCACTATGCCATGCTATTCATAGTTCTCCTCCACTAGACCCCACTGCGATACTTCGGTGGTCTCCTATACCTCTTTTTTCTGCGCTACTTACCTTTCACATGTTTTTTATTGCACCCCACTCTGAGACATATTATTCTTTCCGCCTTTAAAGAACCTGGTATTCTTCTGTTCTATTCTTTCTCCTTTGTGTATGCACACTGACCTCGGTGTGTACTCTCCTGATTATGTTTGCGTTATGCGCACATTTCTACACATATATGAGTGTCCCTGTATGGGTGAGTATATGCATGTATGTGGTCATTTGTATGGGTACAGGTAGATATATATTTGTATATGTATATACATGCATATTTGTGTGTGTGTGTGTATATGTACGTGTGGCCTCTTAGGTACTTATAGACATTGTCAATGTCTTTGTAGTCGGGGTAGCCTACAGTGTTCCCCCTACTCACATATTTTTAGAACCCTTTACACGATTTGACCCTCTGACCAGCAGGGTATTTACAGTCCAAACCCGCGAATATCTCTTTTTTATTCCGGCCACGGTCCACGACACAGGGAAGAAATTTTTCTTTCTTAAACCAGTTTCGATTATTTTGTTTTGGATATTTCATTACTAGTTAGCTATGTAGGATCAGTTTTATTTGCTTACATATCTGTGTGTGTGTTGTTTGTTTGTTCTTGCTGAAGGCCTATTGAGCCGAAACGTCGTACAAATCTATGTCGTCTATCAATCACGTAAAGCTTTTACCACACCATTTTTTCTATTTTTTGCTCAATTCTCCCTCACATTTAGCTTTACTGCTGCTTCGCATTCTTATGCATTCATTTGCATTTCTTGACCTTAACCCTGGAGTGATTGGCTAGGACCAGCCTCATGCCATGGAAACCAAAGCGTCTGTCTATGCTATCGACTTTCCGTATCTCACTAGTGCTAGGGTGTTTAACAAAGGGAGTGAACTTAGAATGGAACGCCTGGGGGAGACTTTTTAATCGTAAACAATTTTGGAGGAAATGACGTGACAAGTAAATATAGTGAGTTTGTGGGTGACAAAGGCAAGTTAAGCGGATATAGAATATATGTCCGATGGTAAATTCTGGAAGGTTGATAGCGTACCACGGCTGGTAGAGTGAGAAAACATCTTAAGTGTGGGCATGTTACCGGAATAAAGTGTATGAGCAGAGACTATCGGGCCACAAGAGAATGTGGAAAAAACTGAACATAAAATATAATCTTAATTAAGGCAGTAGCCGTATATACATATACACACACACACACATATATATATATATATATATATATGTGTGTGTGTGTATGTATATGTATATATATGTGTGATGTTTATATATTTGTGTATATATATATATATATGTATGGGGATATATATATATATATATACATGTCTGTATGTTCTCATGCGGTTGTATATACGGAGATACGTGTAGACATTATCGTGTTACAGTTGAGGTAACCTATACAGCGTCCCACAACATATAATTTTAGAACCCTTCCACCTGTGTGTCTGACCCTACCATTCACATTCATCAATTATATCGGGTACCCTGTGTGTACTGTGGCCACATCCCAGCATACAGGATGACATTTTTATTTTTCTATCTGTTAGAATCATTACAAACTGTGGGCTAAAATTGCAGTGCCTGGAGTTCTGATCTTGCATCTGTTAGAAACACTACAGGTTGTGGGCTAAGATTGTAGTGCCTGGAGTACTGATCTTGCAATTGTTAGAAACACTACAAGCTGTGGGATAAGATTGTAGTGCCTGGAGTGCTGATCTTGAATCTGTCAGAAACACTACAAGCTGTGGGATAAGATTGTAGTGCCTGGAGTGGTGATATTGCATCTGTTAGAAGCGCTACAAGCTGTGGGATAAGATTGTAGTGCCTGTAGTGCTGATCTTGCATCTGTTAGAAACACTACAAGCTGTGGGATAAGATTGTAGTGTCTGGAGTGTTGATCTTGCATCTGTTAGAAACACTACAAGCTGTGGGATAAGATTGTAGTGCCTGGAGTGCTGATTTTACATCTGTTAGAAACACTACAAGTTGTGGGCTAAGATTGTAGTGCCTGGAGTACTGATCTTGCAATTGTTAGAAACACTACAAGTTGTGGGCTAAGATTGTAGTGCCTGTAGTGCTGATCTTGCATCTGTTAGAAACACTACAAGCTGTGGGATAAGATTTGTGTGCCTGGAGTGCTGATCTTGCATCTGTTAGAAATACTACAAGTTGTGGTCTAAGATTGTAGTGACTGGAGTACTGATCTTGCGTCGGTCAGAAACACTACAAGCTGTGGGATAAGATTGTAGTGCCTGGAGTGCTGATCTTGCATATGTTAGAAACACTACAATTTGTGGGCTAAGATTGTAGTGCCTGGAGTGTTGATCTTGCGTCGGTCAGAAACACTACAATTTGTGGGCTAAGATTGTAGTGGCTCAAGTGTTAATCATGCAACTGTTAGAAACACTACAATTTGTGGGCTAAAATTGTAGTGCCTGGAGTGTTGATCTTGGACCTTTTAGAAACACTACAAGCTGTGGGCTAAGATTGTAGTACCTGGAGTGCTGATCGTGCATCTGTTAGAAACACTACACGTTATAGGATAAGATTGTAGTGCCTGGAGTGTTGATCTTGGACCTTTTAGAAGCACTACAAGCTGTGGGCTTAGATTGTAGTGCCTGGAGTGCTGATCTTGCATCTGTTAGAAACACTACAAGCTGTGGGGTAAGATTACTGTCCAGGAGTTTTTCTATTGCCATCTTTATTGCTTGGATTTCTGCATCGTTATTGCGACAACATTTCCCTGTTGCTATTTTATTCATATCCCGTGTGTTATTTGGGTACTCTACATATGCACCTGCTCCCCCATTCTTTACTGCATTCTGTGCTGATCCATCTTTGTACACACGAATCCATAGGTCTTGTGGGTATTCTTCATCCAGGAAACTGAGAGTTATTGTTTTTCGCTGTAGACAATTCTGTTTCTCTTTGTCAATTATTCCTTTCACTTCTGTCCGTATTTGTATTGATAATCCTGATACCTCTGTCAAGGGAGTCTGTTCTGGTATGGGCAGTAGGGGGTTAACAACTCTTGGCATGTCTGGTGTTTGTCTACTAATACGCTTGGCTTGGTGGATCAAACCGCTTCTCTTAAGTCATCCCAATGCAAGATTGTGGAATCGATCCTTCATTGGATGTCTCGGCATGCAAGCACATTTTTCTGCCTGTATCAGCACCTTTGTGTCCCACCTTTCTCTCAGTGCTGGTATCCTCCACAATTTCTCCATCTCCAATATTGGTGTTGATTTCATTGCTCTTGTGATGACCCTAAGTGCCTGGTTTTGTACTTTGTCCAGTTCTTGCAGAGTGGTGTTTGATGCTGAGCACCATGCAGATGATCCATATTCTAAATGTGGGCGTATACTCTGTTGGTAAACTTTACTGAGTTTTTTTCCCAATCGCACCCTATGTTGTTCCACACAGCTTTCTTAGAATAGCCAATTTCCTCCTTGCTTTTTGGGTTGCCTTATTTATCTGCTGTTTCCATGATAGTTTGTTATCAAAGGTAACTCCGAGATACGTAGCTTGTATGTCTTCTTTCACAGGCTATTGTTTATGTAGATGGCTCCTGCTTTTTGTTTTGGGGAGAGAGTGAAAAGTGTAGTACTGCATTTGTCTGTATTGATGCTGATACACCATCTATTTGTCCATGAATTCAGTGCATTTATAGCTCTTTGTAGCAATTTGAAGGCACTGTTGCATACTCCTCTGTGCGCCACATTACCAAGTCATCTGCATACATTGCCACTTTGATGCCATGTGGTAGTTCAGTAACTAGGTCATTGATGTAGATTAGAAAAAGTGTTGGAGATAGCACCCCGCCCTGTGGAACGCCCTGGCGCAGTAAGACCTTCTTACTCTTAAGACCATCCATTTGCACTCTGGCTCTCCTGTTATGCAGGTATGCTTTGACCCATTTGTACATCCTGCCATTTACTCCATAATTTCTCAGTTTCTTCAAAAGCCCTTCCTTCCATACCTTATCAAATGCTTTCTTTAGGTCTATCCATGCTGCTAGTACCAGTTTCTTTTCTTGAAACGCATCCTCAATTTCCTGGGAAAGATAGGTTGTCTGATCTTCGGTAGAGTAACACTGTCTAAAGCCTGCTTGTTGTGGGACAAGGAGGTTTTCATTTTCCAGGTACCACTGCAGTCTAAAATTGATTATACGTTCCATTGTTTTGCACAAACAGCTTGTAAGGCTGATTGGTCTATAGCTGGATGCCATTGAACTATCTTTTCCTGGCTTTAGTAATGGTATCATAATTGCTTCTCTTCATACCTGTGGCACTCTACTTGTGATCCAGCAAATGTTGTAGATCTGCAGTAGTTTTTCTTTAGCTGCAGTTCCTAAGTTTTTAATCATTTCATTGGACACTCCATTACTGCCTGGTGACTTTTTCATTTTTAATTTGGATATTGCCAGCTCTAGCTCTCTTTGTGTAATGGATATTTCCATGATTTCATGTGTGGTCTCTTCTTGTCTTGCATTTTGTTGTTTTAAACGGGTCTCTTGTCGTTTCTCTAGGCTAATTTCAATATTATTGTCATTTGCAAATGAGTCTGCAAAGTGATTTGATGCATGCTTACCTGTTAGGATGTTTCCGTCCTTCTTCGGCGTAATTTTGGTGTTCCTTTCTGTACCTTCATCATTCAGCTGTTTTACAAGCTTCCACACTTTTCTTGTGTCTCGTTCAAGATTCAAGGACTCTGTTTTCTCTTTCCACCTTCTCCGTATGGCTTGTAGTTTAGTCAATTGAAATTTGGCTTTAGCATGCTGATATTTATTGTGGTGTTCCTGGCAAGGGTTATTTTCTGCTTGCTTTCGAGATACTTCCATGTCATTGTGCAGTTGCTCTAGTTCACTACTCCAGTATGGTTTGTAGTGTTTCAGTGCCCCTTCAGGTATTGTTTCACTGGCAGCTTGTATTATTAGTGTACTGAATTCATCAACTATTTTGTTGATGTCTCTGTCTGTATTTAGATCTCTAGTCAGTACACTGGTGTAATGTTGATACATTTTCCAGTCTGCCTTTTTGTAGTTCCATCTGGAGAGAGTGCTGCTCTCCATGACGGCCTCATTTTGCACCACTAGAAAGACTGGTCGGTGGTCGCTGCCTCCAAGTTGTTTCCCAACAATACGTGTGATATTCCAATCCAGATCAGTTGAATGGAAAGCAAGGTCTGGTGCAGATGTGGTATGCCATGATCTGGAATAGGATGTTGGTGGATCTGTTTTCTGTTTTAGCAGTATAAGCCCATTGTCGTCCTGCCAATTTTCAAGTTCTTCATCTCTCTTGTCCATATGTTCATAGCCCCAGCTCTGTGAATGCCTGTTAAAGTCTCCACATACACTTATTCTTTCTTTTAATGTAATTGTGTCTAGTGCTAGTGGACGGTCGCTCGGGCAGTAGTAAAGTAGGTGAAAGTCTGTATTTCCTGTCCTGAGGTGCAGTATTTGATATTACACCCCATCCATATACACTTCAATCTGACATGCATTGATGTTGTTCTTTACAAGTGTCAATATTCCGCCCTTTTGTCTGTTTTTTCTGTCAGATCGGTAGCACTGGTATCACCTAATCTTCAAGGCTATGTCGTTGTTTAGATGGGTTTCCTGCAAACAGCATATGCTTACTTGTTCTTCATGCAGGATATTTTCTAATTCTATCTTTTTACTGTACCCATCTCTTTTGTTGTTGATGTCTTCAGCATTCCAGTGCATTATTTTGAGTGGTCTTATTTTGATTGGGCAGTAGCTCTATTCTCTCGCCCCCTGACTCCACAGAGCGGTTGAGAAGGACATCCAGTAATAGAGGTTGGGCCCTTTCGAGGCTGAGGGCCCGGCGCTGCACCTGAATGAGTGTCCATCACAGGGCGAGTGCCATATCGATTTGCGGTTATAGACATACTTCCCATTGGCGTGATTGCGTGGCATCCTGATTGTTATAGTGCGCCTTTGGGCTGGTTGCCTCCGACTTCAGCATTTAAACTTGCTAGAGCAGACTGTGGTTTTGCTCGGGTGTAGGAAGGCAATGCCAGTTTTGGTTTTCAGTCCCTGGTGACTGTTAAGCCTCATCCCCACGACAAGGAGCTGGCCTTGATGAGGTAACACTGTCTAAAGCCTGCTTGTTGTGGGACAAGGAGGTTTTCACTTTCCATGTACCACTGCAGTCTGAGATTGATTATACGTTCCATTGTTTTACACAAATAATTCGTAAGGCTGATTGGTCTGTAGTTGGATGTCATTGAACTAACACAAGGTAAAACGAGGGAACACAATGTAACACAAGGTAACACAACGCAACACAAGGTAACACAACGTAACATAATATAACACAAGGTACACAGCATAACACATGGTAACAGCGTAAAACAAGGTAACACAACGTAACACAAGGTAACTACTAACACAAGGTAACACAACGTAACAAGGTAACAACTAACACAATGTAACACAACGTAACACAAGGTAGCAACTAACACAAGGTAACACATCGTAACACAAGGTAACAACTAACACAAGGTAACACAATGTAACAACTAACACAACGTAACACAAGGTGACATAACATAACACAAGGTAACAACTAACACAAAGTAGCACAAGGTAACACAAGGTAACACAAAGTAACACAAAGTAACACAAGGTAACAACTAACACAAGGTAACACAAGGTAACAACTAACACAAGATAACACAACGTAAAAAAAGGTAACACAACGTAACACAAGGTAACAATTAACACAAGGTAACACAACGTAACACAAGGTAGCACAACGTAACACAAGGTAACACAAGATAACACAACGTAAAACAAGGTAACACAGCGTAACACAAGGTAACAACGTAACACAACGTAACACAACGTAACACAACGTAACACAACGTAACACAAGGTAGCATTTTGAAACAATGTAACAACGTAACACAACGTAAGAATGTTCACTACATAATAACTAACAAAACGTAACAACTTAAAACAACGTAACTCACCGTAACAAATAACACACTAGGTAACAATGTAACAACTAATACAACACAACAAATAACACAACGCACAATGTAATTCAACCTAAGATAACGTAGCTGTAACACATCATAATAATGTAACACATCATCACAACGTAACATAAAGTAACAATGTAACACAACGTAAAACCAAAACGTAGCAACTATCACAACATAACAACTCTCACTACGTATAAATTATCACAATGTAGCAACTATCAAAACGTAACAATTATCACAGCATAACAACTATTACAAAGTAACAACTTTCGCAATATAGCAACTAACACAACGTAACAACTATTACAACATAACAATTATCACAACGTAGCAACTATCACAAATTAACAACTAACACAACGTAACAACTATCACAACATAACAACTATCACAACATAACAATTATCACAACGTAACAACTGTCACAACATAACAACTATCAAAACGTAACAACTATCACAACTATCACAACGTAGCAACTATCACAGCATAACAGATATCACAACATAATAATTATTTGAACATAACTATCACAACAAAACAACTATCACAATATAACAACTATCATAACGTACCAACTATCACAATATTATAACTATATCTACGCAAAAATTATCACAATATAATAAGTATCACAACTATCACAACGTAGCAACAATCACAACATAACAACTATCACAACGTAACAACTATCACAACATAACAATTATCACAAAATAACAACTATCACAACGAAACAACTATCACAACGTAACAATTATCACAACGTAACAACTATCACAATATAACAGCCATCACAACGTAACAACTATAACATCTTAACAACTATCACAACTATCACAACGTAACAACTATCACAATATAACAGCCATCACAACGTAACAACTATAAAATCTTAACAACTATCACAACTATTACAACGTAACAACTATCACAACATAACAATTATCACAACATAACAACTATATCAACGAAACAACTATCACAACGTAAGAATTATCACAACGTAACAACTATCAACATATAACAACCATCACAACGTAACAACTAGCACAACGTACCAACTATCACAACATAATAACTTTCACAACGTAACAACAATAACAACATAACAACTATCACAATATAACAACTATCACAATATAACAACTATCACAATATAACAACTATCACAACATGATAACTAGCACAACGTAACAACAATAACAACATAACAACTATCACAATATAACAACTATCACAACATAAAAACTATCACAACATAACAACTATCACAATATAACAACTATCACAACGTAATAACTAACACAACATAACAACTATCACAATATAGCAACTATCACAACATAACACCTATCACAACATAACAACTATCACAATATAACAACTATCACAACGTAATAACTAACACAACATAACAACTATCACAATATAACAAGTAGCACAACGTAACAACTATCACAACGTAACAACTATCACAACATAACAACTATCACAACATAACAACTATCACAATATAACAACTATCACAATATAACAATTAGCACAACGTAACAACTATCACAACGTAACAACTATCACAACATAACAACTATCACAATATAACAACTATCACAACGTAATAACTAACACAACATAACAACTATTACAATATAACAAGTAGCACAACGTAACAACTGTCACAACATAACAACTAGCACAACGTAACAACTATCACAACGCAATAACTAGCAGAACGTAATAACTGTCACAACATAACAACTAGCGCAACGTAACAACTATCACAACTTCACAACTATCACAACGTAACAACTATCACAACGTAATAATTAGCACAAGATAACAACTAGCACAACGTAATAACTAGCAGAACGTAACAACTGTCACAACATAACAACTAGCACAACGTAACCACTATCACAACATAACAACTATCACCACATAACAACTATCACAACGTAATAACTAGCACAACGTAACAATTATCACAAAATAACAACTATCACAACGTAACAACTATCACAACGTAACAACTATCACAACACAACAACTATCACAACGTAACAACTATCACAACATAACAACTATCACAACATAACAACTATCACAACGTAACAACTATCACAACATAACAACTATCACAACGTAACAACTATCACAACATAACTATCACAAAATAACAACTATCACAACGTAACAACTATCACAACGTAACAACTATCACAACACAACAACTATCACAACGTAACAACTATCACAACATAACAACTATCACAACATAACAACTATCACAACGTAACAACTATCACAACATAACAACTATCACAACGTAACAACTATCACAACATAACTATCACAATAAAACAACTATCACAACGTAATAACTAGCACAACGCAACAACTATCACAATATTACAACTAGCATAACGTAACAACTATCACAACGTAATAACTATCACAACGTAACAACTATCACAACGTAACAACTATCACAACATAACTATCACAATATAACAACTATCACAACGTAATAACTAGCACAACGTAACAACTATCACAACGTAATAACTATCACAACGTAACAACTATCACAACATAACAACTAACACAATGTAACAACTATCAAAACATAACAACTATCACAACGTAACAACTATCACAATGTAACAACTATCACAACATAACTATCACAATATAACAACTATCACAACGTAATAACTAGCACAACGTAACAACTATCACAACGTAATAACTATCACAACGTAACAACTATCACAACATAACAACTATCACAACGTAACAACTATCACATTGTAATACAAACCACTTAGTGTGTTATCACTCAGAAAATTGTTAACAAATTGAGTTCTATGTCCACTGTTTTCGAGTTGGCTGCAGGAATTGACTTCTGACGGTTTCAGATGACCTGTAGATGTGTGCTAATGAAACTATCGTTTTAATTCATATGTCGGGTGGCTGGGTAGTCTAGTGGTCGGTTTTAGTAAGGTCAAGGTCAAGTATGAGACTTGAACCGGCGTCTTAGCACGCGTGTATACACCCATATGTGCTCGACCGCCTATCCAGAAATGTTCGGAGATTTCTGTATAGTGTCGCCTCAAGCATCGAAACTCAGATGCGAAGCGACATTCCTCACCTTCCCAGGGTAATACCTTGGTACCTATTTCTGCCAACGGCTGAGTCGACCGTGGGGGTATTTTTTTTTTCTAACCATGAGTACATCTCACACCACCCCCAGCGGGAATCGAACACGGGTTGTCCGAACGTTAGTAGTCCAGTCGGGTGGTTTTCCCAACTAATCTACTGAGGCCCCCTAAGGTCTCTAGACAAGAAGGTCATTATAGTTGCAGTAGTAACTTTGTCATGCAATAAGAGTCCAGCAATAATAATATTTTCTGCTTTAAAAATACGTTTCGAGTCCGTCACCATGTTTGCCAGAAATACATTGCAGCTGAAAAAAGCCCTGAATGTGACCGATGAAACACAAACACTAAGTTGGTCCATTGTAGTTCATTATTTTCACCGAAACACGGGCTGGACATTAATGTCACAAAACATCTATATCTTGACTTATTAATGTTCTTTTCACGCAGGAATTGATATTACTGCAGAAACCGCGGAAGGTATGCTAGAGGATTACTACCAATCAGGAACAAACAAGATCAGTTATAAGAACTTTAACACGATGATGCGTCGATATCTGTGACCTACAACTAACCACAAGCATGTGTTCAGTAATTGTGTCACCGTCTACTCCACTCCCTGGGAAAATGTCTTTTCTTGCACTTCTCCCATTCACAGAGCAATGTCCATCTATTGTGTTCAACTAACAAGGGAGGTCGTTCTTATTGTGTCTCATTAACAAGGGAGATCGTTCTTATTGTGTCCCACTGTTGATGATGATTGTTCTTATTGTGTCCCACTGTTGATGATGATTGTTCTTATTGTGTCTCATTAACAAGGGAGATCGTTCTTATTGTGTCCCACTGTTGATGATGATTGTTCTTATTGTGTCCCACTGTTGATGATGATTGTTCTTATTGTGTCCCACTGTTGATGAAGATTGTTCTTATAGTGTCCCACCGACATGGGGAATCCTTCTATTGTGGCACCCTAAAGAGGAGATCGTTCTTATTGTGTCACACGAACAAAAGATGCCGCTCTTAGTGTGTCTCATTAACAAGGGAGATCGTTCTTATTGTGCCCCACTCCATTTGGGAAGGGTTATTGTAGCGGACTGAACCACCTGCAGGGTCAACTAACAGGTTCTTAACGTTAAATAACACATTCAATTGACAGGTTGTTATAGTGTAGCCCACACCAAGTTCAGGTTGTTATAGTGTAGTCCACACCAAGTTCAGGTTGTTATAGTGTAGCCCACACCAAGTTCAGGTTGTTATAGTGTAGCCCACACCAAGTTCAGGATGCTATAGTTTAGCCCACACCAAGTTCAGGTTGTTATAGTGTAGTCCACACCAAGTTCAGGTTGTTATAGTGTAGCCCACACCAAGTTCAGGTTGTTATAGTGTAGTCCACACCAAGTTCAGGTTGTTATAGTATAGTCCACACCAAGTTCAGGTTGTTATAGTGTAGTCCACACCAAGTTCAGGTTGTTATAGTATAGTCCACACCAAGTTCAGGTTGTTATAGTATAGTCCACACCAAGTTCAGGTTGTTATAGTGTAGTCCACACCAAGTTCAGGATGCTATAGTGTAGCCCACACCAAGTTCAGGTTGTTATAGTGTAGTCCACACCAAGTTCAGGTTGTTATAGTATAGTCCACACCAAGTTCAGGTTGTTATAGTGTAGTCCACACCAAGTTCAGGTTGTTATAGTATAGTCCACACCAAGTTCAGGTTGTTATAGTGTAGTCCACACCAAGATCAGGTTGTTATAGTGTAGCCCACTCCAAGTTCAAGTTGTTATTGTGTAGCCCACAACAATTTCAGGTTGTTACATTGTAGCCCACTACAATTTAAAGTTGTTATAGTGTAGCTGACTATATGTTCAAGTTGTTATAGTGTAGCCCACTCCAAGTTCAGGTTGTTATAGTGTAGCTCACTCCAGGTTCAGGTTGTTATAGTGTAGCTCACTCCAGATTCAGGTTCTTATAATGTAGCCCACACCAAGTTCAGGTTGTTATAGCGTAGCCCACACCAAGTTCAGGTTGTTATAGTGTAGCCCACACCAAGTTCAGGTTGTTATAGTGTAGTCCACACCAAGTTCAGGTTGTTATAGTGTAGTCCACACCAAGTTCAGGTTGTTATTGTGTAGTCCACACCAAGATCAGGTTGTTATAGTGTAGCCCACTTCAAGTTCAAGTTGCTATTGTGTAGCCCACAACAATTTCAGGTTGTTATATTGTAGCCCACTACAAGTTCAGATTGTTATAGTGTAGCCTTCTACAGGTTCAAGTTGTTATAGTGTAGCCCACTCCAAGTACATGTTGTTTTAGAATAGCCCACTACAATTTCAGGTTGTTATAGTGTAGCTGACTATATTTTCTAGTTGTTATAGTGTAGCCCACTCCAAGTTCAGGTTGTTATAGTGTAGCTCACTCCAGGTTCAGGTTCTTATAGTGTAGCCCACACCAAGTTCAGGTTGTTATAGTGTAGCCCACTCCAAGTTCAGGTTGTTATAGTTTAGCCCACTCCAAGTTCAGGTTGTTATAGTGTAGCCCACTACAAGTTCAGGTTGTTATAGTGTAGCCTACTACAGGTTCAGGTTGTTATAGTGTAGTCCACTCCAAGTTCAGATTATTATAGTGTAGCCTTCAACAGGTTCAAGTTATTATAGTGTAGCCCACTACAATTTCAGGTTGTTATAGTGTAACCCAGTCCAAGTTCATGTTGTTATAGTGTAGCCCACTCCAAGTTCATGTTGTTATAGTGTAGCCTACTACACGTTCAGGTTGTTATAGTGTAGTCCACTCAAGTTCAGATTATTATAGTGTAGCCTTCTACAGGTTCAAGTTATTATAGTGTAGCCCACTACAATTTCAGGTTGTTATAGTGTAGCCGAGTAAAATTTCATGTTGTTATAGTGTTGCCCACTCCAAATTCAGGTTGTTATAGTGTAGCTCACTCCAGGTTCAGGTTCTTATAGTGTAGCCACACCAAGTTCAGGTTCTTATAGTGTAGCCCACTCCAAGTTCACGTTGTTATAGTTTAGCCCACTCCAAGTTCAGGTTGTTATAGTGTAGCCCACTCCAAGTTCAGGTTGTTATAGTGTAGCCTACTACAGGTTCAGGTTGTTATAGTGTAGTCCACTCCAAGTTCAGATTATTATAGTGTAGCCTTCAACAGGTTCAAGTTCTTATAGTGTAGCCCACTACAGTTTCAGGCTGTTATAGTGTAACCCAGTCCAAGTTCAAGTTGTTATAGTGTAGCCCACTCCAAGTTCAGGTTGTTATAGTGTAGCCTACTACAGGTTCAGGTTGTTATAGTGTAGTCCACTCCAAGATCAGATTATTATAGTGTAGCCTTCTACAGGTTCAAATTATTATAGTGTAGCCCACTACAATTTCAGGTTGTTATAGTGTAGCTGACTAAAAGTTCAAGATGTTATAGTGTAACCCACTCCAAGATCAGGTTGTTATAGTGTAGCTCACTCCAGGTTCAGGTTCTTATAGTGTAGCTCACTCCAGGTTCAGGTTCTTATAGTGTAGCTCACACCAAGTTCAGGTTGTTATAGTGTAGCCCACTCCAAGTTCAGGTTGTTATAGTGTAGCCTACTACAGGTTCAGGTTGTTATAGTGTAGTCCACTCCAAGATCAGATTATTATAGTGTAGCCTTCTACAGGTTCAAATTATTATAGTGTAGCCCACTACAATTTCAGGTTGTTATAGTGAAGCTGACTAAAAGTTCAAGATGTTATAGTGTAACCCACTCCAAGATCAGGTTGTTATAGTGTAGCTCACTCCAGGTTCAGGTTCTTATAGTGTAGCTCACTCCAGGTTCAGGTTCTTATAGTGTAGCTCACTCCAGGTTCAGGTTCTTATAGTGTAGCCCACACCAAGTTCAGGTTGTTATAGTGTAGCCCACTACAAGTTCAGGTTGTTATAGTTTAGTCCACTCCAAGTTCAGGTTGTTATAGTATAGCCTACTACAGGTTCAAGTTATTATAGTGTAGCCCACTCCAAGTTCAGGTTGTTATAGTGTAGCCTTCTACAGGTTCAAGTTGTTATAGTGTAGCCCACTCCAAGTTCAGGTTGTTATAGTGTAGCCCACTCCAATATCAAGTTGTTATAGTGTAGCCCACAACAATTTCAGGTTGTTATAGTTTAGCCCACTACAATTTCAGGTTGTTATAGTGTAGCCCACTACAAGTCCAGGTTGTTAATGTTTGACAATGATCTACCTTTCAATGTTATTGTTTTAGCCTACTTAATTAGCATGTTATTGTTCTAGTCTACTTCGCAAGCAGGATGTTATTGTTCTAGTCTACTTGACTATCATGTTGCTATTGTTCGAATCCACTTCAATAGTAGTTTGTTATTGTTCTAATCCACTTCACTACTAGGTTGTTATTGTTCTAATCCACTTCACTAGTAGGTTGTTATTGTTCTAATCCACTTCACTAGCAGGTTGTTATTGTCCTAATCCAATTCACTAGCAGGTTGTCATTGTTCTAATCTACTTCACTAGGAGGGGTTGTTTTTGTTCGAATCCACTTCACTAATAGGTTGTTATTGTTCTAATCCACTTCACTAGCAGGTTATTATTATTCTAATCCACTTCACTAGCAGGTTGTTATTGTTCTAATCCAATTCACCAGTAGGTTGTTATTGTTCTAATCTACTTAACTAGCAGGTCGTTCTTTTTCTAGTCTACTTCACCAGCAGGTTGTTATTGTTTTAATCCTCTTCACTAGTAGGTTGTTATTGTTCTATTCTACAACACTAGCAGGTTGTTATTGTTCTAATCCACTTCACTAGTAGGTTGTTATTGTTTTAATCCACTTCACTAGTAGGTTGTTATTGTTCTAGTCTACAACACTAGCAGGATGTTATTGTCCTAATACACTTCACTAGCAGGTTGTTATTGTTCTAATCTACTTAACTAGCAGGTTAAAATTGTTCTAATCCACTTCACTAGTAGGTTGTTATTGTTTTAATCCACTTCACTAGTAGGTTGTTATTGTTCTAGTCTACAACACTAGCAGGTTGTTATTGTCCTAATACACTTCACTAGTAGGTTGTTATTGTCCTAATCCACTTCACTAGCAGGTTGTTATTGTCCTAATCCACTTCACTAGCAGGTTGTTATTGTCCTAATCCACTCTACTAGCAGGTTGTTATTGTCCTGATCCACTTCTCTAGCAGGTTGTTATTGTCCTAATCCACTTC
Organism: Megaustenia siamemsis; assembly: GCA_032433765.1. NCBI lineage: Eukaryota > Metazoa > Mollusca > Gastropoda > Stylommatophora > Ariophantidae > Megaustenia > Megaustenia siamemsis. Next base: position 115,546,668 of record JAVIAB010000124.1, read on the forward strand.
ACGTGCAGGTTGTTATTGTTCTAGTCTACAACACTAACAGGTTGTTATTGTTCCAATCCATTTCACTAGCATGTTGTTATTGTCCTAATCCACTTCACTAGCAGGTTGTTATTGTCCTAATCCACTTCACTAGCAGGTTGTTATTGTTCTAGTCTACAACACTAGCAGGATGTTATTGTCCTAATACACTTCACTAGCAGGTTGTTATTGTTCTAATCTACTTAACTAGCAGGTTAAAATTGTTCTAATCCACTTCACTAGTAGGTTGTTATTGTTTTAATCCACTTCACTAGTAGGTTGTTATTGTTCTAGTCTACAACACTAGCAGGTTGTTATTGTCCTAATACGCTTCACTAGTAGGTTGTTATTGTCCTAATCCACTTCACTAGCAGGTTGTTATTGTCCTAATCCACTTCACTAGCAGGTTGTTATTGTCCTAATCCACTTTACTAGCAGGTTGTTATTGTCCTGATCCACTTCTCTAGCAGGTTGTTATTGTCCTAATCCACTTCACGTGCAGGTTGTTATTGTTCTAGTCTACAACACTAACAGGTTGTTATTGTTCCAATCCATTTCACTAGCAGGTTGTTATTGTCCTAATCCACTTCACTAGCAGGTTGTTATTGTCCTAATCCACTTCACGTGCAGGTTGTTATTGTTCTAGTCTACAACACTAACAGGTTGTTATTGTTCCAATCCACTTCGCTAGCAGGTTGTTATTGTCCTAATCCACTTCGCTAGCAGGTTGTTATTGTCCTAATCCACTTCACTAGCAGGTTGTTATTGTTCTAGTCTATTTCGTTAGCAGCCTGTTAATATTTTAGTCTACTTCACCAGCAGGTTGTTATTATTTTAGTCAACTTCGTTAGCAGGTTGTTATTGTTCCAGTCTACTTCATTCATCATTATCATCATTGAGCGCAGTCTCTGTAGCGCAGGTTGGCTACAATCTTGCTTTCATGGCGCACGTTGTCATAGTCTGCCTTGTCTGTCTTTTGATGTTACTCGTCTATGTCAGTCTTGGCCTGCCTCCACCTATTTTACCTTGTATTTTCCCTTCCAAGATTACTTTTAATATGGTGCTGTGTTTTTTAGCATGCCCCCAAAATTTCATTTGTCTTGTTTGAATTGTTTTTAGTAGTTCTATTTTCATTTTTAGTTGTTTTAAGACTTCCTCGTTTGTTTTCTTTTCTTTCCATCCAATTCTACCTATTCTTCTATAAATCCATATTTCAAAGATTGAATACTCTGTTCTGTTTTTTCTTGTCTAATGTCCATGTTTCTGCACCATACAGGAATATTGAGAAGATGTAACATTTTGCTATTCTTAGTTTTAGCCCTGGTGTTATTTGTTTTGATGTTAGTATATTTTTCATGACATTAAAATTACTTTTTGCCATTCCTATTCTTTTGTTTATTTCTGTTGTACATTTTCCATCACTGGTTATAGTATGTCCAAGGTAGTTGTAGCTCTGAACTGTTTCCATGTCTGTTCCTTCAACTTTGATTTCCACTTGTAGGTTTTGAGTATTTTCTTTGTTTATGATCATAGTTTTAGTCTTTTTTTATACTCATATCTAATCCGTATATTTTTGCTTATCATGTTTATTTCATTAAGTAATTGTTGTAGATCTTTAGGATTTTCTGCTAGTAGTACAGTATCATCAACATATCTTAGGTTATTGATTATCTTTCCATTAATGTTTAATCCTGGTATCTCTGATGTTTTTAAAGATTTTTTCAGTGTATAGATTGAACAAGCTTGGTGATAGGATGCATCCCTGTCTTACTTCTCTTTTTATATCCATTGGTGTAGAGCTCTCTTTGTTATATTTTATTATTGCTGTTTACTCACAGTATAAATTACATATTAGCCGTACGTCCATGTTATCTAGATGTATCTCTTTTAGGCATTCTATAAGTTGTTTATGGTGTATTCTATCAACAGCTTTGGTGTAGCAGGCATATATTTTTTTGGTTTCCTTTTCGTGTATTCATTGATCAATGTCCTTATGCAGAATATGGTTTGCTCCTCACTGTTTCACTGTCTCACTGTTTTTGATAAATCCAAATTGTTGTTTCTCTGTATCAGTATTAATTTTATTCTGAATCCTTCCTTGTATAACTTTTAGCAAGATTTTTGTTACCTGGCTCATTAGGCTTATAGTTCTAAAATCACTGCGTTGTTACTGTTCTAGTCTACTTGACCAGCATGTTGTTACTGTTCTAGCCTACTTCACCAGCATGTTGTCACTGTTCTAGTCTACGTTACCAGCATGTTCTTACTGTTCTAGTCTACTTGACCAGCATGTTGTTACTATTCTAGCCTACTTCACCAGCATGTTGTTACTGTTCTAGTCTACTTCACCAGCATGTTGTTACTGTTCTAGTCTACTTCACCAGCATGTTGTTACTGTTCTAGCCTACTTCACAGGTATGTTGTTTCTCTTCTACTCTACTTCAACAGCATGTTGTTACTGTTCTAGTCTACTTCAATAGCATGTTGTTACTGTTCTAGTCTACTTCAATAGCATGTTGTTACTGTTCTAGTCTACTTCAATAGCATGTTGTTACTGTTCTAGTCTACTTCAATAGCATGTTGTTACTGTTCTAGTCTACTTCAATAGCATGTTGTTACTGTTCTAGTCTACTTCAATAGCATGTTGTTACTGTTCTAGTCTACTTCAACAGCATGTTGTTACTGTTCTAGTCTACTTCAATAGCATGTTGTTACTGTTCTACTCTACTTCACTAGCATGTTTTGACTGTTAAAGCCTACTTCAACAGCATGTTGTTACTTTTCTAGTCTACTTCATTAGAATGTCGTTACTGTTCTAGCCTACTTCACCAGCAAGTTGATACTGTTCTAGTCTACTTCACCAGCATGCTGTTACTGTTCTAGCCTACTTCACCAGCATGTTGTTACTGTTCTAGCCTACTTCACCAGTATGTTATTGTTCTAGTCTACTTCACCAGCATGTTGTTACTGTTCTAGTCTATTTCACCAGCATGTTGTTACTGTTCTAGTATACTTGATCAGCATGTTGTTACTGTTCTAGTCTACTTCACCAGCATGTTGTTACTGTTCTAGCCTACTTCACCAGCATGTTGTTTCTGTTCTACTCTACTTCACTAGCATTTTTTGACTGTTCAAGCCTACTTCAATAGCATGTTGTTACTTTTCTAGTCTACTTCATTAGAATGTTGTTACTGTTCTAGCCTACTTCACCAGCAAGTTGATACTGTTCTAGTCTACTTCACCAACATGCTGTTACTGTTGTAGCCTACTTCACCAGCATGTTGTTACTGTTCTAGCCTACTTCACCAGCATGTTACTGTTCAAGTCTACTTCACCAGCATGTTGTTACTGTTCTAGTCTACTTCAACAGCATGTTGTTACTGTTCTAGCCTACTTCACTAGCATGTTGGCTCAGTTCCAGCCTACTTCACTAGCATTTTGGCTCTGTTCTAGCCTAATTCACCAGCATGTTGTTTCTGTTCTAGCCTACTTCACCAGCATGTTGTTTCTGTTCTAGTCTACTTCAGTAGCATGTTGTAATGTTCAAGTCTATTTCATTAACTCGTTGTAACTGTTCTAGTCTACTTCATCAGCATGTTGTGACTGTTCTAGTCTATTTCACCAGCATGCTGTTACTGTTATAGCCTTGTTCACTAGCATGTTGTTACTGTTCTAGTCTACTTCACCATTATGTTGTTACTGTTCTAGTCTGCTTCAACAGCATGTTGTTACTGTTCTTGTCTACTTAAACAGCATGTTGTTACTGTTCTAGTCTACTTCACTAGCATGTTTTGACTGTTCAAGCCTACTTCACTAGCATGTTGTTACTGTTCTAGTCTACTTCAACAGCATGTTGTTACTGTTCTTGTCTACTTCACTAGAATGTTGTTACTGTTCTAGTCCACTTCACTAGAAGGTTGTTACTGTTCTAGTCTACTTCACTAGCATGTTGTTACTGTTCTAGTCTACTTCACTAGAATGTTGTTACTATTCTAGTCTACTTCACCAGCATGTTGTTACTGTCCTTGTCTTCTACACCAGGATGTTGTTATTATCCTAGTCTACTTCACCAGCATGTTGTTATTAAACTAGTCTATTTCACCAGCTTGTTGTTATTATACTAGCCTACTTCACCAACATGTTGTTATTATCCTAGTCTAGTTCACCAGCATGTTGTTATTGTTCTTATCTAGTTCAACAACATCTTGTTAATATACTAGTCTACTTCACCAACATGTTGTTATTATCCTTGTCTACTTCACCAGCGTGTTGTTATCTTTTTTATCTACTTTACCAGCATGTTGTTATTGTTCTAACCTACTTCACCAGCATGTTTTTATTGTTCTTATCTACTTCACCAGCATGTTGTTATTGTTCTATCTACTTCACCAGCATGTTGTTATTGTTCTTATCTACTTCACCAGCATGTTGTTATTGTTCTTATCTACTTCACCAGCATGTTGTTATTGTTCTAGTCTTCTTCAGCAGCATGTATTTATTGTTCTTATCTACTTCACCAGCATGTTGTTATTGTTCTAGTCTACTTCACCAGCATGTTATTGTTCTTATCTACTTCACCAGCATGTCGTTATTGTTCTAGTCTACTTCAGCAGCATGTTGTTACTGTTCTAGTCTACTTCACCAGCATGTTACTGTTCTAGTCTACTTCACCAGCATGTTGTTACTGTTCTAGTCTACTTCAACAGCATGTTGTTACTGTTCTAGTATACTTGATCAGCATGTTGTTACTGTTCTAGTCTACTTCACCAGCATGTTGTTACTGTTCTAGCCTACTTCACTAGCATGTTGGTTCTGTTCTAGTCTACTTCACTAGCATGTTTTGACTGTTCAAGCCTACTTCAATAGCATGTTGTTACTTTTCTAGTCTACTTCATTAGAATGTTGTTACTGTTCTAGCCTACTTCACCAGCAAGTTGATACTGTTCTAGTCTACTTCACCAGCATGCTGTTACTGTTCTAGCCTACTTCACCAGCATGTTGTTACTGTTCTAGCCTACTTCACCAGCTTGTTACTGTTCTAGTCTACTTCACCAGCATGTTGTTACTGTTCTAGTCTACTTCAACAGCATGTTGTTACTGTTCTAGTATACTTGATCAGCATGTTGTTACTGTTCTAGCCTACTTCACCAGCATGTTGTTACTGTTCTAGCCTACTTCACCAGCAAGTTGATACTTTTCTAGTCTACTTCACCAGCATGCTGTTACTGTTCTAGCCTACTTCACCAGCATGTTGTTACTGTTCTAGTCTACTTCAACAGCATGTTGTTACTGTTCTAGTCTACTTCACCAGCATGTTGTTACTGTTCTAGTCTATTTCACCATTATATTGTTACTGTTCTAGTCTACTTCACCAGCATGTTGTGACTGTTTTAGTCTACTTTATCAGCATGTTGTTACTGTTCTAGACTACTTCACTAGCATTTTGTTACTGTTCTAGTCTACTTCACTAGAATATTGTTACTGTTCTAGTCTACTTCACCAGCATGTTGTTACTGTCCTTATCTTCTACACCAGGATGTTGTTATTATCCTAGTCTACTTCTCCAGCATGTTGTTATTAAATTAGTCTATTTCCCCAGCTTGTTGTTATTATACTAGCCTACTTCACCAACATGTTGTTATTATCCTAGTCTAGTTCACCAGCATGTTGTTATTGTTCTTATCTAGTTCAACAACATCTTGTTATACTAGTCTTCTTCACCAACATGTTGTTATTATCCTAGTCTACTTCACCAGCGTGTTGTTATCCTTCTTATCTACTTCACCAGCATGTTGTTATTGTTCTAACCTACTTCACCAGCATGTTTTTATTGTTCTTATCTACTTCACCAGCATGTTGTTATTGTTCTTATCTACTTCACCAGCATGTTGTTATTGTTCTTATCTACTTCACCAGCATGTTGTTATTGTTCTTATCTACTTCACCAGCATGTTGTTATTCTTCGTATCTACTTCACCAGCATGTTGTTATTATTCTAGTCTACTTCACCAGCATGTATTTATTGTTCTTATCTACTTCACCAGCATGGTGTTATTGTTCTAGTCTACTTCACCAGCATGTTGTCATTGTTCTTATCTGCTTCACCAGCATGTCGTTATTGTTCTAGTCTACTTCACCAGCGTGTTGTTATTGTTCTAGTCTACTTCACCAGCATGTCGTTATTGTTCTAGTCTACTTCACCAGCATGTCGTTATTGTTCTAGTCTACTTCACCAGCATGTCGTTATTGTTCTAGTCTACTTCACCAGCCTGTCGTTATTGTTCTAGTGTACTTCACCAGCATGTCGTTATTGTTCTAGTCTACTTCACCAGCATGTCGTTATTGTTCTAGTCTACTTCACCAGCATGTCGTTATTGTTCTAGTCTACTTCACCAGCATGTCGTTATTGTTCTAGTCTACTGTAATTGTTTCCTGGGACGGTTTAAGTATAACTGTAACAGTATCCATCATCATGTACCATACCAGTTGGCGTAGGCGATCATGTCCTTCCACAATCTTCTATCTACTGTGCATCGTATAAGTTCTGTTGTTGACTGTTTGCCATGCATGTCACCAAACTACATATTATTTTCTCTCTCTGTCGTCCACGATCTCCATTTCCCTGTATTTTGCCAGTTGTAACCAAGTACTTCATCTTTCCTCTTCTCATGATGTGCCCGAGAAACGTTGATAGTTTCTTTCTAATGTTTGTTATGAGCTCCCATTTTGTGCTGACCTCTTTGAGAATTTCCTCATTGGCATTATTAGCTGTCCAGGGTAATTTGAACATTCTTCTGAGAAATCCCATCTCTGTGGCCTCTAATCGTCTTATCATTAGCAGCATCCAATGTTAGAAATTATTAGTTTTAATTTTTCTTAGTTCATCGTTAATATTTTTCACGTCTTAGGGTCTACCAATTGATATGGATGCTCGTTCTCGGTACGATCTCCCTAGTTGATCCTGGGGTCCACTCTCGGTACAATCTCACTAGTTGATCCTGGGGTCCACTCTTGATATGATCTCATTAATTGTTCTTGGGGTCCACTCCTGGTACGATCTCACTAGCTGATCTTGGGGTCCACTCTTGGTGTTGATTTAGGGATCCACTCCTAGTGTGATGTCACTAGTTGATCCTGGGCCCCACTCTCAGTGTGATGTCACTAGTTAATATTGAGGCCCAACTCAATGTGACGTCACTAGTTGATATTCAGGCCCATTCCCAGTGTGACGTCACTAGTTTATCCTGGGGTCCACTCCTAGTGTGACGTCACTAGTTGATATATAGGCCCACTCTCAGTGTGACGTCACTAGTTGATATATAGGCCCACTCTCAGTGTGACGTCACTAGTTGATATATAGGCCCACTCTCAGTGTGACGTCACTAGTTGATATATAGGCCCACTCTCAGTGTGACGTCACTAGTTTATCCTGGGGTCCACTCCTAGTGTGACGTCACTAGTTGATATATAGGCCCACTCTCAGTGTGACGTCACTAGTTGATCCTGGGGTCCACTCCTAGTGTGACGTCACTAGTTGATATATAGGCCCACTCTCAGTGTGACGTCACTAGTTGATCCTGGGGTCCACTCCTAGTGTGACGTCACTAGTTGATCCTGGGGTCCACTCCTAGTGTGACGTCACTAGTTGATATATAGGCCCACTCTCAGTGTGACGTCACTAGTTGATCCTGGGGTCCACTCCTAGCTTGTATGTGTGTGAGATGTCAATTTGTCGGAATATTTCTTGACTAGCGAAAGAGTCTTATTAATTTTCTGAAATAAAGTAAAAGGTTTTATTGCTGCCAGATTATTGCTTGTTTGTTGTGTTTGTGTAACGTGTCATAGAAGTAGGGTCAATAATCGGCGTCACCAACATCCTATTTACGGGAACAACAAATCCTCGAAACTAGGAGTTGAAACAAACAACATTCAGCCAGAAGTAACAAGTTGTGTTGACAAGTGAGAAGTTTAATTCTAATCTTTCCATTCTTTCATTGCATTTATCATCTAATCTTTCCATTCTTTCATTGCATTTATCATCTAATCTTTCCATTCTTTCATTGCATTTATCATCTAATCTTTCTATTATTTCATTGCATTTATCATCTAATCTTTCCATTCTTTCATTGCATTTATCATCTAATCTTTCCATTCTTTCATTGCATTTATCGTCTTGTCTTTCTATTATTTCATCGCATTTACCATCTCCTCTTTATATTCTTACATTGCATCTATCCTCTTTCTTTCTATTGTTTCATTACATCTATCATCTTATCTTTCAATTGTTTCGTAATAAGCATATCATCATCGTGCCTTCTCCGCAACGAAGGTTGGCTACCGTGGATCGCCATTCTACTCTGTTTCTTACTTTGATAGTGCAGGCTGTCATAGATTGACTCGTCCATCTTTTGATGTTACTCGTCCATGTTAGTCTTGGTCTGCCTCTGCCTCTTTTACCTTGTATTTTTCCGTCCAATATTACTTTTAGTAGTCTGTTGTGTCTTTTAGCATGCCCCAAAAATGTCATTTGTCTTGTCTTAATTGTATTTAGTAGTTCTCTTTTTATTTTCAGTTGTTTTAAAACTTTATCGTTTCTTATCTTTTGTTTCCATCCAATTCTACCTATTCTTCTATAAATCCTCATTTCAAAGGCTTCAATTTTCTGTTCTGTTTTCTTGTCTAATGTCCATGTTTATGCACCATACAGGAATATTGAGAAGATGTAACATTTTGCCATTCTTAGTTTCAGCCCTGCTGATATTTGTTTTGTTGTTAGTATATTTTTCATGGCATTAAAATTACTTTTTGCCAAACCTATTCTTTTGTTTATTTCAGTTTTGCATTTTCCATCATTGGTTATAGTATGTCCCAGGTAGTTGTAACTCTGGACTGTCTCCAGATGTATTCCCTCAACTGTGATATTTAATTGTAGGTCTTGAGAGTTTTCTTTGTTTATGATCATAGTTTTAGTCTTTTTGATATTCATTTCTAGTCCATATTTTTTGCTTGTCATGTTTATTACATTAAGCAATTGTTATAGATCTTTAGGATTTTCTGCTAGTAGAACAGTATCATCAGCATAACTCAGGTTATTGATTATCTTCCCATTAATGTTTAGGCCTGGTATCTCTGAGATGTTTTTAAAGATTTGCTCAGTGTATAGATTGAACAAGCTTGGTGATAGGATGCATCCTTATCTTACTTCTCTTTTTATGTCCATGGGTGTAGAGTTCTCCTTGTTATATCTTATTATTGCTGTTTGCTCCCAGTACAAATTACATATTAGTCGTATGTCTGTGTCATCTAGATTTATATCCTTTAGAAAGTCTATGAGTTTGTTATGGTGTATTCTATCGAAAGCTTTGGTGTAGCCTATAAAGCAGGCATATATTGGTTTGTTTACTTCTGTGTACTTTTCAATCAATGTTCTCATGCTGAATATGGCTTCTTTTGTCCCACTGTTTTTCCTGAATCCAAATTGTTGCTCATCTAATTCAGTATTGAATTTATTCTGAATCCTTCCCTGTATAACTTTTAGTAAAATTTGTGTTACCTGGCTCATTATGCGTATTGTTCTGAAGTCACTGCATTCAACTGCACCATTCTTTTTAGGCAATGCAATGAAAGTTGATGTTTTTAGATCGTTTGGTATGTATCCTGTGTGGTATATGTCATTGCATATGTCTGTGATCACTTCGACGCCAAACCCTTCTAGAGCCTGTATTACCTCTATCTGTATATTGTCAGGCCCTGCTGCTTTTCCCTTTTTCATTGTTTTTATAGCTTTTTCTACTTCAGATTTCAGGATTTTATAGCTGGATGTACATTTTATGTCTGGCTTTTTGTCCCTTTCGTCATGAAATAATTCTGTTATATATTCTTGCCATCTATCTATTATATCTTTGTTGTCTGTTAGCATTCTTCCCTCTTTATTTGAAATACATTCGTTTCCTGTAGCTTTTTTGTCTTTATTCATCATTTTCTTTATTTCTGTGTGCATCTCTCTTAAGTTTTGTTTACTTTCCATAGTTTCGACTTCTAGACATCTTTGGTTGAGCCAGTCTTCTTTTGCCTTTTTTGCACATTCTCCGTATTTCATTGTCTATATCCTTGTATCTGGCATTGTTTTTCGCTTGTCTTCTTTCTTCCATTTTTTTCTAAGATTTTGTCAGTTATCCATTTGTGTTTTTTGTTACTTTCCTTTTTGGGCAAGGTGTTGCAGGATTCTTGCATGCTGTTTTTTATGCATTGCCATTTTGTTGTGACTTTTTCCTCAGGATTTTCTCTTCTGTACTGCTCAATTCCCTCTTCTAGTAGCTTCTGATATGTGTTCTTTACTTGTACAGTATCTTCCTGTTTTTTTTCAACGTAAAGGGAAGAATAGAGATAGTAAACATTTGATGACGTAGCTCCTAGAGGAAGGAAATAATCTGACATGATTTGTAAAGTCAGTCATGCTGAAATCCGGCATGATAAGTAAGTAGAGCATGTTTAGGAAAATCAGACATGATAAATAAGTAGATCAGGTTTAGTAAAGTCAGACACGATAAATAAGTAGATCAGGTTTAGTATAGTCAGACATGATAAATAAGTAGATCAGGTTTAGTAAAGTCAGACATGATAAATAAGTAGATCAGGTTTAGGAAAGTCAGACATGATAAATACGTAGACAAGGTATTCAAAGTATCGCTGGGCTAGAATAGCCAATTGGTATTCTCAGTCACAGAGAAGAATAATGACATCAGTCAGTCACAGAAAAGAATAATGACATCAGTCAGTCACAGAGAAGAATAATGACGTCAGTCAGTCACAGAGAATAATAATGACATCAGTCATCACAGAGAAGAATAATGACATCAGTCAGTCACAGAGAATAATAATGACATCAGTCAGTCACAGAGAATAATAATGACATCAGTCAGATACAGAAAAAAAACGATGTCATCTGTCAGTCACAGAAAACCATGGTGACATCAGTCAGACTAAGAGAATAATGATGACATCAGTCAGTCACAGAGATCAATAATGACATCAGTCAATCAAAGAGAACAACGTTGTCATTAGTCATTCGCAGAGAACAATAATGATATCAGTCAGTCACAGAGAACAATGATGACATCAGTCAGTCACAGAGAACAACGATTCCATCAATTAATCATACAGAATAATGATGACATGTGTCAGTCATAGAAGAGAATAGTTATATCAGTCAGTCACAGAGAATAATAATGATATCAGTCAGTCACAGAGAACAATGATGACAACAGTCAGTCAAAGAGAATAACGATAACATCAGTCAGTCACAGAGAACAATGATGACATCAGTCAGTCACAGAGAACAATGATGACATCAGTCAGTCACAGAGAACAATAATGAAATCAGTCAGTCACAGTGAACAATGTTGTCATCAGTCATTCACAGAGAACAATGATGGTATCAATATGTCACAGAGAAAAATGATGACATCAGTCAGTCACAGAGAACGATGATGCCATGTGTGTCACAGAGAACGATGATGACATCAGTCTATGACAGAGAACGATGATAACATCAGTCTGTCACAGAGAACGATGATGCCACCAGTCTGTCACAGAGAACGATGATGCCATGTTTGTCACAGAGAAAGATGTTGTCATATCAGTCACAGAGAACAATGATGACATCAGTCTGAAACAGAGAGCATTGATGACATCAGTCTGTCACAGAGAAAAATTATGCCATCAGTCTGTCATACAGAACGATGATGCTATGTCTGTCACAGAGAACGATGATACCGTAAGCCATCCACAGAGAACAATGATGCCATGTCTCTCACAGAGAACGATAATGCCATGTCTGTCACAGAGAACAATGATGCCATGTCTCTCACAGAGAACAATGATGCCATGTCTCTCACAGAGAACAATGATGCCATCAGTCTGTCACAGAGAACAATGATGCCATGTCTCTCACAGAGAACGATAATGCCATGTCTCTCACAGAGAACGATAATGCCATGTCTGTCACAGAGAACAATGATGCAATCAGTCTGTCACAGAGAGGGATGATGCTATGTCAGTCACAGAGAACGATGATGACATCGGTCTGTCACAGAGAACAATGATGCCATCAGTCTGTCACAGAGAACAATGATGCCATCAGTCTATCACAGAGATGGATGATGCTATGTCAGTCACAGAGTACGATGATGACATCAGCCTATCACAGAGAACGATGATGCCATGTCTGTCACAGAGAACGATGATGCCATCATTCTGTCACAGAGAAAGATGATGACATCAGTCTGTCACAGAGAACGAAGATGCAATGTCTGTCATAGAGAATGATGATGCCATCAGTCTTTAACAGAGAACTATGTTGTCTCAGTCTGTCACAGAGAACGATGATGCCATGTCTGTCACAGAGAACGATGATGCCATCATTATGTCACAGAGAACGATGATGACATCAGTCTGTCACAGAAAATGATGGTGCCATGTCTGTCACAGAGAACGATGATGCCATGTCTGTCACAGAGAACGATGATGCCATGTCTGTCACAGAGAACGATGATAACAGCAGTCTGTAAAAGAGAACGATGATGCCATGTCTGTCACAGAGAACGATGATAACAGCAGTCTGTAAAAGAGAACGATGATGCCATTATTCTGTCACAGAAAATGATGGTGCCATGTCTGTCACAGAGAACGATGATGCCATGTCTGTCACAGAGAACGATGGTGCTATGTCAGTCAAAGAGAACAATGACGCCATTTTTGTCACAGAGAAAGATGTTGCCATATCAGTCACAGATAACAAAGATGCCATCAGTCTGCCACAGAGAGCAATGATGACATAATCCTGTCACACAGAACGATGATGCCATAAGTCATACACAGAGAACAATGATGCCATGCCTGTCACAGAGAACGATAATGCCATGTCTGTCACAGAGAACAATTATGCCATCAGTCTGTCACAGAGAGCAATGACGCCATCAGTCTGTCACAGAGAGAGTTGAGTCTATGTCAGTCATAGAGAACGATGATGCCATCAGTCTTTTACAGAAAACTATGTTGACTAAGTCTGTCACAGAGAACGATTATGCCATGTCTGTCACAGAGAACGATGATGCCATTATTCTGTCACAGAGAACGATGATGCCATTATTCTGTCACAGAAAACGATGATGCCATGTCTGTCACAGAGAACGATGATGCCATGTCAGTAACAGAAAACGATGATGCCATGTCTGTCACAGAGAACGATGATGCCATGTTTGTCACAGAAAAAGATGTTGCCATATCAGTCACAGAGAACAATGATGCCATCAGCCTGCCACAGAGAGCATTGATGACATCAGTCTGTCACACAGAACTATGATGCTATGGCTGTCACAGAAAACGATGATACCATAAGCCATTCACAGAGAACGATGATGACATCATTCTGTCACAGAGAAAGTTGATAACACCAGTCTGTCACCTAGAACAATAATGCCATCAGTCAGTCACAAAGAACCATGAATCCATATCTGTCATAGAGAACAATGATGTCATGTCTATCACAGAGAACGATGATAACATCAGTCTGTCACAGAGAACGATGGTGCCACCAGTTTGTCACAGAATACGATTATGACATCAGTCTATCACAGAGAACGATGATGTCATGCCTGTCACAGAGAACGATGAAGCTATGTCAGTCAAAGAGAACGATGATGCAATGTCTGTCACAGAGAACTATGATGCCATGTTTGTCACAGAGAAAGATGTTGCCATATCAGTCACAGAGAACAATAATGCCATCAGTCTGTCACAGATAAAAATGATGCGATGTCTGTCACAGAGAACGGTGATGCCATGTCTGTCACAGAGAACAATGATGCCATCAGTCTGTCACAGAGAACGGTGATGCCATGTCTGTCACAGAAAACAATGATGTCAACAGTCTGTTACAGAGAACAATGATGCTATCAGTCTGTCAGAGAGAACGATGATCACATTAGTCTGTCACATAGAACGATGATGCCATGTATGTCACAGAGAACGATAGTGCCATCAGTCAGTCACAGAGAACGATGATGGCATCAGTCTGTCACAGAGAACGATGAAGACATCAGTCTGTCACAGAGAACGATGATGACATCTGTCAGTCACAGAGAACGATTATGACATCAGTCTGTCACACAGAACAATGATACCATGTCTGTCACAGAGAACGATGATGTCATAAGCAATTCACAAAGAACGATGATGCCATGTCTGTCACAGAGAACGATGATGCCATTTCTGTCACAGAGAACAATGATGCAATCAGTCTGTCACAAAGAGCGATGATGCTATGTCTATCACAGAGAATGATTATGCCATGTCTGCCACAGAGAACGATGGTGACATCAGTCTCTCACAGAGAAATATGATGCCATGTCTGTCACAGAGAAGGATGATGCCATCAGTCAGTCACATAGAACGATGATAACATCAGTCTGTCACAGAGTACGATTGTGACATCAGTCAGTCACAGGGAACGATGATGCTATCAATCAGTTACAGAGAACAAGGACGACATCATTCAGTCACAAAGAACGATGATGACATTATTCAGTCACAGAGAATGATGATGACATCAGCCAGTCATGGAGAACGATGATATGTTGTCTGTCGCAGAGAACTATGATGCCATGTCTGTCACTGTGAACGATGATGACATAAGTCTATCACAGAGAACGATGATGTCATCAGTCTGTCAGAGAGAACGATGATGCCATGAGACTGTCACAGAGAACGATGATGCCATGTCTGTCAGAGAGAACGATGATGCCATTAGTCTGTCACACAAAATGATGATGCCATGTCTGTCACAGGGAACGATGACATCCGTCTGTCACAGAGAACGATGATGCCATCAGTCTGTCACAGAGAACTATGTTGACTCAGTCTGTCACAGAGAACTACGATGCCATTAATCTGTCACAGAGAACTATGTTGATTCAGTCTGTCACAGAGAACGATGATTTTATCAGTCTGTCACAGAGAACTATGTTGACTCAGTCTGTCACACAGAACGATGATGCCATCAGTCTGTCACAGAGAACGATGATGACATCAGTTTGTCACAGAGAACGATGATGCCATGTCTGTCACAGAGATCGATGATGCCATGTCTGTCATAGAAAACGATGATGCCATGTCTGTCACAGAGAACGATGATGCCATGTCTGTCACAGAGATCGATGCCATGTCTGTCATAGAAAACGATGATGCCATGTCTGTCACAGAGAACGATGATGCCATGTCTGTCCCAGAGAACGATGATAACATCAGTCTAGTCACCGAGAACAGTGATGCCATCAGTCAGTCACAGAGAACGATGAATCCACGTCTGTCACAGAGAACAATGATGTCATGTCTATCACAGAGAACGATGATGATAACAGTCTGACACCGAGAACAATGATGCCATCAGTCTGTCACAAAGAACGATGAATCCATGTCTGTCACAGAGAACGATGATGCCATCAGTCAGTCATAGAGAACGATGAATCCATGTCTGTTACAGAGATCGATGATGTCATGTCTATCACAGAGAACGATGTTGACATCAGTCTGTTACACAGAACGATGATGCCATCAGTCTGTCACAGAAAACGATGATGACATCAGTCTGTCACAGAGAGCGATGATTCCATGTCTGTCACAGAGAACGATGATGCTATGTCTGTCACAGAGAACGATGATGCCATGTTTGTCACAAAGAAAGATGTTGCCATATCAGTCACAGAGAACAATTATGCCATCAGTCCGCCACACAGAGCATTGATGACGTCAGTCTGTCACAGAAAAAAATGATGCCATTATTCTGTCACACAGAAAGATGATGCCATGTCTGTCACAGAGAACAATGGTAACATAAGCCATTCACAGAGAACAATGATGCGATGTCTGTCACAAAGAACGATGATGCCATGTATGTCACAGAGAACAATGAGGCAATCAGTCTGTCACGGAGAACAATGATGCCATCAGTCTGTCACAGAGAACGATGATGCCATCAGTCTGTCATAGAGAACGATGATGACATCAGTCTGTCACAGAGAGGGAGGATGCTATGTCAGTCACAGAGAACGATGTTGTCATCAGTCTGTCACAGAGAACGATGAAGACATCAGTCTGTCACAGAGAACGATGATGCCATCAGTCTTTCACAGATAACTATGTTGACTCAGTCTGTTACAGAGATCGATGATGCCATGTCTGTCACAGAGAACGATGATGACATAAGTCTGTCACATAGAACGATGATGCCACAAGTTTGTCACAGAGAACTATCATGCCATGTCTGTCACAGTGAACTATGATGCCATGACTGTCTCTGAAAACGATGATGCTATCAGTCTGTCTCAGAAAACCATAATGACCTCAGTCTGTCACAGAGAACGATGATGACATCTGTCAGTCACAGAGAACGATTATGACATCAGTCTGTCACACAGAACTATGATACCATGTCTGTCACAGAGAACGATGATGTCATAAGCAATTCACAAAGAACGATGATGCCATGTCTGTCACAGAGAACGATGATGCCATTTCTGTTACAGAGAACAATGATGCAATCAGTCTGTCACAGAGAGCAATGATGTCATCAGTCTGCCACAAAGAGCGATGATGCCATGTCTATCACAGAGAATGATGATGCCATGTCTGCCACAGAGAACGATGGTGACATCAGTCTCTCACATAGAAATATGATGCCATGTCTGTCACAGAGAAGGATGATGCCATCAGTCAGTCACATAGAACGATGATAACATCAGTCTGTCACAGAGTACCATGATGACATCAGTCAGTCACAAGGAACGATGATGCTATCAATCAGTCACAGAGAACAAGGACGACACCATTCAGTCACAAAGAACGATGATGACATTATTCAGTCACAGAGAACGATGATGACATCAGCCAGTCACAGAGAACGATGATATGTTGTCTGTCGCCGAGAACTATGATGCCATGTCTGTCACTGTAAACGATGATGACATCAGTTTATCACAGAGAACGATGATGTCATCAGTCTGTCAGAGAGAACGATGATGCCATGAGTCTGTCACAGAGAACGATGATGCCATGTCTGTCAGAGAGAACGATGATGTCATGTCTGTCACAGAGAACGATGATGATAACAGTCTGTCACCGAGAACAATGATGCCATCAGTCAGCCACAGAGAACGATGAATTCCATGTCTGCCACAGAGAACGATGATGCCATCAGTCAGTCATAGAGAACGATAAATCCATGTCTGTCACAGAGATCGATGATGTCATGTCTATCACAGAGAACGATGTTAACATCAGTCTGTCACAGAGAACGATGCTGCCCTCAGTCTGTCACAGAAAACGATGATGGCATTAGTCTGTCTAAAAGCGATGATTCCATGTCTGTCACAGAAAACGATGATGCTATTTCAGTCACAGAGAACGATGATGCTATGTCTGTCACAGAGAACGATGATACCATCAGTCTGTCACAGTGAACGATGATGACATCAGTCTGTCACAGAGAACAATGATGCCATCAGTCTGTCACAGAGAACAATGATGCCATGTCTGTTACAGGGAATGATGATGACATCAATCTGTCACAGAGAACCATGATGCCATCAATCTGTCACAGAGAACAACAATGCCATCAGACTGTCACAGAGAACAATGATACCATCAGTCTGTCACAGAGAACAATGCTGCCATCAGTCTGTCACAGAAAACGATGATTACATCAGTCTGTCATAGAGAACGATGATGCCATCAGTCTGTCACAGAAAACGATGATTACATCAGTCTGTCACAGAGAACAATGCTGCCATCAGACTGTCACAGAAAACGATGATTACATCAGTCTGTCACAGAGAACGATGATGCCATCAGTCTGTCACAGAAAACGATGATGACATCAGTCTGTCATAGAGAGCGATGATTCCATGTCTGTCACAGAGAACGATGATGACATCAGTCTGTCACAGAAAACGATGATGACATCAGTCTGTCATAGAGAGCGATGATTCCATGTCTGTCACAGAGAACGATGATGCTATGTCAGTAACAGTGAACGATAATGCTATGTCTGTCACAGAGAACGATGATGCCATCAGTCTGTCACAGAGAGGGATGATGCTATGTCAGTCACTGAGAACGATGTTGTCATCAGTCTGTCACAGAGAACAATGATGCCATCAGTCTATCACAATTTTAGCTGTCCGGGGAATTTTCAACATTCTTCTGAGAAATCCCATCTCTCTGACCTCTAATCGTCTTTTTATTTGCTTGTCTACTGTCCATGATTCGCTTCCGTAGGTCATAGTTGGATCTATATAGCACCAATGAACTATCTTTCCCACTTCTATTGACATAGATTTGTTACATAAGATATTTTTCATTTTCTGAAATTCTGGGCTATTCTGCTTTTTATTTCTGTGGTGCATCTTCCATCTGATGTTATCGTGCCAAAGCATTTGACGCGTTGCACTTGTTTCAAATTTGTCCTGTTTATTTTTATGCTGCATGATGGTGATGATTGTTTCTTCGATATCACCATTACTTCTGTTTTCTTACTATTGAGACTGAGACCTTTCTTGTTGCTTTCTTTTACTATTATGACTATCATTTCTTGTAGTTCATTCTCTGTCACTGCTATTAAGACTGTATCATCCGCATATCGCAAATTATTTATGTTGTGACCGTTGACTTCAATTCCTGTTTTGTCTACTATTCTTTCCTCTTCTTCTTTCCTTCCTCATCTGTCTTTCAGCGTCGAGGGGAGATATAATTTGCGGTCTTTTGCTCTTCTGTTCGCCTCTGCTGCTGTTATGTTTCCTAGTGCTTCTAATATTCTATCGACCCATCTTTTTCGTGGTCGACCCTTGGGTCTGGTGTTCTCACAACGTTTGTTGAAGGCTCGTTGTGTTGTGTTTTGTGCTTTCTGCCTTGTCACGTGATCAAACCATTTTATCTGTTGTTTCCTTATATATCCTATGGCGGGGGCTATTCCTAGCTTTTTTCTCAGTTCTTCATTTCTGATCTTATCTCTCAGACTGTTTCCTGTCATTCGTCTAACACATTTCATCTCTGTAGAGGTTATTTTACTTATTGTTCTTGCATATTGTTCTTGCATAGTGTCTACTATTGATCTCATAATATGTTCGCTGTAAAGTGAGAAAAAATCCGGCGACAGAACACAGCCTTGTGTGACTCCTTGTTTTATATATTGGAATTGTCCTGTTTGGTTGCTAAATTGTATAGCTGCTGTTTGTTGCCAGTACATGTTTTTTTTTATGATTCGTAGATCCTTGCCATCAGTGTTTAATTTCTCCAGCATATTTATTATTTCCACATTCTTTACTTTGTCAAATGCTTTTGTGTAGTCTATAAAGCGCATATATAGATCTTTCTTTCCCTCTATAGCTCTTTCTATCAATGTTCTCAGGATGTATATTACATTATTGGTGCCCTTTTTTCACAAATGCACATTGTTCCTCACCTATTTCTGGTTTTATTTTGTTCCTTACACGTCTCATGACGATTCTTAATAATATTTTTCTCACATAGTTCATGGGACTAATAGTGCGATGGACTTCACAATCAGTGGCGCCTGACTTCTTCGGTATGGCTACAAAGATAGATTTTAGTAGATCTTCGGGTATGTGTCCAGTCTTATATTCTACTTCCAGCTCTCATAATGCATTTATCTCTTCTATCGTCATATTGTGGAGACCTTGACCAGGAGCCTATGACGTACCAGTAAAGTATATTGTTGTCTCTGATGTAGCTGCAACTCTTTGTGTAATACTATCTTTTCGTAAAATCTTGTATGTGTAGTCTGTCTATGATGTGCCTGGGATCTTGTGGTAAAACTTCATGCTCACAGCCTATATGCTCCTGTTTAATTTTACATGAATGACTAATGTTGCAAGAAAACACACTGATACTACGCAATGATCAAAGATAAACTATCGAGTACTGGGCATGGAACATCATTTGGAAAGAGTATTGCCAGGGTAACAGAGCAAAGCACACAGTCTCTAGCTCTGTCACAGTTCCAGTATCTTATGTTTAAAGCACATTTCGTCTACTTTCTCCACCTCCTGACACATCCTAACACATCCTGACACATCCTAACACATCCTGACACATCCTAATTATCCTCGTTCTGTTTTTACTGTCATCGCGCAACAGAGACACATTGATCTGGCTTTTGGAAAGATCGCTGGACTCGGTATGGAAATGTTTTGTCTACAGTAACGTTTCCTCTATAAATCAAACCAAATGATCGAAAAATTAAACTAAACAGAAGTGTCATCTTTGTCCGGACGACTAATGTCTCATTAATAAAATGTACTCGAGATCTAGTCAGAAAATAACGATAACTCCCGGTCATGTGTACATTCAATGATTGATGCAGAGTTAATCTCCTTATAGACGCTTTAGTGTCGTGTTTTTTCTTGTTCAGTGGGTACATAACGCTTGTTGACAATGTCGCTTCCTGTGATGTGTCCATAAGTGGTGAGAGAAACAGAAAAAATAAAACCTGATAGGGCAGAGCTCACTAACAAAATAAACAGTTTGGAAATAATAAATCAAAGTTTGGAGAAGAAAGTTAAAGAGACAGAGGACGAAGACAATGAAGAAATGGTTAAGAATGACAGATTGAGTGAGATGAGCTTATGCAGGACATAAACGATTTGTGGAAGCTTGTATCAAGTCTTGAGAAGAAGTTACATTTACAAGAAGAGGTTACAAGAATGGCAGAAGATACAGTTAGACAACTGCAATATGTGAAGACTGACTTGGAGATAAATGTAGCTTCTTTGATGCAAGATAAGCGAGAGCTGCTAATACGGAAAGTGACAAATAAAGGGCAAAAGTAAACCTGGAGAAACGAAAGTGTGCATCAATAAAGAAGAAGGGTGAATATGAATCTACGTCATCTGTAGATGAGGCCATTCAGATATAGAAGAAGACTTGTCAACTGTTAGCGAGAAGATAAAAGAATCCACCAAATGGACAACGAAGAAAAAGAAAATAAGAATAAACAAGTTGCTGCAGTTTGTGCAGATAAGGAGAAAGAACTCAAAAGATGACAGTGCTTTCCAAACGGAAGTAGTGTTCTGGTCACTTTGAACCTTAGAGCGAGACAAAATAATAGAATAGACAAGAAGACAAAATGATGAGCGCGTGAACACAGATTTGTGGTTTGTTCGAAAAGTGGGAAGGATGAGTTCATAGCTCATGTCCAGAAAAATGAAAAGAAATAAGGCTAGTAATCAGTTGATCATTGAACAATTAGAGGATTGTTCAGAGAAACAGAGAGTTGAATTAAACAAGAAGTAAGGCTGGTAATCAGTTGATCATTGAACAATTAGAGGATTGTTCAGAGAAATTGAGAGTTCAATTAAACAAGAAGTAAGGCTGGTAATCAATTGATCATTGAACAATTAGAGAATTGTTCGGAGAAATAGAGATTTGAATTAAACAAGAAGTAAGGCTGGTAATCAGTTGATCATTGAACAATTAGAGGATCGTTCGGAGAAATAGAGAGTTGAATTAAACAAGAAGTGAGGCTGGTAATCAGTTGATCATTGAACAATTAGAGAATCGTTCGGAGAAATAGAGAGTTGAATTAAACAAGAAGTAAGGCTGGTAATCAGTTGATCATTGAACAATTAGAGGATCGTTCGGAGAAATAGAGAGTTGAATTAAACAAGAAGTGAGGCTGGTAATCAGTTGATCATTGAACAATTAGAGAATCGTTCGGAGAAATAGAGAGTTTAATTAAACAAAAAGTAAGGCTAGTAATCAGTTGATCATTGAACCATTAGAGGATTGTTCGGAGAAATAGAGAGTTGCATTAGACAAAAGTGAGAAGTTATTGAGGAGAGCAACATTGAATAAATAGGTACTATCTATCATCATCATCATCATCATCATCAAGTACCGGACCTGCTGGCATAGGTGACCATGTCTAGGTACTATCTCATCATCATCATCATCAAGTACCGGGCCTGCTGGCATAGGTGATCATGTCTAGGTATTATCTCACCGTTATCATCAAGTACCGGGCCTGCTGGCATAGGTGATCATGTCTAGGTACTATCTAGGAGAGACATATATCAGTAGCTGGAGTAAGAGGTAGATGAAACTTGAGATATACTTTAAAATTGAAAACGTGCCATTCACCAGAATACAAAAATAACGAACTATATTCCATAAAAAGGAATATAACCTTATTTATAGGAGAAACAATTACTTTTCCTTTGACCAGATCATTCTTGATAAATGAATAGTTATTTAAAATACATAATTATTAGTTTTTATTCTCATTTAAAATAATTTGAATATGCTTTGTTACTGTTGTAGATGTTGTTATGTTTGTAACATTTTTTTAATCTTAAAATTTTGTTTGATTTTTAGAAACAGTATTTAGAATATCAGGAGTTAAATCACAGGCAATTAATAATTTGTTAGACATGAAACTATTACCTTTTTTTGTAAATAGTTTATTTTTAAAATGCCCTTACAAACTAGTGGTTAATGGAGATAATGGAATAGTAGATAGATTCGGATAGAATAGATCACATAATGGGAGATAAGATATATATATATATTGGGTGGGATAATTAGTAGTTACCCATAAATTAAGTAGGTGACAGCAGTAACAAAATTAGAAAACAGTCACAGAAATAATAACATGAGCAATTTTGGACATGGAAAAATTTAGCTGTTATTGGAAATGTGGGGGAATAGATGTAAACTTGACTGTCACATGTCCAGAAAGTAGGTTGATAAACAAACTTGACTGTCACATGTTCAGAAAGTAGGTTGATAAACAAACTTGACTGTCACATGTCCAGAAAGTAGGTTGATAAACAAACTTGACTGTCACATGTCCAGAAAGTAGGTTGATAAACAAACTTGACTGTCACATGTCCAGAAAGTAGGTTGATAAACAAACTTGACTGTCACATGTCCAGAAAGTAGGTTGATAAACAAACTTGACTGTCACATGTCCAGAAAGTAGGTTGATAAACAAACTTGACTGTCACATGTCCAGAAAGTAGGTTGATAAACAAACTCGGGGACAGGTTAAGTTTATTAGAGAGATATCACGCTCTTATGGTTCATGTTAGCATTATTTTTATAACTCAGAGATTAACTCAATGTCAAGATGGAAAACAAGTCACAAGAAAACAACTTCCATCTTCTATACACCCACTGACACTCATAGTCACTTCCATCTTCTATACACCCACTGACACTCACAGTCACTTCCATCTTCTATACACCCACTGACACTCATAGTCACTTCCATCTTCTATACACCCACTGACACTCACCGTCACTTCCATCTTCTATACACCCACTGACACTCACAGTCACTTCCATCTTCTATACACCAACTGACACTCACAGTCACTTCCATCTTCTATACACCCACTGACACTCACAGTCACTTCCATCTTCTATACACCCACTGACACTCACAGTCAGTTCCATCTTCTATACACCCACTGACCCTCACCGTCACTTCCAACTTCTCTAAACATCAAATGACACTCACAGTCCCTTCCATCTTCTATACACCCACTGACACTCACAGTCACTTCCAACTTCTATCCACCCACTGACACTCACAGTCACTTCCATCTTCTATACACCCACTCACACTCACAGTCACTTCCATCTTCTATACACCCACTGACACTCACAGTCACTTCCATCTTCTATACACCCACTGACACTCACAGTCACTTCCAACTTCTATCCACCCACTGACACACACAGTCCCTTCCATCTTCTATACACACCCACTGACACTCACAGTCACTTCCAACTTCTATCCACCCACTGACACTCACAGTCACTTCCATCTTCTATACACCCACTGACACTCACAGTCACTTCCAACTTCTATCCACCAACTGACACTCACAGTCACTTCCATCTTCTATATACCCAATGACACTCACAGTCACTTCCATCTTCTATACACCTACTGACACTCACAGTCACTTCAAACTTCTATCCACCCACTGACACTCACAGTCACTTCCATCTTCTATACACCCACTGACACTCACAGTCACTTCCATCTTCTATACACCCACTCACACTCACAGTCACTTCCATCGTCTATACACACACTGACACTCACAGTAATTTCCATCTTCTATACACCCACTGACACTCAGTCACTTCCATCTTCTATACACCCACTCACACTCACAGTCACTTCCATCTTCTATACACCTACTGACACTCACAGTCACTTCCATCGTCTATGCACCCACTGACACTCACAGTCACTTCCATCTTCTATACACCCACTCACACTCACAGTCACTTCTATCTTCTATACAACCACTCACACTCACAGTCACTTCTATCTTCTATACACCCACTCACACTCACAGCCACTTCTATCTTCTATACACCCACTCACAGTCACTTCCATCTTCTATACAACCACTCACACTCACAGTCACTTCTATCTTCTATACACCCACTCACACTCACAGTCACTTCTATCTTCTATACACCAACTCACACTCACAGTCACTTCTATCTTATATACACCCACTCACACTCACAGTCACTTCTATCTTCTATACACCCACTCACACTCACAGTCACTTCCATCTTCTATACACCTACTGACACTCACAGTCACTTCCATCGTCTATGCACCCACTGACACTCACAGTCACTTCCATCTTCTATACACCCACTCACACTCACAGTCACTTCTATCTTCTATACACCCACTCACACTCACAGTCACTTCCATCGTCTATACACCCACTGACACTCACAGTCACTTCCATCTTCTATACACCCACTCACACTCACAGTCACTTCCATCTTCTATACACCCACTGACACTCACCGTCACTTCCATCTTCTATACACCACTGACACTCACAGTCACTTCCATCTTCTATACACCAACTGACACTCACAGTCACTTCCATCTTCTATACACCCACTGACACTCACAGTCACTTCCATCTTCTATACACCCACTGACACTCACAGTCAGTTCCATCTTCTATACACCCACTGACCCTCACCGTCACTTCCAACTTCTCTAAACATCAAATGACACTCACAGTCCCTTCCATCTTCTATACACCCACTGACACTCACAGTCACTTCCAACTTCTATCCACCCACTGACACTCACAGTCACTTCCATCTTCTATACACCCACTCACACTCACAGTCACTTCCATCTTCTATACACCCACTGACACTCACAGTCACTTCCATCTTCTATACACCCACTGACACTCACAGTCACTTCCAACTTCTATCCACCCACTGACACACACAGTCACTTCCATCTTCTATACACACCCACTGACACTCACAGTCACTTCCAACTTCTATCCACCCACTGACACTCACAGTCACTTCCATCTTCTATACACCCACTGACACTCACAGTCACTTCCAACTTCTATCCACCAACTGACACTCACAGTCACTTCCATCTTCTATATACCCAATGACACTCACAGTCACTTCCATCTTCTATACACCTACTGACACTCACAGTCACTTCAAACTTCTATCCACCCACTGACACTCACAGTCACTTCCATCTTCTATACACCCACTGACACTCACAGTCACTTCCATCGTCTATGCACCCACTGACACTCACAGTCACTTCCATCTTCTATACACCCACTCACACTCACAGTCACTTCCATCTTCTATACACCCACTCACACTCACAGTCACTTCTATCTTCTATACACCCACTCACACTCACAGTCACTTCCATCTTCTATGCACCCACTGACACTCACAGTCACTTCCATCGTCTATGCACCCACTCACACTCACAGTCACTTCTATCTTCTATACACCCACACACACTCACAGTCACTTCCATCTTCTATACACCTACTTACACTCACAGTCACTTCCATCGTCTATACACCCATTCACACTCACAGTCACTTCCATCGTCTATACACCCACTCAAACTCATAGTCACTTCCATCGTCTATAAACCTACTCACACTCACAGTCACTTCCATCGTCTATACACCCACTCACACTCACAGTCACTTCCATCGTCTATACACCCACTCACACTCACAGTCACTTCCATCGTCTATACACCCACTGACACTCACAGTTACTTCCATCGTCTATGCACCCACTGACACGCACAGACACTTCCATCTTCTATGCACCCACTCACACTCACAGTCACTTCCATCGTCTATACAACCACTCACACTCACAGTCACTTCTATCTTCTATACACCCACTCACACTCACAGCCACTTCTATCTTCTATACACCCACTCACAGTCACTTCCATCTTCTATACACCCACTCACACTCACAGTCACTTCTATCTTCTATACACCAAGTCACACTCACAGTCACTTCTATCTTATATACACCCATTCACACTCACAGTCACTTCTATCTTCTATACACCCACTCACACTCACAGTCACTTCCATCTTCTATACACCTACTGACACTCACAGTCACTTCCATCGTCTATGCACCCACTGACACTCACAGTCACTTCCATCTTCTATACACCCACTCACACTCACAGTCACTTCCATCGTCTATGCACCCACTGACACTCACAGTAACTTCCCGTCTATGCACCCACTCACACTCACAGTCACTTCTATCTTCTATACACCCACACACACTCACAGTCACTTCCATCTTCTATACACCTACTGACACTCACAGTCACTTCCATCGTCTATACACCCACTCACACTCACAGTCACTTCCATCGTCTATAAACCCACTCAAACTCATAGTCACTTCCATCGTCTATAAACCTACTCACACTCTCAGTCACTTCCATCGTCTATACACCCACTCACACTCACAGTCACTTCCATCGTCTACACACCTACTCACACTCACAGTCACTTCCATCGTCTATACACCCACTGACACTCACAGACACTTCCATCTTCTATGCACCCACTGACACTCACAGTCACTTCCATCGTCTATGCACCCACTGACACTCACAGACACTTCCATCTTCTATGCACCCACTGACACTCACAGTCACTTCCATCGTCTATGCACCCACTGACACTCACAGACACTTCCATCGTCTATAAACCCACTCACACTCACAGTCACTTCCATCGTCTATACACCCACTCACACTCACAGTCACTTCCATCGTCTATGCACCCACTGACACTCACAGACACTTCCATCTTCTATGCACCTACTAACACTCACAGTCACTTCCATCGTCTATGCACCCACTGACACTCACAGACACTTCCATCTTCTATACACCCACTGACACTCACAGTCACTTCCATCGTCTATGCACCCACTGACACTCACAGTCACTTCCATCGTCTATGCACCTAATGACACTCACAGTCACTTCCATCGTCTATGTACCTACTGACACTCACAGTCACTTCCATCGTCTATGCACCCACTGACACTGACACTCACAGTCATTTCCATCGTCTATGCACCCACTGACACTCACAGTCACTTCCATCGTCTATGCACCCACTAACACTCACAGTCACTTCTATCTTCTATACACCAAGTCACACTCACATTCACTTCCATCGTCTATGCACCTACTCACACTCACAGTCACTTCCATCGTCTATGCACCTACTGACACTCACAGTCACTTCCATCGTCTATGCACCCACTGACACTCACAGTCACTTCCATCTTCTATACACCCACTCACACTCACAGTCACTTCTATCTTCAATACACCCACTCACACTCACAGTCACTTCCATCGTCTATGCACCCACTGACACTCACAGTAACTTCCCGTCTATGCACCCACTCACACTCACAGTCACTTCTATCTTCTATACACCCACACACACTCACAGTCACTTCCATCTTCTATACACCTACTGACACTCACAGTCACTTCCATCGTCTATACACCCACTCACACTCACAGTCACTTCCATCGTCTATAAACCCACTCACACTCACAGTCACTTCCATCGTCTATAAACCCACTCACACTCTCAGTCACTTCCATCGTCTATACACCCACTCACACTCACAGTCACTTCCATCGTCTACACACCTACTCACACTCACAGTCACTTCCATCGTCTATACACCCACTGACACTCACAGACACTTCCATCTTCTATGCACCTACTGACACTCACAGTCACTTCCATCGTCTATGCACCCACTGACACTCACAGACACTTCCATCTTCTATGCACCCACTGACACTCACAGTCACTTCCATCGTCTATGCACCCACTGACACTCACAGACACTTCCATCGTCTATAAACCCACTCACACTCACAGTCACTTCCATCGTCTATACACCCACTCCCACTCACAGTCACTTCCATCGTCTATGCACCCACTGACACTCACAGACACTTCCATCTTCTATGCACCCACTGACACTCACAGTCACTTCCATCGTCTATGCACCCACTGACACTCACAGTCACTTCCATCGTCTATGCACCTAATGACACTCACAGTCACTTCCATCGTCTATGTACCTACTGACACTCACAGTCACTTCCATCGTCTATACACCCACTCACACTCACAGTCACTTCCATCGTCATACACCCACTGACACTCACAGTCACTTCCATCGTCTATGCACCCACTGACACTCACAGTCACTTCCATCGTCTATGGACCTACTGACACTCACCGCCACTTCCATCTTCTATGCACCCACTGACACTCACAGTCACTTCCATCTTCTATGCACCTACTGACACTCACAGTCACTTCCATCTTCTATGCACCTACTGACACTCACAGTCACTTCCATCTTCTATGCACCTACTGACACTCACATTCACTTCCATCGTCTATGCACCTACTCACACTCACAGTCACTTCCATCGTCTATGCACCTACTGACACTCACAGTCACTTCCATCGTCTATGCACCCACTGACACTCACAGTCACTTCCATCTTCTATACACCTACTGACACTCACAGTCACTTCCATCGTCTATGCTCCCACTGACACTGACAGTCACTTCCATCGTCTATGCACCCACTGACACTCACAGTCACTTCCATCTTCTATGCACCCACTGTCACTCACAGTCACTTCCATCGTCTATGCACCCACTGACACTCACAGTCACTTCCATCGTCTATGCACCCACTGACACTGACACTCACAGTCACTTCCATCGTCTATGCACCCACTGACACTCACAGTCACTTCCATCGTCTATGCACCCACTAACACTCACAGTCACTTCCATCGTCTATGCACCCACTGACACTCACAGACACTTCCATCTTCTATACACCCACTCACACTCACAGTTACTTCTATCTTCTATACAACCACTCACACTCACAGTCACTTCCATCGTCTATGCACCCACTGACACTCACAGTCACTTCCATCGTCTATGCACCCACTAACACTCACAGTCACTTCCATCGTCTATGCACCCACTGACACTCACAGTCACTTCCATCGTCTATGCTCCCACTGACACGCACAGTCACTTCCATCGTATATGCACCCACTGACACTGACACTCACAGTCACTTCCATCGTCTATGCACCCACTGACACTCACAGTCACTTCCATCGTCTATGCACCCACTAACACTCACAGTCACTTCCATCGTCTATGCACCCACTGACACTAACAGTCACTTCCATCTTCTATACACCCACTCACACTCACAGTCACTTCCATCTTCTATGCACCCACTGACACTCACATTCACTTCCATCTTCTATGCACCCTCTCACACTCACAGTCACTTCTATCTTCTATACACCCACACACACTCACAGTCACTTCCATCTTCTATGCACCCACTCACACTCACAGTCACTTCTATCTTCTATACACCCACACACACTCACAGTCACTTCCATCTTCTATACACCTACTGACACTCACAGTCACTTCCATCGTCTATACACCCACTCACACTCACAGTCACTTCCATCGTCTATACACCCACTCAAACTCATAGTCACTTCCATCGTCTATAAACCTACTCACACTCACAGTCACTTCCATCGTCTATACACCCACTCACACTCACAGTCACTTCCATCGTCTATACACCCACTCACACTCACAGTCACTTCCATCGTCTATACACCCACTGACACTCACAGACACTTCCATCTTCTATGCACCCACTGACACTCACAGTTACTTCCATCGTCTATGCACCCACTGACACTCACAGACACTTCCATCTTCTATGCACCCACTGACACTCACAGTCACTCCCATCGTCTATGCACCCACTGACACGCACAGACACTTCCATCTTCTATGCACCCACTCACACTCACAGTCACTTCCATCGTCTATGCACCCACTCACACTCACAGTCACTTCCATCGTCTATGCACCCACTGACACTCACAGACACTTCCATCTTCTATGCACTCACTCACACTCACAGTCACTTCCATCGTCTATGCACCCACTGACACTCACAGACACTTCCATCTTCTATGCACCCACTGACACTCACAGTCACTTCCATCGTCTATGCACCCACTGACACTCACAGTCACTTCCATCGTCTATGCACCTAATGACACTCACAGTCACTTCCATCGTCTATGTACCTACTGACACTCACAGTCACTTCTATCGTCTATACACCCACTCACACTCACAGTCACTTCCATCGTCTATGCACCCACTAACACTCACAGTCACTTCCATCGTCTATGCACCCACTGACACTCACAGTCACTTCCATCGTCTATGCACCTACGCACACTCACAGTCACTTCCATCGTCTATGTACCTACTGACACTCACAGTCACTTCCATCGTCTATGCACCCACTGACACTCACAGTCACTTCCATCTTCTATACACCTACTGACACTCATAGTCACTTCCATCGTCTATGCACCCTCTGACACTCACAGTCACTTCCATCGTCTATGCACCCACTGACACTCACAGTCACTTCCATCGTCTATGCACCCACTGACACTCACAGTCACTTCCATCGTCTATGCACCCACTGACACTGACACTCACAGTCACTTCCATCGTCTATGCACCCACTGACACTCATAGTCACTTCCATCGTCTATGCACCCTCTGACCCTCACAGTCACTTCCATCTTCTATACACCCAATCACACTCACAGTCACTTCCATCTTCTATACACCCACTCACACTCACAGTCACTTCCATCTTCTATACACCCACTCACACTCACAGTCACTTCCATCTTCTATACACCCACTCACACTCACAGTCACTTCCATCTTCTATACACCCACTCACACTCAGTCACTTCCATCTTCTATACATCCACTGACACTCACAGTCACTTCCATCTTCTATACATCCACTGACACTCACAAACACTTCCATCTTCTATACACCCACTCACACTCACTGTCACTTCCAACTTCTATACACCCACTGACACTTATAGACACTTCCATCTTCTATACACACCCACTGACACTCACAGTCACTTCCATCTTCTATACACCCACTGACACTTATAGACACTTCCATCTTCTATACACACCAACTGACACTCATAGACACTTCCATCTTCTATATACACCCACTGACACTTATAGACACTTCCATCTTCTATACACACCCACTGACACTCATAGACACTTCCATCTTCTTTACACACCCACTGACACTTATAGACACTTCCATCTTCTATACATCCACTGACACTCACATTCGCTTCCATCGTCTATACACCCACTGACACTCAGGGAACTCCCTGAAAAACTAGATTACAAGATGTAAGGGTATGATAGAATAGAGTCATAGATAACATGATAAGAGAGAGAGAGAGAGAGAGAGAGACTGCACTGTCCAACAGATATCAGGTAGAGACTACACGGGATAAAAGAGAAATGAGTCAAGGGTGTTGAACCCTTGATAGTTTAAGAAAGCAAGGGGACATGAGTTACTGACAGGACATCACCTTGTGTGGAGGTCTCACGTCTATTGCAAACTAGGCATCGCGCGTGGTGCAACATCATCCTAAGTTAAAGAAAGAACGAGATGGCCTAATAATAACAGCATATGAAGTATGAGTACAAGCGAACAAACTCAACGCAAAGAAATTATGCTAAATCTATTATTTTATCTTATTACATAAAAAAGGCAGCGAAGATAATACGGCTGAAGCTACCTATACAGAATGCGGTTTCATGGGTTTTTTTTAGCTCTTGTCAATTAGAAACGTTACAAAGTGAAAGTGAAACTATGTCTGATTACTGAAACTTCCTTACCTATTTATAACTACGTTATGCGCCATTAAAAAAAAATTAGGCACACAGGCATCTCAACTGTCAAGAAACAGCAGCGCTACGAGCTATCGGTTTATAAACATCAATTGAGAAGTTTTTATTTTTACCGTACGCGAATGTAGTGTATTATATAAGCAAATAGTTTTATATTAAATTCATTTGGGCATATATAATTTTGTTGAACTTCAAATTTTAAATTACGTTGTAAGTGCCATATATTCAGTAGAAATCTGTGATTTCGCAAACAAACCAATTCACGAAATTCTCACTTCCATATATCAAACCCATCTTTACCCACACCTACCACATCTTTGCTGCGGTGAGGATCCTTAACCGGTACCGCTCCATTTAGATCCCACTACCCGTCTACTTTTCAATGATCATCCTTTGGTCGCCTTCAAACGCGCCAGGAGTCTGAGAAACATTCTTGTCACGAGCCACCTCCCCCGTTCAAACCACAAACACCTTGGTACTGTTTCTTTGTGGACGTCGAGTTTGCAGAACCTGTGACTACGTGCTTTGCATCGATGGCGATTGGAGATCAAGGAGGGGTTTACTTGTGTGTCACGGAATATCATCTACGCCATCATATGTAAGCATTGCAAGATGACGTAGGTGGGCGAGTATGGACGACGCTTGAGTGAGCGGTTTTGTAAGCGTCTTCGTGATGCTGAGCAAAAGACTGGCAGCCCGGTGTCTGCCCATTTTAACTCCTCCGACCATAGTGGTAAACCTGACATGCAAGTTACTGGCATTGTCTCGTGTCACTCCAGCAATCGGGGAACCGCGATAGCTCAGTGGTTATTGAACTGGACTACAAAGGACAAGAGGTAGGGTTCGATCCTAACCGACGGCTTCCGGGTTCACCCAGCCTTTAATGGGCACCGGATTTTTTTGTGTGGAAATGTTAAGCGGCACGGACATAATACCGACCAAATTACCCCAAAAAATCATGTGCTGAAGGTCTGTAAAAAATTATGGTCACTAACACCATATTCCCTATGCGCCACTTGACGTGACGGGGGTACTTTATTTTTTTCTTTTTTTTTTTAACTCCAGTAATCGCAGCCGGTTCCCCCTTGAGAATCGCCTCAATGCCCAGTTGGGTTCGTTGTCTCCCCATGGCATGAACATATCGCTCTCATACATATAGGACACCTACCACACATTTCTTACCCCCATGCGCTACCGAACCTATACATGTATGTATATTTGTCTGCATATATTTTGGCACATTTAAACACCTTCGGGTTTTATTTTGTGTGCTTTGTGGTAATATATATGGATTTAAGCCTGTATGCATGTATGGTTAGGCACACATGCTTTTTTTACACATCTGTTCGTTGTGCACACACACAGTTAGATGTACACAGTTTATACGTATCTTGTACCCCCATCCATATTTTTAGAACCCTTCCGTCTTCTCACCTGATTGCCTGGTCAGTGAGATATATAGTTGGTCACTCCGCCTAATTTTAGTTCATTCAGAAGCTGACCACTCTCTGGACCACAGGGAAGTGACCCTTTTTTATTTCCTTTCTCGAGTATCTAGCATATTATCGCCATGTAGTTAGATTTGTGTACATATCCTTTATATATATATATATATATATATATATATATATATATATATATATATATACAGTAAAGTCTCGATTATGCGGTACTCAATAATCCGGAATTCTCAATTTAACGGACTTTTTTTTTTTATTATTATAGGGAGAAAGCTTGAATCATGTTTTGTTCAGTTAAATTAAATGCCTTTATCCGGAAATCGAAAACGCTACAACACGGTTTGTGCGCTGCGCTTACTTCTACAGGCTCTATCATTACACAATATTGCGTTTACAATAGTGTATTTACAGTAATATACTTCAAATAGGAGCGAACATATTTTATTCAATCCAGACATTGTGTCTCCAAATATTCCAAGTAAAAGCGACAGACAGTCTATATCTTCACTTTTTCCCCCGACTAAATGTTTTTGTCGGGAAATCTTAGTCGTGCCAAAAACACTTATCTACATGATTTTACAAATTTGCTTAATTTTCTCATAGCCTGCTTTAGATCTAAAGTTGGTCATGAATTTGTCAAAAATATGGCGTTTGACAGTCTGACCGAACATTAGAAGCAGACGTATTGTTTGTGAAAATTGAAGAGCCCATAACTTTGATGATTATAAATCAAAGGTTGAGCAGCCGGCGTGCAGTGACATAGAGATGGTGAGAAGAAAGGGGGAGGGGTTCAAAAATTACCGACTGGAAATTCAAAAAGAGTAAGATACAGAGTTTGACGTTAGTTTGTCTCAGACATTTGTGCAAGCTGAAATTCGTTCCATCAGTATAAATTATACATGATATGCTATAAACGCATGTGTGCATACTTTTTAACGGAATACATTTTTGTGTTAAATAATGGCCTCTGCGAGTGCAAACCACACCTCAATTGCCAGCAAAGGTAAACGCAAGCGAACTGTATTGACACTGAACTAGAAGATTGAAATCGCTAGTAGACTTGAAAAAGGCGTTAATCGCAACGTTTTGATGACTGAATTTGGCATAGCCTCTTCAACATTATATGACATACGAAATCAAAAAGATGAGTTGTTTAAGTTTGCGTCGGAGTCTGAAAGCAGCAACAATATACACCAGAGACGAAGTATGAAACGGCCAAAATTTGAAAAACTCGACGACGTCCTTTATGTGTGGTTTTTAGAAAGAAGAAGAAAAGGAATGCCAATATCAGGACCCATGTTGATAGAGAAAGCTAGTGAATGTCACACGAATTTAAATATTTCTGAGCATTGCAATTTTTCAATCATGTTTTTTCAGAAATTTTGAGTTTGGTTTTCTTACTCTCGATTATCCAGAAAAATTCAATTATCCAGAATGGGTTCTTCCCCGAGCATTCCGGATAATCGAGACTTTACTGTATATATATATATATATATATATATATATATATTATTATATGTATATTTGTGTTGTTGTTTGTTGTTCCAGCTGAAGGCCTACGTGGCCGAAACATCGACTTTTGTTTGTTAATTACCACGTAAAGCAGTTACCATGCCACTTTTCTCTTCTTTATGCAATACTTGCAACCACGTTCTCCGGACGGATACAGTTCTCTTCCACGATGGTCCTTTCGTGATCAGAGAGGGATTCACTTACATCGCGCAACATTATTTATGCCATCATATGTAAGCGATGCAAGTTCACCTACATTGGTGAATCTAAACGACGTCTCTGTAAAAGATACCATGAACATCTATATGACATCACCCGTGATGCAGGCACCCCTGTAGCATCCCACTTTAACTCTATGGGTCATCGTGGTAAGGCTGATGTCCTAGTCACCGGCTTGTTGTCATGTTCCTCTGATGTGATTTACTTTAGTTAGACAATCGATTGATCGCCCGTTTGGGTTGCTTCACCGCTCGTGGCATTAATATTTACCTGTCCATCTGATGACCACTCTTCCTCTCACTCCCTCCTCCCACCTCTGTGGGTACACCAATCTCTATGTTTCTCCTTCCAGTACAACACCTCTCTATGTATTAACTTCTAGTACACCACTTCTCCATTTAGGTATTTCTCGTACACCGCTTCTCCATTTAGGTACTTCTCGTACACCATTTTTCCATTTAGGTGCTTCTAGTACACCACTTCTCCATTTAGGTACTTCTAGTACACCACCTCCTTATTTACCAACACCTGGTACACCACTTCTCTATTTAGGTACTTCTAGTACACCACTTCTCCATTTAGGTACTTCTCGTACACCATTTCTCCATTTAGGTACTTCTAGTACACCACCTACTTATTTACCAACCCCTGGTACACCACTTCTCAATTTAGGTACTACTAGTACACCACTTCTCCATTTAGGTACTTCTAGTACACCACTTCTCCATTTATGTACTTCTAGTACACCACTTCCTTATTTACCATCCCCTGGTACACCACTTCTCCATTTAGGTACTTCTAGTACACCACTTCTCCATTTAGGTACCTCTAGTACACCACTTCTCCATTTAGGTACTTCTCGTACTGCACTTATCCATTTAGGTACTTCTAGTACACCACATCTCCATTTAGGTACTTCTCGTACACCACTACTCCATTTAGGTACTTCTAGTACACCACTTCTCCATTTAGGTACTTCTAGTACACCACTTCTCCATTTAGGTACTTCTAATACACTATTTCACCATTTAGGTACTTCTAGTACACCACTTCTCCATTTAGGTACTTCTAGTACACCACTTCTCCATTTAGGTACTTCTAGTACACCACTTCTCCATTTAGGTACTTCTCGTATACCACTTCTCCATTTAGGTACTTCTAGTACACCACTTCTCCATTTTGGTACTTCTAGTACACCACTTCTCCATTTAGGTACTTCTAGTACACCACTTTTCCAATTAAGTACTTCTAGTACACCACTTCTCCATTTCGGTACTTCTAGTACACCACCTGATTATTTACCATCACCTGGTACACCACTTCTCCATTTAGGTACTTCTAGTACACCACTTCTCCATTTAGGTACCTCTAGTACACCACTTCTCCATTTAGGTACTTCTCGTACTGCACTTCTCCATTTAGGTACTTCTAGTACACCACATCTCCATTTAGGTACTTCTCGTACACCACTTCTCCATTTAGGTACTTCTAGTGCACCACTTCTCCATTTAGGTACTTCTAGTACACCACTTCTCCATTTAGGTACTTCTAGTACACCACTTCTCCATTTAGGTACTTCTAGTACACCACTTCTCCTTTTAGGTACTTCTAATACACTACTTCTCCATTTAGGTACGTCTAGGACACCACTTCTCCATTTATGTATTTCTCGTACACCACTTCTCCATTTAGGTACTTCTAGTACACTACTTCTCCATTTAGGTACTTCTAGTACACCACTTCTCCATTTAGGTACTTCTAGTACACTACTTCTCCATTTAGGTACTTCTATTACATCATTTCTCCATTTAGGTACTTCTAGTACACCACTTCTCCATTTAGGTACTTCTAGTACACCACTTCTCCATTTAGGTACTTCTAGTGCACCACTTCTCCATTTAGGTACTTCTAGTACACTACTTCTCCATTTAGGTACTTCTAGTACACCACTTCTCCATTTAGGTACTTCTAGTACACTACTTCTCCATTTAGGTACTTCTATTACATCATTTCTCCATTTAGGTACTTCTAGTACACCACTTCTCCATTTAGGTACTTCTAGTACACCACTTCTCCATTTAGGTACTTCTAGTGCACCACTTCTCCATTTAGGTACTTCTAGTACACTACTTCTCCATTTAGGTACTTCTAGTACACCACTTCTCCATTTAGGTACTTCTAGTAGACCACTTCTCCATTTAGGTACTTCTCGTACTGCACTTCTCCATTTAGGTACTTCTAGTACACCACATCTCCATTTAGGTACTTCTCGTACACCATTTTTCCATTTAGGTGCTTCTAGTACACCACTTCTCCATTTAGGTACTTCTAGTACAACACCTCCTTATTTACCAACACCTGGTACACCACTTCTCTATTTAGGTACTTCTAGTACACCACTTCTCCATTTAGGTACTTCTCGTACACCATTTCTCCATTTAGGTACTTCTAGTACACCACCTACTTATTTACCAACCCCTGGTACACCACTTCTCAATTTAGGTACTACTAGTACACCACTTCTCCATTTAGGTACTTCTAGTACACCACTTCTCCATTTAGGTACTTCTAGTACACCACCTCCTTATTTACCATCCAGGGTACACCACTTCTCCATTTAGGTACTTCTAGTACACCACTTCTCCATTTAGGTACCTCTAGTACACCACTTCTCCATTTAGGTACTTCTCGTACTGCACTTATCCATTTAGGTACTTCTAGTACACCACATCTCCATTTAGGTACTTCTCGTACACCACTACTCCATTTAGGTACTTCTAGCACACCACTTCTCCATTTAGGTACTTCTAGTACACCACTTCTCCATTTAGGTACTTCTAATACACTATTTCTCCATTTAGGTACTTCTAGTACACCACTTCTCCATTTAGGTACTTCTAGTACACCACTTCTCCATTTAGGTACTTCTCGTATACCACTTCTCCATTTAGGTACTTCTAGTACACCACTTCTCCATTTTGGTACTTCTAGTACACCACTTCTCCATTTAGGTACTTCTAGTACACCACTTTTCCAATTAAGTACTTCTAGTACACCACTTCTCCATTTCGGTACTTCTAGTACACCACCTGATTATTTACCATCACCTGGTACACCACTTCTCCATTTAGGTACTTCTAGTACACCACTTCTCCATTTAGGTACCTCTAGTACACCACTTCTCCATTTAGGTACTTCTCGTACTGCACTTCTCCATTTAGGTACTTCTAGTACACCACATCTCCATTTAGGTACTTCTCGTACACCACTTCTCCATTTAGGTACTTCTAGTGCACCACTTCTCCATTTAGGTACTTCTAGTACACCACTTCTCCATTTAGGTACTTCTAGTACACCACTTCTCCATTTAGGTACTTCTAGTACACCACTTCTCCATTTAGGTACTTCTAGTACACTACTTCTCCATTTAGGTACTTCTAGTCTAGGACACCACTTCTCCATTTATGTATTTCTCGTACACCACTTCTCCATTTAGGTACTTCTAGTACACTACTTCTCCATTTAGGTACTTCTAGTACACCACTTCTCCATTTAGGTACTTCTAGTACACTACTTCTCCATTTAGGTACTTCTAGTACACTACTTCTCCATTTAGGTAC
Organism: Megaustenia siamemsis; assembly: GCA_032433765.1. Classification (NCBI taxonomy): domain Eukaryota; kingdom Metazoa; phylum Mollusca; class Gastropoda; order Stylommatophora; family Ariophantidae; genus Megaustenia; species Megaustenia siamemsis. Next base: position 115,585,822 of record JAVIAB010000124.1, read on the forward strand.
TTCTATTACATCATTTCTCCATTTAGGTACTTCTAGTACACCACTTCTCCATTTAGGTACTTCTAGTACACCACTTCTCCATTTAGGTACTTCTAGTGCACCACTTCTCCATTTAGGTACTTCTAGTACACTACTTCTCCATTTAGGTACTTCTAGTACACCACTTCTCCATTTAGGTACTTCTAGTACACCACTTCTCCATTTAGGTACTTCTAGTGCACCACTTCTCCATTTAGGTACTTCTAGTACACTACTTCTCCATTTAGGTACTTCTAGTACACCACTTCTCCATTTAGGTACTTCTAGTACACTACTTCTCCATTTAGGTACTTCTATTACATCATTTCTCCATTTAGGTACTTCTAGTACACCACTTCTCCATTTAGGTACTTCTAGTACACCACTTCTCCATTTAGGTACTTCTAGTGCACCACTTCTCCATTTAGGTACTTCTAGTACACTACTTCTCCATTTAGGTACTTCTAGTACACCACTTCTCCATTTAGGTACTTCTAGTAGACCACTTCTCCATTTAGGTACTTCTCGTACTGCACTTCTCCATTTAGGTACTTCTAGTACACCACATCTCCATTTAGGTACTTCTCGTACACCATTTTTCCATTTAGGTGCTTCTAGTACACCACTTCTCCATTTAGGTACTTCTAGTACAACACCTCCTTATTTACCAACACCTGGTACACCACTTCTCTATTTAGGTACTTCTAGTACACCACTTCTCCATTTAGGTACTTCTCGTACACCATTTCTCCATTTAGGTACTTCTAGTACACCACCTACTTATTTACCAACCCCTGGTACACCACTTCTCAATTTAGGTACTACTAGTACACCACTTCTCCATTTAGGTACTTCTAGTACACCACTTCTCCATTTAGGTACTTCTAGTACACCACCTCCTTATTTACCATCCAGGGTACACCACTTCTCCATTTAGGTACTTCTAGTACACCACTTCTCCATTTAGGTACCTCTAGTACACCACTTCTCCATTTAGGTACTTCTCGTACTGCACTTATCCATTTAGGTACTTCTAGTACACCACATCTCCATTTAGGTACTTCTCGTACACCACTACTCCATTTAGGTACTTCTAGTACACCACTTCTCCATTTAGGTACTTCTAGTACACCACTTCTCCATTTAGGTACTTCTAATACACTATTTCTCCATTTAGGTACTTCTAGTACACCACTTCTCCATTTAGGTACTTCTAGTACACCACTTCTCCATTTAGGTACTTCTCGTATACCACTTCTCCATTTAGGTACTTCTAGTACACCACTTCTCCATTTTGGTACTTCTAGTACACCACTTCTCCATTTAGGTACTTCTAGTACACCACTTTTCCAATTAAGTACTTCTAGTACACCACTTCTCCATTTCGGTACTTCTAGTACACCACCTGATTATTTACCATCACCTGGTACACCACTTCTCCATTTAGGTACTTCTAGTACACCACTTCTCCATTTAGGTACCTCTAGTACACCACTTCTCCATTTAGGTACTTCTCGTACTGCACTTCTCCATTTAGGTACTTCTAGTACACCACATCTCCATTTAGGTACTTCTCGTACACCACTTCTCCATTTAGGTACTTCTAGTGCACCACTTCTCCATTTAGGTACTTCTAGTACACCACTTCTCCATTTAGGTACTTCTAGTACACCACTTCTCCATTTAGGTACTTCTAGTACACCACTTCTCCTTTTAGGTACTTCTAATACACTACTTCTCCATTTAGGTACTTCTAGTACACCACTTCTCCTTTTAGGTACTTCTAATACACTACTTCTCCATTTAGGTACGTCTAGGACACCACTTCTCCATTTATGTATTTCTCGTACACCACTTCTCCATTTAGGTACTTCTAGTACACTACTTCTCCATTTAGGTACTTCTAGTACACCACTTCTCCATTTAGGTACTTCTAGTACACTACTTCTCCATTTAGGTACTTCTATTACATCATTTCTCCATTTAGGTACTTCTAGTACACCAATTCTCCATTTAGGTACTTCTAGTACACCACTTCTCCATTTAGGTACTTCTAGTGCACCACTTCTCCATTTAGGTACTTCTAGTACACTACTTCTCCATTTAGGTACTTCTAGTACACCACTTCTCCATTTAGGTACTTCTAGTACACTACTTCTCCATTTAGGTACTTCTATTACATCATTTCTCCATTTAGGTACTTCTAGTACACCACTTCTCCATTTAGGTACTTCTAGTACACCACTTCTCCATTTAGGTACTTCTAGTGCACCACTTCTCCATTTAGGTACTTCTAGTACACTACTTCTCCATTTAGGTACTTCTAGTACACCACTTCTCCATTTAGGTACTTCTAGTAGACCACTTCTCCATTTAGGTACTTCTCGTACTGCACTTCTCCATTTAGGTACTTCTAGTACACCACATCTCCATTTAGGTACTTCTCGTACACCATTTTTCCATTTAGGTGCTTCTAGTACACCACTTCTCCATTTAGGTACTTCTAGTACAACACCTCCTTATTTACCAACACCTGGTACACCACTTCTCTATTTAGGTACTTCTAGTACACCACTTCTCCATTTAGGTACTTCTCGTACACCATTTCTCCATTTAGGTACTTCTTGTACACCACCTACTTATTTACCAACCCCTGGTACACCACTTCTCAATTTAGGTACTACTAGTACACCACTTCTCCATTTAGGTACTTCTAGTACACCACTTCTCCATTTAGGTACTTCTAGTACACCACCTCCTTATTTACCATCCAGGGTACACCACTTCTCCATTTAGGTACTTCTAGTACACCATTTCTCCATTTAGGTACCTCTAGTACACCACTTCTCCATTTAGGTACTTCTCGTACTGCACTTATCCATTTAGGTACTTCTAGTACACCACATCTCCATTTAGGTACTTCTCGTACACCACTACTCCATTTAGGTACTTCTAGTACACCACTTCTCCATTTAGGTACTTCTAGTACACCACTTCTCCATTTAGGTACTTCTAATACACTATTTCTCCATTTAGGTACTTCTAGTACACCACTTCTCCATTTAGGTACTTCTAGTACACCACTTCTCCATTTAGGTACTTCTCGTATACCACTTCTCCATTTAGGTACTTCTAGTACACCACTTCTCCATTTTGGTACTTCTAGTACACCACTTCTCCATTTAGGTACTTCTAGTACACCACTTTTCCAATTAAGTACTTCTAGTACACCACTTCTCCATTTCGGTACTTCTAGTACACCACCTGATTATTTACCATCACCTGGTACACCACTTCTCCATTTAGGTACTTCTAGTACACCACTTCTCCATTTAGGTACCTCTAGTACACCACTTCTCCATTTAGGTACTTCTCGTACTGCACTTCTCCATTTAGGTACTTCTAGTACACCACATCTCCATTTAGGTACTTCTCGTACACCACTTCTCCATTTAGGTACTTCTAGTGCACCACTTCTCCATTTAGGTACTTCTAGTACACCACTTCTCCATTTAGGTACTTCTAGTACACCACTTCTCCATTTAGGTACTTCTAGTACACCACTTCTCCTTTTAGGTACTTCTAATACACTACTTCTCCATTTAGGTACGTCTAGGACACCACTTCTCCATTTATGTATTTCTCGTACACCACTTCTCCATTTAGGTACTTCTAGTACACTACTTCTCCATTTAGGTACTTCTAGTACACCACTTCTCCATTTAGGTACTTCTAGTACACTACTTCTCCATTTAGGTACTTCTATTACATCATTTCTCCATTTAGGTACTTCTAGTACACCACTTCTCCATTTAGGTACTTCTAGTACACCACTTCTCCATTTAGGTACTTCTAGTGCACCACTTCTCCATTTAGGTACTTCTAGTACACTACTTCTCCATTTAGGTACTTCTAGTACACCACTTCTCCATTTAGGTACTTCTAGTACACTACTTCTCCATTTAGGTACTTCTATTACATCATTTCTCCATTTAGGTACTTCTAGTACACCACTTCTCCATTTAGGTACTTCTAGTACACCACTTCTCCATTTAGGTACTTCTAGTGCACCACTTCTCCATTTAGGTACTTCTAGTACACTACTTCTCCATTTAGGTACTTCTAGTACACCACTTCTCCATTTAGGTACTTCTAGTACACCACTTCTCCATTTAGGTACTTCTCGTACTGCACTTCTCCATTTAGGTACTTCTAGTACACCACATCTCCATTTAGGTACTTCTCGTACACCACTTCTCCATTTAGGTACTTCTAGTGCACCACTTCTCCATTTAGGTACTTCTAGTACACCACTTCTCCATTCAGGTACTTCTAGTACACCACTTCTCCATTTAGGTACTTCTAGTACACCACTTCTCCATTTAGGTACTTCTAATACACTACTTCTCCATTTAGGTACGTCTAGGACACCACTTCTCCATTTATGTATTTCTCGTACACCACTTCTCCATTTAGGTACTTCTAGTACACTACTTCTCCATTTAGGTACTTCTAGTACACCACTTCTCCATTTAGGTACTTCTAGTACACTACTTCTCCATTTAGGTACTTCTATTACATCATTTCTCCATTTAGGTACTTCTAGTACACCACTTCTCCATTTAGGTACTTCTAGTACACCACTTCTCCATTTAGGTACTTCTAGTGCACCACTTCTCCATTTAGGTACTTCTAGTACACTGCTTCTCCATTTAGGTACTTCTAGTACACCACTTCTCCATTTAGGTACTTCTAGTACACTACTTCTCCATTTAGGTACTTCTATTACATCATTTCTCCATTTAGGTACTTCTAGTACACCACTTCTCCATTTAGGTACTTCTAGTACACCACTTCTCCATTTAGGTACTTCTAGTGCACCACTTCTCAATTTAGGTACTTCTAGTACACTACTTCTCCATTTAGGTACTTCTAGTACACCACTTCTCCATTTAGGTACTTCTAGTACACCACTTCTCCATTTAGGTACTTCTCGTATACCACTTCTCCATTTAGGTACTTCTAGTACACCACTTCTCCATTTAGGTACTTCTGGTACACCACCTCCTTATTTACCAATCCCTGGTACACCACTTCTCCACATATCTACTTAGGATACACTATTTATCTTTTTGTCAACTTCCGGTACACCGCCTCTCTACATACCAACTTCTAGCACACCACGTCTCTATTACCTTACCTCCTACACACCCTTTCTCCATTTATCAACCTTTATTACACCACATCTCTATATATTTCTATATCAAGTCTGATATGCCTCTGTGTTGTGCCATTCATGCTCTGATGAAGGCGCCAGAATGTGGCTAGCATTTTTTCTAACCACACCTTTTTACAGAAATCATCCAACTTGGCATTATAAGCCTGCTTAGTGCATAGTTTAAAGCGCTACATTTTATTGGTCCACCTCTTCTTTCAGACGCCTCAAGAGCTCAGGATGTGTCTGCCATTCTTACTAGTTTTCTGCCATGACTTGGCCGTTTGTCTCTTGTTCCGCCACGCTTCCGCGACTTCTCCGTTTCACAGGGCGGCTGCGTCTCTCTCTCCTGCCTTCTGCGAGGGGCGCCCTGTTTCCTATGTCTGATTTTGCTAATGACATCCTGGTCTGTGTTCTCATAGTGGAATATGTTGAGTTTGCTTTACTGACTTCTATTTCTGCCTTTCTTGAATAGGAGAACACAAGGATAGTGATCATTTCTGTGAATGCCCAGTACACTCCACCTGCAAACCGATGAGAAGACGAAAGACACCAGTGCCAGGTCTATAACACTATCAGAGTCCCCTGTTCGAGTGGCTATTCTGGTTGCCCTTCCATCATTTAAGCACACTAAATAGACGGATATCAGTGCGTTCTCTAGGTCTTCTCCCTGCTTGTTGGTTATGACGTTACCCAACTTGTTTCTTCTAGCATTAAAGTCTCCGTAGAAAATGATGTTCTCTTCATCTAATGCGAAGAGTTTCTGCCATTGTTGTGTGTCCACCTTCCCATTTCAGGGGGTACACATTTACAACCACATAATGAACTGGGGTCTGCACCCTAACCGCATGTACCCTGCAGACATATCAACCTCTGCTGCCACAATATTGTTTCGCACAAGGATGGCCTGTCAAAGGTACATTCTATTGTAGAAACTATGAAATCCAGGAACACTAACTGTCCTTTCACCAAGAAGTGTTTCTTGCAAAGACATTATATCGGCGCCACACAGTGTTCCATGGTCTCTATCTGATCGTTCTAGGGACTTACTACTTGTTCTTTCATCGACACACACATATAACTCATCATCCTTTTTGAACAAGTATAAACAGTCTTTATTAGTGACTTCATGTGTGTGGTTTTACAAAATGTCGTTATTTGACATAGCCTATCGGCGATGATGAATTGTCAAATAACTTTTGTCCGTCAGTAACTTTGTTGACCGTATAGTGTTCTTTGTTAATATCTGCATGTCTCTATCTGATAGTTCTGAGGAACTAGTATCTTGACTCGACTCATAGTTACACAGTTGGACTTCCTTCAACTATTATATATCTAAGTCCAATACGTATCACCAATCCTCTAAACGAATTATTTCAATTGTATAAGTCCAACTTAAGTTCTTGTCGTGTTCTTGTTTCAAGTTTAGTAAAGTCTCACTGAGTCTGGCCGACTGTAGCTGAATGTCTCTGAGTCTTGCCGACCGTCCGTTTCAGTCAAGCCCTGACTTTTTTTTTTTTTTTTTTTTTTTTTTTTTTCCTTTTTTTTTTCCACTCAGTGATTTATATTCCCTCCCGCACTCTTATAATGAAGAGGCAGGAGATTTGTTTACTTAAATCGTTTCATCATCGTGGATTCCCTGGGCGTTGCCTTTATTTCTTCTAGTGTTAGTATTCCTAACTTAACTAAAGATTTCTAGTGTTAGTAAGGCTTAAATACGCTACTTATTTAAACTATCATGGACATTGGTTTCTTTTTTGCATTTAGGTTTAATACTAAGATATACCAAACGAAAGTTGCGTTAAAATTGATTAAGGGTTACTGGCGTTTAAAATAACATTACAGAGCCTACATTTCTAAACAAACCTCTCTAAAATTAAAAAAAAAACTATGTTATAATCAACCTTTCTTTCTTTTTGTATATATACAAGAAAATTTCAGAATTAAAAAACCTATTTTCATATTTAACGCTAATTCGACATGTCCACACTAAGTATCTGTACCAGGCTAACAGAAAGATTAGTTTTCCGTGGATCTCTTTTGTTGTGGTGGGTATGGTGTTGATCATGATTGCTTTGTACATATCTGTTGTCTGTTTTGTGTGGTGTTCTATTAAGCGTTTTAAGGCTTTTACTGTTGGAGCTACTGTTGGGCATCTGTAGTATAAATGTTCTTCTGTTTCACGTGGGTTGCCTGTGCACAGCTGGCATCGTCCCGTGTGTGGTTGTACCGGTGTCATGTTATACAACAGCCTGTAGGTGATCTCTTTGGCTCTTGGGGTGATGTCTGCTTGGTGTAGATTTTTAAATGTGTTTTTGTAGTTTGTGTGTAAATAGGTGTATCCCCATTTGATTCTGCCTTGGAGTGGTGGTTGCTGCTGCTTGACAAGGTTTTTATAGATGTTACGTGTCTTGTCGTGCATCAGACCTTCGTTCCCTTTCAGGGCTTGGACGCAGGTCTTATAGAAAGGCGGCATTGCCCCGAAATGATGCGGCTTGTCGTTGCAGAGCTTTTTGTGCTTTATTAGTCTTAGGCCCATGTAGTAGTGGGCGAAAGTATAGCGTTCCGGGCGGTGGATGATGCGACCCACATGGCTGATCCTGAGGGCTTTGACTTTCGTTGCAATGTCTTGAAGTGCAGTGCCTCCTTCGCGTTTGTCTTGTATGAGCGTTTTGTGTTGTATGTTTTGTATTGTGTTCCGGAAGACGAAACGTCGAATTGGTTTGTTACATTCTTTGATGACGTCAGGAGGTGGATCAAATACTGTTGCTGTGTAGATTAGTCTGGGAATGATGTATGTGTTGACTATAACGCTCCTTCCGAAGATGGTCGCTGTTTTGTGTTGGTATTTTTGGAGTGTATTGGTGATCTGTTCGATTAGAGTCCGCCATGTGGGTTTGCGTATTCCTGGATGCTGGTGGAATGTGATGCCGTACACCTTCATGGCGTTGACCGGAGTCATTCCCGGGTGGAAATCCGCTTTGTCTTTCCACCTGCCGATTCCCATGATGGACAATTTGTGCACGTTGATGTTGGCCCCGCTTCCAGCTCCGAAGTCTCTGAAGGTGTTGATGATGAGGCGTATTGATTCTGTGTTTGTTGGGAAGAAGATTGTGTCATCTGCGTAAGCTATCAATTTCTTTTCCCCTCCTCCTGGTATGAAGGTGCCTCTAATGGTTTCGTCTTGTCGGATTTTTTCCATAACGGCTCAATAGCTAGTACGTAGAGTAGCGGGGAGAGGGGGCATCCTTGTCTCACTGAGCGTGTCAGCATGAAGGCGTCCGTGAGCGTGTGGTTGACTAGTACTCTGCTTTCTGGTTTGGAATATAGGATGACGATCCACCGCCGGAAGTAATCTCCTACGTTGCAGTTGAGGAGCGTTTTATGTAGATACGAATGTGACACCCTGTCGAAAGCTTTTTCTTGGTCCAAGGACAGAATCGATGACGGGATGTTCCTTTCGTGTGTGTAATTGATGATGTCTCGTATGAAATGGGTATGGTTGTGTATGTTTCTTCCTTGTATGCTGCATTGTTGGTCGTCGTGGACGAGTGATGGCATGACCGGTCTGAGCTTGTTAGCTAAGGTCTTTGTCAGAATTTTGTAGTCGACATTAAGTAAGGAAATGGGTCTGTAGTTTTTCAACTGTGTCTTGTCGGTGTTGTTTTTTGGGAGGAGTGCGATGTATGACTCGTTCATACTGGCAGGGAGCTGTCCTTTGGCGAAGGATTCAGCGACGACCCGTAGAAGCAGTGGGCCAAGAGCGGGGAGGAAATGTAGGTAGAACTCTACCGTGATCCCGTCCGGTCCGGGTGTTTTGTTCCTTTGCATGGCTCTCACTGAGGTCGTTAGATCCGCGAGTGTTATCTCGGCGTTCAAGGATTGCTTGTCTGTTTCCGTCAGTTTCTTTGTGTGTTGCATATATCTGTCTTGTACGTCTTCCCGTGTGTCTTCTTGTGTATACAGCTGTCGGTAGTACAGCTCGAAGGCTTTAGCCATCTCTGCTGTGTCCGTTTGTTTGTTCCCCTCCATGTCGACAATTTCTCGTATCTGTCTGCTGCGTTGTACATGTTGTTCGATTTGCAGGAACTGCTTGCTGGCTGTTTCCTGCGTGTTCGTGTTTTGGCGCGAGCGTATCACTGCTCCTTGGTGTTTGTAGTTTTCGTATTTTAATAGTTCGTCTTCGAGTGCTGGTAGGTTGGGGTCGTTTTTGTCATTTTGTTTTGTTAGTTGGATGGCTTCTTGTAGTATGTGTTCTTGTTTCTTTCTGTAGTTGTGTATTTGTGATGACAGCACCATTGTCCGATCCCTTATTGTGTTCTTCATGACCTCCCAGTGGGCCAGAGCGTCGTGCACGTTCCCATCGCTGGTGTAACTGTGGATCAGCTGTGTCATTTTCTGGACGTATGCGTGGTTCTGGAGCAGCGTGTTGTTAAATTTCCAGTGAGGAGACCTTCTCACCTCGGCCGACTGTGTGCCGCTTATCTCGGCGAAGACACCTTTATGGTCTGTGAACTGTAGTGCGCTGGTTATGTGGCCGGTTTTGTTGATGTGGTGGGTCGATGGCGCATAAATCCTGTCCAGTCTTTTGGCAATGTGGTGGTGCATGAATATTGACTATTGTGTGTGTGTGTCGGTCGTCTTTAGCTTGTACTATGACCGTTCTGCCATCACTGTCCCTGTAAGTTTTCCCCAGAGACCACCTGTCGGAGGTCTGGAGTATAGCGACACCGGACCCTAGATTTTGGACCGCCAAGCTGAAACAGGAGTGTTTTAGGCCTAACTGTGTGGTTATTTGTTGTGCGTGGTAGTCTGTGTGTATGTTTGTTTCTTGCACTAAGATGAAATCTGGTTTGTGTTGGTGTATTAGTGAGATTATATGCTGTGTTTTGGCCCTTAGGCCCCTAATGTTTATGGAAATAATCTTAATGGTAGCCATGGTAGAGATAAGAAAAAATAAACCTGGCAAGTAACAATCTGTATAATGTTCATCTCTATTAATATATATATTTAAAGGGTCTAACTAATGTTTTATCTAAGGAATCTAAAAAATCTAACTAATCTGTTCTGTCCTCTTTGTTTTCGGTGATCTTGCTTGTATCCATGGTACAGGTTAGGGCTCCTCGTCATCTGTGTCTATGACAAGCTGGCCGGGAGTTGCTGGAGGCTTCATTTCGTCGTCCTCGCTGTCTGTGTTTCCTCGTGCCTGCATCTTGCTTTCAGGAGACTCCTTGGTTTGTCGGAGCTGACGGCGTTTCCTGCCGGTCAGCGCCTCTGCTGCTGTTTCTGGGGTTTCCCCTTGAATTGTTTTTTTGGGGGTTCCCTTTACCGGAGGTATTTCTACCGGAGTTTCCCCAACCGGGGTTGTCTCTACCGAGGGAGCCGCTGATTCCACTGGCGCTGTCTCTGGTTGTCTGTTTTCTACGTTTATTTTTGTCTGTTTTTCAGGAACCTTGGTTTTCGCCTGCGTGGATTTGGTTTGCTTCCTGGTTTCACACTGGCTTTCCCAGTGCGTGTCCAGGCCACACCACGTGCATTGTGTCCTACGACCTGGCAAAGTAATAAATATTTTTGCCGATCGTGGGTTTTTCCCGGTTAGTCGCACTGTCGCATAGTGCGGTATCTCTACCCCGGCTTGGGGTTTATACTTAAACGACCACTTGCTGGCCTCTGCTGCGATCTGTTTGGTCTCAGCCTGGCTATCGCCAGTGAACTTTCGGACCATGTCCTCCACATATTTTTGCGGAAATGTTGGCGGCAGCCAATTTATCCACCCTGTGGAATGTTCTTTTTCTACATGTTGAAAGGAGATATGTAGTTGCTTTATGTTGAGCTCCTTCCCGTCTAAGTTTTTGTAATGCGTCACATGAGACGCCGCCGAAAGTGCAAAGTACCACTTCCGTTGGTCAGCGAAACGGTAGAGCGTCGTCACACCGCTCGTGCCGAGGCCGACTGGCCCCATTAAAATGCTCATAAACGTTGAGTATGTCAATTTGTGGGCTTCTGGCCCGCTTATAGAGGCGACGATCGTCCCCTTTCTGTGGGCCGCTCCACCCACCAACTCAGCATCATATTCGAAAATTGGTATATTCATCATTTCTGAAATGCAAACCTGCAGACGTATGAACTTAAAGTCCTTTTTTGGCGTATGACGAAGGAGAATTCACAGTCTAGGAATACTCTAGAAAACTCTAGTCATCGGGCGGAAAAGTAGCACGTAACCAAATGTTGGTAACAAATCGTGATGGATAATTTAAACTGTAAAAGTGTCAAAATACTGGTTTAATATCCACTTCTTGATGTAGATTTGGTAAGATAATCGGCTAACTCTTCTAGACATTGGCAAAAACTTACTCAATTTTCTTGTCTCCTTTGCTCTAGTTGACTTTTCCTCCTTTGCCTCGTCCGGACATTTTGAGATTTTGAGTGTTAAAATACAAAGTATCTGACAAAGCCCTGACTTCTTAGTCTTCTCTAGCTACTGCCCCTCGCCAAAGCATTCTGGGCATCTCTAGTTCCCAGGGTCTCAGCGTTAAGTCCCCGGTGACCACACCCCCCGACCACTGATACGGCCTAACCTACGTCTGTTGACCGTCACTACTTCTTAACTCCGCCTTTCTTGACCATGTCCATAGTTTATTACTTTAATCGACAACCTGTCAATCTTCTCAAACCTTTTCCCACAACTAAAAACTTACAACATAACTCCTCCCTTGGCCCTTTGTTTACGCGGGGCAGTTGAATTGTCCGCTTTCATCTCAGGTCTTCTCTGTACTTCAAGGTGTCTGCCGATATAAGAGTTTCCGGTCTAGTCTTAGTGCTACTCTACTCCGTGTCCACACCTGCGCGACTGGAGCTTATCGACTGCTTCGTCGCGTTACATAACTTACAAGCTTCAGACTGGACATATGTCCGCCTTTCACTGGTAATCTTCAAGTTGATTACGACTCAGCGACTGAGTTGGGTAGACTTAACGTCTCCTTGCTAATCCTCTGAAGATTGTCTTTTCTACGCCGCCTAAAACTATCCTACCTCACATCGCCATCGCATCATTCTTTTATTCTTCTGTCTATCGTCATATTCTTCTATTCTTCCATTATCGCCCATGACTGAGTCACACTATAACAACAGTAGCTTAATAAGAATGAGTCGTTGTTGATTTATGGAAGCACAGTTCCAATATGAGAGCCGCGATAGCTCAATGGTTAGTGAACTGGACTACAAAGGACAACGGGTAGGGTTCGATCCCAACCGACGGCTTCCTGGTTCACCCAGCCTTTAATGGGTACCGGATTTTTTTCTGGGAAAGTGATGCGGCACGGGCGTAATATCGACCACATTACCCCAAAAATCATGTGCCGGAGGTCTGTAAAATTTATGGTCACTAACACCATATTCCCTAAACGCCACTTAGCGTGACGGGGATACTTTACTTTTAGGGAGCCGCGATAGCTCAGTGATTAGTGAACTGGACTACAAAGGACAACGGGTAGGGTTCGATCCCAACCGACGGCTTCCTGGTTCACCCAGCCTTAAATGGGTACCGGATTTTTTTCTGGGAAAGTAAAGCAGCACGGGCGTAATACCGACTACATTACCCCAAAAATCATGTGCTGAAGGTCTGTAAAATATAGGGTCACTAACACCATATTTCCCTATACGCCACTCGGCGTGACGGGGGTACTTTACTTTTTTTTTTTTTTAACAGTTCCAATATGTAACGCGTACATACTTTAGGGCTAGCCTCTCACACTTCGACAGTTTCATATCAGCATGTTTGCCCTTTCTTGTTTTTCTTCTTAGATGTTCTCCTTTAGACTTCATCTTAATACTTACTGTCGTCATTGTTGATTTTGTCGCTGAAAGTCGATGCTGTGGGTGGTCTTGACTCACGTACACTCACTCAGAAAGGAAGTTGTAAGAATTAGGATACGGGGGTTACTCTCAGAATTGTGTAAGGATGTAGTGCTGGGAGAAGATCTCACAATCACAACGAATACCATTCACACAACAATTAAAAGGTCACACAACACTGCTACTGGTCCAGATGGTGTTCGGTAAGACGACATAGGCGATTTAGCTGACGACGACTTGAAAAAACTGGCCAAAGAGTTTAATGCCAACATACACAGTGGCCAGATTGAAGTGGAGCTACACGGCTACTTACTACCGCTACCGAAGCCAAACAAGAACCATTCTCAGATCAGTGCCTACAGAACACTGCGGGCAAGCTGCTGGAGATAATAGTTGCCCGTGTCCTCACCTGTCACCTTGAACAGAAACGCGCATTCCCACCCACACTCGGTGGTTATAGATATAAAAAAGAGCCAAGGCTCAATGCGACAGTCCTCGCCTATGACGTCTTCTAAGGCTTCATCAGACGAGATGAGACATGTGCAGCTGCTATAGATCTGGAGGATGCATACAACAAAGTACCATTTGAATTTCTCATGCACATGCTCCTCAAACTGGCGGTGCACCCCTTCCTGATTACTTGGATCGCTGCAGCACTGTTTCAGAGGAAAGGTGATACTCAGATGTGGAAGTTGGTCATCCGAGCCAACATCCATTTGTCCAGGGCTGCCATAAGGCTTACCATTGTCACCAGTTCTATTTAACGTGTACCCAATAACGATTGTGGAACAACAGCTGGATGGGGGGGGGGGGAGGGGGGGAGAGCACTATGACTTTTGCTGATGATATTCTGGTATATTGACAGGGAAGAGACAGACGGGGAATCGCCTCCACACTGTAAAACGAACTCGATCGCATCTCTTCCTGGTGTAGAGTATCAGATGCCTTGTTAATCCTTAAAGAATCAGTTTATTGTGCAGTATCAGGTGGAGCGCTGCGTCATCGTAATGGCTCATCGTAAATCCCTAGACGTACGCTAATCTTACGGTCTGTTGTTTGATGTGCGACGGGGATAATCTGACTACTAACTGTGTGTCTATATGTTCGGAATTGGAGTCAACAACGATGGCCTAACATCATCAAGCACTATACGTTTTTAAAAAAATACGACGATCATCATTTTCAAGAAGACGTGAGTCCGGCTTGTTGCAGGAGCTACCGAGTTAAGTGTTTTGTGCACGCCGTGAGCTGTGTGCCTCATCCGTTTTGATCATGTTTCGATATTCCAATTGTTTACGATAAATAATGATATCGTATGACAGGGAACAGTTGGTCACTTTCTGCGCGGTTTCGCCTTATGTCTTTTGGCGTGTGCTGAGACTGCTACAATGGGGACTACAGTTACCTTTGTTTGGGAGATGAGAAATTAATTCGGATGATTCCGCTGGCACGGGCGGTTGAGCAATTATGGATTTTAATTCGTTTGCAGTGATACCGGGGCCTTCCATAACTAAATAACCAAAGCATCAGTTGCAAGGTTCTCATTTAACAATCAATATCGTTAACACGGAAACACCGGTGGTACGAATGGGAGCTGATGAGGCAACCAGGGACAGGTTGTTGACGTTGCTAGGAGTTTAGTTTGATCGCAGCCTGTGTTTTCGGGACCACGACAACCAAGTGATAACAAAATCCCGCAAAGGATTAGCCGCCTTGACAGCTGCCAACATCGAGCAGAGGCTATTTACCCTTCTGTGGGCTGGTACCTCCTATTTTGAGTTTGGTGAACATGTGGTTTCTCATTCTGTTGTGGCCAGTGTGTAGGCGAAGTATGATGACTTGATCCCTCCTTGATAGTTTGAGGTATTCATCCCTCTCGTTATACTTTTGGTGTTCTTGTTTTCATTTTTCATGGTACTGGCCTTTTATGATGGATTTGGCTTCATCGTAACTGATCAGATGGTTCTCTTGTGGTAATCGCCCTCCCTCTTTAGCTTATTTGTCTGCACGTTCGTTTCCGTGTATATTACAGTGTGATGGTATCCACTGGGTGACCACTCTCTGGAAGTTATTGCACAGTTGGTCTAGGGTTGTTCTCAAGTCATTTAGCTCACTGTTCCTGTTGGTTTTTAGAGTTGTTAGGACTGACAGTGCATCAGTCAGTATCACCAAATTCCTGTGCACATTATTTTTGTGTTGGATAGCCAATTTTGCAGCGTCTTCGAGGTCTTCAGTTTCTGCTTAATAGTTTGTTTGAGAATTTCCCAGTAGCTATTGACTTGGTGATCTCTTCCTGATTATTCAGCCTCAAGAACACACCTCCTCCTCCATTTCTGGTGGCGCTTGTAACAGAGCCATCTGTGTATATTTGTGACCAGGAGTCTTGTGGGTAATTATCGTTTATGTGTTTTTCTGCTATGGGCTTTCTCTCTGTGTCTGTATGGGTGCCTTTTTTCACGATTTCTATTATGTTTTCCTTAAGTTTTGATATTTTATGTTTCCCATAAGGAGTCATATCAGATGGGCTTATGGGTTTCGGTATTGTTTGGGACAGTACTGGGTCACTAGTTGCCAGTTCTTTGGAGATAGCAGCGAAGTTGCTCCTCTTTAGTCTTCCTTTTCCGAAACCTGTTATTCTTTGGTGCATGGGGTGGTTAGGAAGCCTTTTTGTATTTCTCCGCTTGTTGCGTTACTTTAGTTTTCTGCCAGTCATCTAAAGGTTGTAGGCCTGTTACTGTTTCTGTAGTCTCGATAGATGTAGATTTCATAGCACCAGTGAGGATATGGGCAGCCTGGTTTTGTGTTCTGTTAGTTTTGCTAAGCTGTGATTCTGAAGCTGTAGCCCAGGTTGTGACTCCATACTCTAGGACTGATTTTACTCTTCCTGTCTACAGTCATTTCAAGATATTGTTGTCTGCTCCCCAGTCCAATCCAACTAATTTCTTCATAATATCTGTTCGTTTTCTGGCTCTTTTGTTTGCTTTGTCTATCTGATTTATCCAAGTCATTCTGCGATTCATGGTGACTCCAAGTTATGTTGGGTTTTGGTCAATAGGAAGTGTATGGTCTTTTATATTCAATTCTGCAGAGAGTGTGTTTTTTGATAGGCTGAAAATTGTGTATGTAGTTTTTTTCCGTTAATCGGTAGTAGCCAAATGTTCGTCCATTTTTCAAGTTTTCCTAAGGCATCTTGCATTCTGGAACTAGCCACTGACATAGATTCTTCAGGTGCTCACATCGCCAGGTCGTCTGCGTATATTGCTGAGTATATTCTTGGTGGAATCCACTGTGTGGAATTCCATCCTTCTGTTCCAGGGACTAGTCCTCGCACCAATCAAGTATACCCTATTAATTCTTACCTAAAGTACGATGCAAATTGACAAAGTGGAAAAAATACAGAATGAAGCTATGCACATTATCTTGGCGCGTACGAGGGACTGTGTAGCAATGGGGTATCTTTTTGACTTTCCAATCATGGATTGCAGGATGGAGATCTGGAGGGCACGTAATACCTGAAGATACGTGCAGATAAAGAGCATCCATTGCATCACGAGTTCAACATAGGGAAATGTGTCAGATTAAAAAGAAGAAAATCATGGGTGTTCAGAGCAGAAGATGTCATCCAACAGGTCTGTGAGCTTACCAATATCAACACTGGCGAGGAGTGGATACCGGTGCCTACGTCATTCAGGGGGACATTCTCGTGGTTCGTCATACTTGACCCGAAATGTAGGGAACAAGACTTAGTCGTGATCAATACGGAGGTCAAGTGTCTCATCTGGGATAACACCGAAGAGAATGATGTAGTCATCTATACAGACAGATCTGTAATACTACACCAAAGGAATGCATGGACATTTATAGCACGCTCGGTAGGCAGAATAGTAAGAGAAAACAGTGGTGCGTACGTTATGACCACGAGTAGCATGACGATGGAGGTAATGGCAGTGACCAGGGCATTCATCTGGCTAGAGTCACAAGACTACACCCACGCCTGTAAACTGGCTGATTCCATGAGCATGATACACAATGTGGAGGAGGTCTCTGTACGTAGACAATGTATAGAGTCAATGCAGAAGTCACAAATACGTAAGGTCGTAAGGTCACCTTTGTCTACGTCCTGGACATGCTGGAGTACGGGGAAATGAAAGAGCGGACAGGTTGGCTAGCTTCATTGTCGTTGAAGATGGTCAACCAATGGATCGGGAGGACATCATCAATGCCCTTCGAAATGTGGAAAGGACACATGACTTCGACAACCATGAGTCCACGTCACTTATTCGGATGAAAGAGAAGAAAGTTAAGATGGGCACAGCCAGAAATGAGAAACTTAGTGGCCGTGTAAAAAGACTTATCAACCAACATAGAGCTGGAGTCGTCAGTTGCTGGACACTGCGGGACTTGCTGAGGAGATGATCTGAGCACCTATGGACAAGTTCGGAGTGTAATGATGATGACCCGCAAATATCTCACTAAATCAATGATAATAATCCACAAATATATTTTAAAAATGAATGATGATAACCTACAAATATCTCACTAAATCAATGGTGATAACCCACAAATAACTCAATAACTTAATGATGATAACCCACAAATATCTCAATAAATCAATGACGATTACCACACAAATATCTCAAAAACTCAATTAATAATTATGATAACTGAATAAATCAATTATGATAACACACAAATATCTCATTAAATAAATGATGATAACCCACAAAAATCTCACTAAATCAATGATGATAACCCACAATTATCTGAATAAATCAATTATGATAACCCACAAATATCTCACTAAATCAATCATGATAACCCACAAATATCTCACTAAATCAATGATGATAATCCACAATTATCTCAATAAATCAATCATGATAACCCACAAATATCTCACTAAATCAATCATGATAACCCACAAATATCTCAATAAATGAATGATGATAACCCACAATTATCTCAATAAATCAATGATGATAACCCACAAATATCTCACTAAATGAATGATGATAACCCACAAATATCTCACTAAATGAATGATGATAACCCACAAATATCTCACTAAATGAATGATGATAACCCACAAATATCTCACTAAATGAATGATGATAACCCACAAATATCTCACTAAATGAATGATGATAACCCACAAATATCTCACTAAATGAATGATGATAACCCACAAATATCTCACTAAATGAATGATGATAACCCACAAATATCTCACTAAATGAATGATGATAACCCACAAATATCTCACTAAATGAATGATGATAACCCACAAATATCTCACTAAATGAATGATGATAACCCACAAATATCTCACTAAATGAATGATGATAACCCACAAATATCTCACTAAATGAATGATGATAACCCACAAATATCTCACTAAATGAATGATGATAACCCACAAATATCTCACTAAATGAATGATGATAACCCACAAATATCTCACTAAATGAATGATGATAACCCACAAATATCTCACTAAATGAATGATGATAACCCACAAATATCTCAATAAATCAATGATGATAACCCACAAATATCTCAATGGTTCTAGTAGTTGGAAGAATAACACTAAAGGCTATGTGTGACGTCAGAGACCACTAACAGAATTGCTCATCATAATCATTAACAAGACTAAACGTCACATGATGATTAATTTAACTAACTGTAACGTCACATGATGATTAATTTAACTAACTGTAACGTCACATGATGATTAATTAACTAATTGTAACGTCACATGATGATTAATTAACTAATTGTAACGTCACATGATGATTAATTAACTAACTGTAACGTCACATGATGATTAATTAACTAACTAACTGTAACGTCACATGATGATTAATTAACTAACTGTAACGTCACATGATGATTAATTTAACTAACTGTAACGTCACATGATGATTAATTAACTAATTGTAACGTCACATGATGATTAATTAACTAACTGTAACGTCACATGATGATTAATTAACTAACTGTAACGTCACATGATGATTAATTAACTAAATGTAACGTCACATGATGATTAATTAACTAATTGTAACGTCACATGATTATTAATTTAACTAACTGTAACGTCACATGATGATTAATTAACTAACTGTAACGTCACATGATGATTAATTAACTAAATGTAACGTCACATGATGATTAATTAACTAATCGTAACGTCACATGATGATTAATTAACTAATTGTAACGTCACATGATGATTAATTAACTAAATGTAACGTCACATGAAGATTAATTTAACTAATTGTAACGTCACATGATGATTAATTAACTAATTGTAACGTCACATGATGACTAATTAACTAATTGTAACGTCACATGATGACTAATTAACTAAATGTAACGTCACATGATGATTAATTAACTAACTGTAACGTCACATGATGATTAATTAACTAACTGTAACGTCACATGATGATTAATTAACTAAATGTAACGTCACATGATGACTAATTAACTAACTGTAACGTCACATGATGATTAATTAACTAAATGTAACGTCACATGATGACTAATTAACTAACTGTAACGTCACATGATGACTAATTAACTAACTGTAACGTCACATGATGATTAATTAACTAACTGTAACGTCACATGATGATTAATTAACTAAATGTAACGTCACATGATGATTAATTAACTAAATGTAACGTCACATGATGATTAATTAACTAACTGTAACGTCACATGATGATTAATTAACTAAATGTAACGTCACATGATGATTAAATAACTAATTGTAACGTCACATGATAATTAATTAACTAATTGTAACGTCACATAATGATGATTAATTAACTAATTGTAACGTCACATGATGATTAATTAACTAACTGTAACGTCACATGATGATTAATTAACTAATTGTAACGTCACATAATGATGATGATTTTGCTATTTAGTTTGTTCCAGCCAGTTTTTCCAGTCTGTGACTTTAGAAAAGGAGGAGAAATGACCAAATATTTATGGAAAAAAGAATAGTATGGTTAAAGCTTCACTCCTCATTGTTATAGCTTCACTGCAGCTTCGCGTGGATTTATTGCACTTCTTTGCATTGACCCTGACTTTAGAATACCCAATTACAGTTTTCTTCGAGGCTTTTGTTTTAACTTGGTCACTGAGACGGCGCCATTTTTGTTTGTCTGTGATGACGTTAAGATGGGTTCTTTCTGCTGTGGTAAATCCAAGAGCTCGGTAACTATGACGGCTACGGTCTATGATACGATTTTACTTTGTTTTTTGTGTCATTGTCTGTTGAGGGGATCGTGAATGTTGATGGATTTATGAATGTTGATGACCTTATGAATGTTGATGGCCTCATGAATGTTGATGAAAACATGAATGTTGATGGCCTCATGGATGTTAATGGGCTCATGAATGTTGATGGCTTCATGGATGTTGATGAAAAGGTGAATGCTGATGGCTTCATAGATGTTGATGAAAACGTGAATGTTGATGGCCTCAAAAATGTTAATGGGCTCAAACATGTTAATGGGCTCATGAATGTTGATGGCCTCATGAATATTAATGGTCTCATGAAAGTTGATGGCTTCATGGATGTTGATTAAAACGTGAATGTTGATGGCTTCATGGATGTTGATGAAAACGTGAATGTTGATGGCCTAAAAAATGTTAATGGGCTCATGAATGTTAATGGCCTCAAAAATGTTAATGGGCTCATGAAAGTTGATGGCCTCAAAAATGTTAATGGGCTCATGAATGTTAATGGCCTCAAAAATGTTAATGGGCTCATGAATGTTGATGGCCTAAAAAATGTTAATGGGCTCATGAATGTTGATGGAAACGTGAATGTTGATGGCCTCAAAAATGTTAATGGGCTCATGAATGTTGATGGCCTCAAAAATGTTAATGGGCTCATGAATGTTGATGGCCTCAAAAATGTTAATGGGCTCATGAATGTTAATGGCCTGAAAAATGTTAATGGGCTCATGAAAGTTGATGGCCTCAAAAATGTTAATGGGCTCATGAATGTTAATGGCCTCAAAAATGTTAATGGGCTCATGAATGTTGATGGCCTAAAAAATGTTAATGGGCTCATGAATGTTGATGGCCTCAAAAATGTTAATGGGCTCATGAATGTTAATGGCCTCAAAAATGTTAATGGGCGCATGAATGTTAATGGCCTCAAAAATGTTAATGGGCTCATGAATGTTGATGGCCTAAAAAATGTTAATGGGCTCATGAATGTTGATGGCCTCAAAAATGTTAATGGGCTCATGAATGTTGATGGAAACGTGAATGTTGATGGCCTCAAAAATGTTAATGGGCTGATGAATGTTGATGGCCTCAAAAATGTTAATGGGCTCATAAATGTTGATGGCCTCAAAAATGTTAATGGGCTCATGAATGTTGATGGAAACGTGAATGTTGATGGCCTCAAAAATGTTAATGGGCTCATGAATGTTCATGGCCTCAAAAATGTTAATGGGCTCATGAATGTTAATGGCCTCAAAAATGTTAATGGGCTCATGAATGTTGAAGGAAACGTGAATGTTGATGGCCTCAAAAATGTTAATGGGCTCATGAATGTTGATGGTCTCATGCATGTTGATGGCCTCAAAAATGTTAATGGGCTCATGAATGTTGATGGCTTCATAAATGTTAATGGCTTCATGAATGTTGATGGCATCATGAATATTGAAGGTATCATGAATATTGAAGGTATCATGAATGTTGATGGCATCATGAATATTGAAGGTATCATGAATGTTGACGGCTTCATGCATGTTAATGGCTTCATGAATGTTGAAGGCATCATGAATGTTGATGGCATCATGAATATTGAAGGTATCATGAATGTTGATGGCATCATGAATATTGAAGGTATCATGAATGTTGATGGCATCATGAATGTTGATGGAAACATGAATGTTGATGGCCTCAAAAATGTTAATGGACTCATTGAATTTGAATAGCCTCATGAATATTGATGGAAACTTGAATGTTGATAGCCTCATCTATATTAATGGACTCATGATTGCTGATGGCCTCATGAATGTTGATGGCTCAAAAATGTTAATTGGCTCATGAATGTTGATGGCCTCATGAATGTTGATGGAAACGTGAATGTTGATGGCCGCATCTATGTTAATGGCTTCATGAATGTTGATAGTATTATGAATGTAGATGTCCTCAAAAATGTTGATGGCCTCATGAATGTTGATTGCGTCAAGAATGTTGCCGACATCATGAATGTTGACGGCTTCATGCATGTTAATGGCTTCATGAATGTTGACGGTATCATTAATATTGAAGGTATCATGAATGTTGATGGCATCATGAATGTTGACGGCTTCATGAATGTTGACGGCTTCATGAATGTTAATGGCTTCATGAATGTTGATGGTATCATTAATATTGAAGGTATCATGAATGTTGATGGCATCATGAATGTTGACGGCTTCATGAATGTTCACGGCTTCATGAATGTTGACGGTATCATGAATGGTGAAGGCATCACGAATGTTGACAGTATCATGAATGGTGAAGACATCACGAATGTTGACATTATCATGAATGGTGAAGGCATCATAAATGTTGACGGTATCGTGAATGGTGAAGGCATCATGAATGTAGACGGCTTCATGAATGGTGACGGTATCATGAATGTAGACGACTTCATGAATGGTGAAGGCATCATGAATGTAGACGGCTTCATGAATGGTGACGGTATCATGAATGTTTTCTGTCAAGTCGGGTAATTTTACCTGCTACTGTATGCAGTAAACAGCACAACCTGTGGCTGCCCTGCTGCCTTGCAGGTAAGCTCGGGAGAGTAAAAGGCTAAGGGAGGGTACCCTGAAGTAAAACAACCCCACTCCCTTGTGGGTGAGACTTTTTAGTCAAAGGCTAGCGGAGTCAACCGTAAACAAACCGACGGAAGGCAACAGAAAACCACCGTCGTAATTTCTTTGTATAATCATGAATCGCCACAACATTAGTTAAAGATATATACAAACAAATTGAGGAATTAACAGGAAGAAAAACGCAATCAAAAACTGGATGTTTAAGATCAAAGAAAGGAGAACTGTTGATTGATCAAGAAAACATAAGGGAACGATGGACATAATACATTTAGGGTCTTTATAATGATTAACGAACGGAAGTAAATATTAAGGATAATGGAGAAGGACCAGAAATACTAAGAGAAGAAGTGGAAGATGCCTTGCGCAATATGAGAGCAGGCAAAGCTCCTGGACCAGATAATATAACTAAAGAAGAGATTGAAGCCATGGGTGATTTTGGAATAGAATTAATAACACAAATATTGAATGATATCTACAAGACGACATGCTCAAATCAATATTCATAGCCCTACCAAAGAAATCGGGTGCGATTGAATGCGATGATCATCGCACAATAAGCCGTTTGAGTCATATGACTAAGATATTACTAAGAATCATCATGCGAAGAGTGCGAAACAAAATCAGTCCAGAAATTAGCGATGAACAGTGTGGTTTTGTTAGAGATAAAGGAACAAGCAATGCCATTTATATCATAAGATCTTTAGTAGAAAGAGCCATAGAGGTGAAAACAGATCTATACCTATGTTTCATAGATTACACCAAGGCATTTGACAAAGTAAAGCACCAAGAAATAATCAACATTTTAGAAAGCATAAACATAGACAGCAAAGATCTAAGAATAATAAAGAACATGTACTGGCAACAAACAGCGGCCATAAGAACTTGAAACCAACTGGGAATGTTTCAACAAATAAAACAGAGTGTTAGACAAGGTTGTGTGCTGTCACCAGATTTGTTTAATATTTATAGTGAGATTATTTTAAAATCCATAAGGGGCATGCCTGGAATAACAATTGGGGGTCATAATATAAATAATCTAAGGTATGCTGATGATACAGTATTAATCGCTAAGAGTGAAAATGAGTTACAAGAAATGTTGGACATTATAGTGAAAGAAAGCAAAAATAAAGGAATCAGCCTTAATAGCAAAAAGACAGAGGTAATGGTAACAACAAAGAAAAAGACATCACCTCAGTGCAAAATAAAGACAAGTGTGAACAATATTAAAACAGGTAAATGAATTTAAATATTTGGGAACTTTGTTAACCTCAGACGGAAGATGTACAAAAGAGGTGAGATGCAGAATGGCCCAGGCAAGAGCAGCTTTCCAAAAAATGAGGAAAATACTATGCAATCAATTTTTGACAATAGAAACAAGAAAAAGAGTTCTTAAATGTTACGTAGAGCCAGTCTTAACATATGGATGCGAGTCATGGACAATGGGAGAACAGACAAGAAAATCACTGGAGTCTGTAGAAATGTGGTTTTACAGAAGAATGTTGAGAATACTATTGACAGCTAAGAAGTGTAATGAAGAGGTTCTGAGAGAGGTCAAAGCAAAAAGAGAGCTAATTTCCAATGTTAGGAAGAGACAATCATCATTTTTCGGCCATGTAATGAGAAGAGAACAACTTGAATATATTGTAACAACTGGAAAAATTGAGGGACGAAGAGATAGAGGGAAGCAAAGGGAAAAAATAACAGACAGCTTAAGAGAATGGCTTGGCGGAAGGTCAACAACAGAAATGATAAATAGCTGCCGAGATCGAAAGTTGTAGAGATACATGATCACCTACGCCACTAGGCCCGGTACTTGATGATGATGATGATGATCATAAATGTTGACGGTATCATGAATGGTGAAGCCATCATGAATGTTGACGATATCATGAATGGTGACGGTGTCATGAATGTTGACGGTATCATGAATGGTGACGGTGTCATGAATGGTGACGGTGTCATGAAAGTTGATGACATCATGAATGTTGATGGCATCATGAAAGTTGACGGCATCATGAATGTTGATGGCATCATGAAAGTTGATGACATCATGAATGTTGATGGCGTCAATAAAGTTGATGGCATCATGAATGTTAATGGCATCAATAAAGTTGACGGCATCATGAATGTTGTAGGCATCATGAATGTTGGCTGTATCCTGAAAGTTTAAGGCATCATGAATGTTGACGGCATCAATAAAGTTGACGGCATCATGAATGGTGACGGCATCATGAATGTTGACTGTATCTTGAATGTTGACGGCGTCATGAATGTTGACGGCGTCATGAATGTTGATGGCGTCATGAATTTTGTTGGCATCATGAATGTTGATGTTATCATGAATGTTGATGTCCTCATGAATTCTGATGGCCTCATGAATGTTGATTGCGTCAAGAATGTTTCACGGCATCATGAATGTTGATGGCCTCATGAATGTAGACGGCATCATGAATGTTGACTGCATAGTAAATGTTGAAGACGTCATGAATGTTGATTGCCACATAAATGTTGATGGTATCATGAAAGTTAATGATATCATGAAAGTTAACGGCATCATGGAAGTTGATGGCATCATGAAAGTTGACAGCATCATGAATGTTGACGGCATCAAGAAAGTTGACGGTATCATGAAAGTTGACGGCTTCAAGAAAATTGATGGCATCATGTATGTTGACGGCATCATGAATGTTGATGGCATCATGTATGTTCATGGCATCATGAAAGTTGACGGCATCATGAATGATGATGTAATGATGAAAGTTGACTGCATCATGAATGTTGACAGCATCATGAATGTTCAATGCATCATGAAATTTGACAGCATCATGAAAGTTGATGACATCATCAAAGTGGACGGCATCATGAAAGTTGACGGCAACATGAAAGTTGACGGCATCATGAATGTTAATGGCATCATGAAATTTGACAGAATCATGAAAGTTGACGGTATCATGAATGTTGATGGTAACATAAAAGTTGACAGCATCATGAATGTTGACGGCATCATGAAAATTGACAGCATCATGAATTTTGATGGAATCATGAGAACGTCCAAAATGTTGATGGAATCTTTAATTTTGCCGGCATCATGATTGTTGACGGCATCATGAATTTTGCCGGCATCATGAAAGTTGATGGTATCATGAAAGTTGATGGTATCATGAAAGTTGATGGCATCAATAAAGTTGACGATATCATGAAAATTGATGGCATCAATAAAGTTGATGGCATCATGAAAGTTGATGGCATCATTAATGTCGATGGCATCAGGAAAGTTCACTGCATCATGAAAGTTGATGGCATCATGAAAGTTGACGGCATCATGCAAGTTGACGGCATCATAAATGTTGATGGCATCATGAATGTTGATGACATGATGAAAGTTGACGGCATCATGAATGTTGATGGCATCAATAAAGTTGACGGCATCATGAAAGTTGACGGCATCATGAAAGTTGACGGCATCATGAATGTTGATGGCATCATGAATGTAGATGGCATCAATAAAGTTGACGGCATCATGAATGTTGATGGCATCATGAATGTAGATGGCATCAATAAAGTTGACGGCATCATGAATGTTGATGGCATCATGAATGTAGATGGCATCATGAATGTTGATGGCATCAATAAAGTTGACGGCATCATGAATGTAGATGGCATCATGAATGTTGATGGCATCATGAATGTTGATGGCATCAATAAAGTTGATGGCATCATGAATGTTGACGGCATCAATAAAGTTGACGGCATCATGAATGTTGATGGCATCATGAATGTTGATGGCATCAATAAAGTTGATGGCATCATGAATGTTTTGGCATCATGAATGTTGATGGCATCAATAAAGTTGATGGCATCATGAATGTTGATGGCATCAATAAAGTTGACGGCATCATGAATGTTGACTATATCCTGAATGTTGACGGCGTCATGAATGTTGACTGCGTTATAAATGTTGACAGCGTCATGAATGTTGACGGCATTATGAATGTTGTCGGCGTCATGAATGTTGACTGCGTCATGAACGTTGACTGCGTCATGAATGTTGACTGCGTCATGAATGTTGACTGGGTCATGAATGTTGACGGCGTCATGAATGTTGACTGGCTCATGAATGTTGACTGCGTCATGAATGTTGACTGCATCATGAATGTTGACTGGGTCATGAATGTTGAAGGCGTCATGAATGTTGACGGCGTCATGAATGTTGACTGGGTCATGAATGTTGACTGGGTCATGAATGTTGACGGCGTCACGAATGTTGACGGCGTCATGAATGTTGACGGTGACATGAATGTTGACTGCGTCATGAATGTTGACTGCGTCATGAATGTTGACGGCGACATGAATGTTAACTGCGTCATGAATGTAGACGGCGTCATGAATGTTGACGGCGTCATGAATGTTGACTGCGTCATGAATGTTGACTGCGTCATGAATGTTGACTGCGTCATGAATGTTGACGGCGTCATGAATGTTGACTGCGTCATGAATGTTGACGGCGTCATGAATGTTTACTGCGTCATGAATGATGACGGCGTCATGAATGTTGACTGCGTCAGGAATGTTGACGGCGTCATGAATGTTCACGGCGTCATGAATGTTGACGGCGTCATGAATGTTGACGGCGTCATGAACGTTGACTACGTTATGAACGTTGACTGCGTCATGAATGTTTACTGCGTCATGAATGTTGACTGCGTCATGAATAATGACGGCGTCATGAATGTTGCCGGTATAATGAATGTTGACGGCGTCATAAATGTTGACTGCGTCACGAATGATGACTGCGTCATGAATGTTGACTGTGTCATGAATATTGACGGCGTCATGAATGTTGCCGGTACAATGAATGTTGACGGCGTCATAAATGTTGACTAAGTCATGAATGTTGACTGCGTCATGAATGTTGACGGCGTCATGAATGTAGATGTCGTGTTTGAGTGTAATCCCCACTGAGGGATGATTTTTCCAACACAGAACTTCTCTTTGATATTCTTCTAGTACACCCCTTCTCTCTCTCTATCCATTTATAGTAACCACTTCTTTATGTCTCTAGTACACCCCTTCTCTCTCTATCTATTTATAGTAGCCACTTCACTAAGTCTCTAGTACACCCCTTCTCTCTCTCTATCCATTTATAGTAGCCACTTCTCTATGTCTCTAATTAAACCCTTCTCTCTCAATCCATTTATAGTAGCCACTTCTCTATGTCTCTAGTACACCCCTTCTCTCTCTATCCATTTATAGTAGCCACTTCTCTATGTCTCTAGTACACCCCTTCTCTCTCTATCCATTTATAGTAGCCACTTCTCTATGTCTCTAATTAAACCCTTCTCTCTCTATCCATTTATAGTAGCCACTTCTCTATGTCTCTAGTACACCCCTTCTCTCTCAATCCATTTATAGTAGCCACTTCTCTATGTCTCTAGTACACCCCTTCTCTCTCTATCCATTTATAGTAGCCACTTCTCTATGTCTCTAATTAAACCCTTCTCTCTCTATCCATTTATAGTAGCCACTTCTCTATGTCTCTAGTACACCCCTTCTCTCTCAATCCATTTATAGTAGCCACTTCTCTATGTCTCTAGTACACCCCTTCTCTCTCTATCTATTTATAGTAGCCACTTCACTAAGTCTCTAGTACACCCCTTCTCTCTCTCTATCCATTTATAGTAGCCACTTCTCTATGTCTCTAATTAAACCCTTCTCTCTCTATCCATTTATAGTAGCCACTTCTCTATTTCTCTAGTACACCCCTTCTCTCTCAATCCATTTATAGTAGCCACTTCTCTATGTCTCTAGTACACCCCTTCTCTCTCTATCCATTTATAGTAGCCACTTCTCTATGTCTCTAGTACACCCCTTCTCTCTCTATCCATTTATAGTAGCCACTTCTCTATGTCTCTAGTACACCCCTTCTCTCTCTATCCATTTATAGTAGCCACTTCTCTATGTCTCTAGTACACCCCTTCTCTATCTATCCATTTATAGTAGCCACTTCTCTATGTCTCTAGTACACCCCTTCTCTCTCTATCCATTTATAGTAGTCACTTCTCTGTGTCTATCCATAGAGTTTACTATTTTTCCTAATATTGACTATGAATCATCTTCCAGGACACTACTTATCTGTTCACCAACTTCTTGTACACCGCTTCTCTGTATATCAACTTCTAATACACAATTTCTCTATTTTTCTACTTCCATGACATCACCTCTCTATGCACTAACTTCCAGTACACCACTTCTCTATTACTTTACATCCTACATACCCCTACTCTATCAATCTACTTCTAGCTTACCACTTCTCCATTAATCCACTTCCGGTACACCAGTTCTCTACACTTCTCTTAATTTTTACTTTTGGTACACCGTTTCTCTACTTTCCCAACTTCCAGTGGTGTCACTTCTCCTATATCTAACGTCTATTACATCAATTCCTAGTATACCACCTCCCTTGATCTATTTCTAGTACATTGCTGCTCTATTTACTTCTGGTACACCATTTCTCTGGTGTTATTTTAGCAACTTG
The DNA here is from genome assembly GCA_032433765.1 of Megaustenia siamemsis. Classification (NCBI taxonomy): domain Eukaryota; kingdom Metazoa; phylum Mollusca; class Gastropoda; order Stylommatophora; family Ariophantidae; genus Megaustenia; species Megaustenia siamemsis. The sequence goes on from JAVIAB010000124.1 coordinate 115,615,307, forward strand.
TTTACAGCTGCCCTCCGACCTTATTTCCTCAATTTCCCTATTTATCTCTACCTAGGTAATCATCCATAACCTCCCTATTTATCTCTACCTAGGTAATCATCCATAACCTCCCTATTTATCTCTACCTAGGTAATCACCCATAACCTCCCTATTTATCTCTATCTAGGTAATCACCCATAACCTCCCTATTTATCTCTACCTAGGTAATCATCCATAACCTCCCTATTTATCTCTATCTAGGTAATCACCCATAACCTCCCTATTTATCTCTACCTAGGTAATCATCCATAACCTCCCTATTTATCTCTATCTAGGTAATCACCCATAACCTCCCTATTTATCTCTACCTAGGTAATCATCCATAACCTCCCTATTTATCTCTACCTAGATTATCCTCCTTCAGTCTTCCAGTCCCTTCATTAGACGATTTAACTTTGACTCCCTTTTCCCTCCCCTTATCTGATGTTGGTCCCCCACCCCTCGCATGTCTCCCTCGCCCTATTGTCATCATCATCATTGTGTGCCTTCTCCGCAACGAAGGTTGGCTACCATGGATCGCCATTCTACTCTGTTTCTTGCTTTGATGGTGCAGGCTGTCATAGATTGACTTGACCATTTTGTGATGTTACTCGTCCATGTTAGTCTTGGTCTGCCTCTGCATATTTTACCTTGTATTTTTCCTTCCAATATTACTTTTATTAGGCTGTTGTGTCTTTTAACATGCCCCAAAAAATTTAATTTGTCTTGTCTTAATTGTATTTAGTAGTTCTCTTTTTATTTTCAGTTGTTTTAAAACTTTATCGTTTGTTATCTTTTGTTTCCATCCAATTCTACCTATTCTTCTATAAATCCACATTTCAAAGGCTTCAATTTTCTGTTCTGTTTTCTTGTCTAATGTCCCTGTTTCTGCACCATACAGGAATATTGAGAAGATGTAACATTTTGCCATTCTTAGTTTCAGCCCTGCTGATATTTGTTTTGTTGTTAGTATATTTTTCATGGCATTAAAATTACTTTTTGCCATACCTATTCTTTTGTTTATTTCAGTTTTGCATTTTCCATCATTGGTTATAGTATGTCCCAGGTAGTTGTAGCTCTGGACTGTCTCCAGATGTATTCCTTCAACTGTGATATTTAATTGTAGGTCTTGAGAATTTTCTTTGTTTATGATCATAGTTTTAGTCTTTTTGATATTCATTTCTAGTCCATATTTTTTGCTTGTCATGTTTATTACATTAAGCAATTGTTATAGATCTTTAGGATTTTCTGCTAGTAGAACAGTATCATCAGCATAACTCAGGTTATTGATTATCTTCCCATTAATGTTTAGGCCTGGTATCTCTGAGATGTTTTTAAAGATTTGCTCAGTGTATAGATTGAACAAGCTTGGTGATAGGATGCATCCTTGTCTTACTCCTCTTTTTATGTCCATGGGTATAGAGTTCTCCTTGTTATATATTATTATTGCTGTTTGCTCCCAGTACAAATTACATATAAGTCGTATGTCTGCGTCGTCTAGATTTATATCCTTTAGGCAGTCTATAAGTTGGTTATGGTGTATTCTATCGAAAGCTTTGGTGTAGTCTATAAAGCAGGCATATATTGGTTTGTTTACTTCTGTGTACTTTTCAATCAATGTTCTCATGCTGAATATGGCTTCTTTTGTCCTACTGTTTTTCCTGAATCCAAATTGTTGCTCATCTAATTCAGTATTGATTTTATTCTGAATCCTTGCATGTATAACTTTTAGTAAAATTTGTGTTACCTGGCTCATTAGGCTTATTGTTCTGAAGTCACTGCATTCAACTGCACCATTCTTTTTAGGCAATGCAATGAAAGTTGATGTTTTTAGATCGTTTGGTATGTATCCTGTATGGTATATGTCATTGCATATGTCTGTGATCACTTCGACGCCAAACTCTTCTAGAGCCTGTATCATCTCTATCTGTATCATCTCTATCTGTATCATCTCTATCTGTATCATCTCTATCTGTATCATCTCTATCTGTATCATCTCTATCTGTATCATCTCTATCTGTAGTTGAGCCCTATTGTATTGTACTACATCTATCGCCCACCGCATTTGTTCACTTACCTTGTCTGGCTGATGTGTCTCGATTCACACCTGTTCCTCTTTCTACTCACCTATGGCCCCCGGCCGTTACTCAGCGGTATCTGATCACTTTTACAACCTCTGGTCGAGTCTCGTTCGACTGCCCTCAGATTTATCACCTCTTTGATCTTACCACGTGAATGATTTCCATTCGGGAACATTCTTTTATCTGGAGCAGCCGCTAATCCACCTAAATCATTGTTAATATATTCAATACTTTTTTTTATTTTTCAAGTTCTTCATTATTTCTCTATACTTAAGATTTTATATCTCTACACTTCCCTTATCCTCTAAAATGTGACACATCTCTTTCTCATCTCACCATCCCATCTCTCATCTCTCTGCCCACCTCTCCCTAACTTCATCATCTGACATGTAGCTATAGATATATGTACCTCACCGTTTGTTGTTGTTGTCTCCGTCATCTGAAGAAGGCCGTAGGACGAAACGTCAGTATTTTGTTGCTTTCCTATTTTGTAAAGCTGTCACCATATCTTGGATTGTACATCACACCCCACTACTGACTCCTTGATGAGACGGAATAGAGGATGTCATTTATCTGATGAGACGGATTAGAGGATGTCATTTATTTGAAAAGACCAATTAGAGGATGTCAGTTATTTGATAAGACCAATTAGAGGATGTCATTTATTTGATAAGACCAATTAGAGGATGTCAGTTATTTGATAAGACCAATTAGAGGATGTCATTTATTTGATAAGACCAATTAGAGGATGTCAGTTATTTGATAAGACCAATTAGAGGATGTCAGTTATTTGATAAGACCAATTAGAGGATGTCATTTATTTGATAAGACCAATTAGAGGATGTCATTTATTTGATAAGACCAATTAGAAGATGTCATTTATTTGATAAGACCAATTAGAGGATGTCATTTATTTGATAAGACCAATTAGAGGATGTCATTTATTTGATAAGACCAATTAGAGGATGTCAGTTATTTGAGGAGACCGATTAGAGGATGTCATTTATTTGATGAGACCAATTAGAGGATGGCAGTTATTTGATGAGACGGATTAGAGGATGGCAGTTATTTGATGAGACGGATTAGAGGATGGCAGTTATTTGATGAGACGGATTAGAGGATGTCAGTTATTTGATGAGACGGATTAGAGGATGTCAGTTACTAAAGAAGCAATGTCTTTCAGAAGCTTTGAAAAGTTGTGGAAATCAAAACTAATCAGCACAAACACAAAACTTAGACTATTCAAATCAAATGTACTATCATCCCTTACGTATGCGTGTGAAAGCTGGAAAACAACAAGAGATATAGAAACAAAGTTGAACGCATTCGAAAATAAATGTCTAAGGAAAATACTTGGTATAGCGTGGAACGAATTCAAAACAAACGAGGAAATTAGAGAAATCGCCAATCAACCACTAATATCTTCAGTAATAAAGAAAAGACGATGGTCATATGTTGGACATGTGACGAGAAGAGATAATAACCGAATAGCAAAGCAAGCCCTCATATGGGAAACAACAGGTAAGAGAAAAAGAGGAAGACCCCGAGAGAAACTGAGAAGAACATTGATGAGAGAGGCAAGAGCAGCAGGAATTCGCTCCCTCAATGAGATAGAGCTGCTTTCACAGAACAGAGACAAATGGCGAAATTTGATAAAATATCTTTAAAAGAATTGAAAACTGCTAGAACAAAAATTCAGATAAGAGAAGGAATATCTTGGTCTACGCCCTATGGGCCGGCTACGGCTCGAAAGATCAATAGATAAATAGATAGTTACCTGATGAGACCAATTAGAGGGCTGTCAATTACTTGATGAGACCAATTAGAGGGCTGTCAATTACTTGATGAGACCAATTAGAGGATGTCAGTTACTTGATGAGTCCAATTAGAGGATGTCAGTTACTTGATGAGACCAAGTAGAGGATGCCACATACCTGAGACCAATTAGAAGATGTCAGTTATTTGATGAGACGGATTAGAGGATGTCATTTATTTGATTAGACGGTTTAAAGGATGTCAGTTATTTGATGAGACCAATTAGAGGATGTCAGTTATTTGATGATACGGATTAGAAGATGTCAGTTATTTGATGAGGCGGATTAGAGGATGTCATTTTTTTGATTAGACGAATTAGAGGATGTCAGTTATTTGATGAGACCAATTAGAGGATGTCAGTTATTTGATGAGACCAATTAGAGGATGTCAGTTATTTGATGATACGGATTAGAAGATGTCAGTTATTTGATGAGACGGATTAGAGGATGTCATTTTTTTGATTAGACGGATTAGAGGATGTCAGTTATTTCTATGAGACCAATTAGAGGATGTCAGTTATTTGATGAGACCAATTAGAGGATGTCAGTTATTTGATGAGACCAATTAAAGGATATCATTTACTTGATGAGACCAATTAGAGGATGTCAGTTACTTGATGAGACCAATTAGAGGATGTCAATTACTTGATGAGACCAATTAGAGGATGTCAATTATTTGATGAGACCAATTAGAGGATGCCACTTACCTGAGACCAATTAGAAGATGTCAGTTATTTGATGAGACCAATTAGAGGATGTCAGTTACTTGATGAGACCAATTAGAGGATGTCAATTACTTGATGAGACCAATTAGAGGATGCCAGTTATTTGATGAGACCAATTAGAGGATGTCAGTTACTTGATGAGACCAATTAGAGGATGTCAGTTATTTGATGAGACCAATTAGAGGATGTCAGTTATTTGATGACACCAATTAGAGGATATCATTTATTTGATGAGACCAATTAGAGGATGTCAGTTATTTGATGAGACCAATTAGAGGATGTCAGTTATTTGATGAGACCAATTAGAGGATGTCAGTTATTTGATGAGACCAATTAGAGGATATATTAGTTATATGACTTGGAAGCCGAGTTTACAAAAACACCTTACTAGCTCCGACTTTCGACAACCCCATGTGTGGATTGTACTTGTGGGTGGAAACAAAATGATACTTCCGCGGTCGACCCAGCCGTTTGAAGAAATGGATACCAGCTGTCATCCACTGGAAATGTGAAGATAGACGCTTCGTTCATAAGTTACGATGCTTGAGGCGGCACTAGACTGTAGTCTCCAAACACTTCTAGATAGGCGACCGAGCACGTATGGGTACAAACCCACGTTCTAAAACGCCGATTCAAGTCTTATATCTTTACCTTTAATAATTTATCAGATCGATTACAGGAAGTCTGTTATTACATCAAACTTTTGAGAAGTCTGCCATTTGATCAGACTCATGAGAAGTCTGCCATTTGATCAGACTCATGCGAAATCTGCCATTTGATCAGACTCATGAGAAGTCTGCCATTTGATCAGACTCATGAGAAGTCTGCCATTTGATCAGACATATGAGAAGTCTGTCATTTTATCAGACTTATGAGAAGTCTGTCATTTTATCAGACTTATGAGAAGTCTCACATTTGATCAGACTTATGAGAATTTCTGTCGTCTGATCAGACTTATGAGAAGTCTGTCATTTGATCAGACTTATGAGAAGTCTCACATTTGATCAGACTTATGAGAAGTCTGTCATTTGACCAGACTTATGAGAAGTCTCACATTTGATCAGACTTATGAGAAGTCTGTCATTTGATCAGACTTATGAGAAGTCTGTCATTTGACCAGACTTATGAGAAGTCTCACATTTGATCAGACTTATGAGAAGTCTGTCATTTGACCAGACTTATGAGAAGTCTCACATTTGATCAGACTTATGAGAAGTCTCACATTTGATCAAATTTATGAAAAGTCCGTCATTAAATCAGACGTTCATAGAAAGACAGTAATTTGATCTGACTGATAACCATGTCATATTATCTCTTTGCCTGACATCTATACCATGTCATATTATCTCTTTGACTGGCATCTATACCGTGTCATATTATCTCTTTGACTGGCATCTATACCGTGTCATATTATCTCTTTGCCTGACATCTATACCATGTCATATTATCTCTTTGACTGGCATCTATACCGTGTCATATTATCTCTTTGACTGGCATCATTACCATGTCATATTATCTCTTTGTCTGACATCTATACCATGTCATATTATCTCTTTGACTGGCATCTATACCGTGTCATATTATCTCTTTGACTGGCATCATTACCATGTCATATTATCTCTTTGTCTGACATCTATACCATGTCATATTATCTCTTTGTCTGACATCTATACCGTGTCATATTATCTCTTTGACTGGCATCATTACCATGTCATATTATCTCTTTGTCTGACATCTATACCGTGTCATATTATCTCTTTGACTGGCATCATTACCATGTCATATTATCTCTTTGCCTGACATCTATACCATGTCATATTATCTCTTTGACTGGCATCTATACCGTGTCATATTATCTCTTTGACTGGCATCATTACCATGTCATATTATCTCTTTGTCTGACATCTATACCATGTCATATTATCTCTTTGTCTGACATCTATACCGTGTCATATTATCTCTTTGACTGGCATCATTACCATGTCATATTATCTCTTTGTCTGACATCTATACCGTGTCATATTATCTCTTTGACTGGCATCATTACCATGTCATATTATCTCTTTGTCTGACATCTATACCATGTCATATTATCTCTTTGTCTGACATCTATACCATGTCATATTATCTCTTTGTCTGACATCTATACCGTGTCATATTATCTCTTTGTCTGACATCTATACCATGTCATATTATCTCTTTGACTGGCATCATTACCATGTCATATTATCTCTTTGTCTGGCATCATTACCGTGTCATATTATCTCTTTGACTGGCATCTATACCGTGTCATATTATCTCTTTGTCTGACATCTATACCATGTCATATTATCTCTTTGTCTGACATCTATACCGTGTCATATTATCTCTTTGTCTGACATCTATACCATGTCATATTATCTCTTTGACTGGCATCATTACCATGTCATATTATCTCTTTGACTGGCATCATTACCATGTCATATTATCTCTTTGACTGGCATCATTACCATGTCATATTATCTCTTTGACTGGCATCATTACCATGTCATATTATCTCTTTGACTGGCATCATTACCATGTCATATTATCTCTTTGACTGGCATCATTACCATGTCATATTATCTCTTTGTCTGACATCTATACCATGTCATATTATCTCTTTGACTGGCATCATTACCATGTCATATTATCTCTTTGACTGGCATCATTACCATGTCATATTATCTCTTTGACTGGCATCATTACCATGTCATATTATCTCTTTGTCTGACATCTATACCGTGTCATATTATCTCTTTGACTGGCATCATTACCATGTCATATTATCTCTTTGACTGGCATCATTACCATGTCATATTATCTCTTTGTCTGACATCTATACCGTGTCATATTATCTCTTTGACTGGCATCATTACCATGTCATATTATCTCTTTGACTGGCATCATTACCATGTCATATTATCTCTTTGACTGGCATCATTACCATGTCATATTATCTCTTTGTCTGACATCTATACCGTGTCATATTATCTCTTTGACTGGCATCATTACCATGTCATATTATCTCTTTGTCTGACATCTATACCGTGTCATATTATCTCTTTGACTGGCATCATTACCATGTCATATTATCTCTTTGTCTGACATCTATACCGTGTCATATTATCTCTTTGACTGGCATCATTACCATGTCATATTATCTCTTTGTCTGACATCTATACCGTGTCATATTATCTCTTTGACTGGCATCATTACCATGTCATATTATCTCTTTGTCTGGCATCTATACCGTGTCATATTATCTCTTTGTCTGGCATCTATACCATGTCATATTATCTCTTTGTCTGGCATCTATACCGTGTCATATTATCTCTTTGTCTGGCATCTATACCATGTCATATTATCTCTTTGTCTGGCATCTATACCGTGTCATATTATCTCTTTGTCTGGCATCTATACCGTGTCATATTATCTCTTTGTCTGGCATCTATACCATGTCATATTATCTCTTTGTCTGGCATCTATACCATGTCATATTATCTCTTTGTCTGGCATCTATTCCATGTCATATTATCTCTTTGTCTGGCATCTATACCGTGTCATATTATCTCTTTGACTGGCATCTATACCGTGTCATATTATCTCTTTGTCTGGCATCTATACCATGTCATATTATCTCTTTGACTGGCATCTATACCGTGTCATATTATCTCTTTGTCTGGCATCTATACCGTGTCATATTATCTCTTTGTCTGGCATCTATACCGTGTCATATTATCTCTTTGACTGGCATCTATACCGTGTCATATTATCTCTTTGACTGGCATCTATACCGTGTCATATTATCTCTTTGTCTGGCATCTATACCATGTCATATTATCTCTTTGACTGGCATCTATACCGTGTCATATTATCTCTTTGTCTGGCATCTATACCGTGTCATATTATCTCTTTGTCTGGCATCTATACCATGTCATATTATGTCTTTGACTGGCATCTATACCGTGTCATATTATCTCTTTGACTGGCATCTATACCGTGTCATATTATCTCTTTGACTGGCATCTATACCATGTCATATTATCTCTTTGACTGGCATCTATACCGTGTCATATTATCTCTTTGACTGGCATCTATACCATGTCATATTATCTCTTTGACTGGCATCTATACCATGTCATATTATCTCTTTGACTGGCATCTATACCGTGTCATATTATCTCTTTGACTGGCATCTATACCGTGTCATATTATCTCTTTGACTGGCATCTATAACATGTCATATTATCTCTTTGACTGGCATCTATACCATGTCATATTATCTCTTTGACTGGCATCTATACCATGTCATATTATCTCTTTGACTGGCATCTATACCGTGTCATATTATCTCTTTGACTGGCATCTATACCGTGTCATATTATCTCTTTGACTGGCATCTATACCGTGTCATATTATCTCTTTGACTGGCATCTATACCGTGTCATATTATCTCTTTGACTGGCATCTTTACCATGTCATATTATCTCTTTGACTGGCATCTATACCGTGTCATATTATCTCTTTGACTGGCATCTATACCATGTCATATTATCTCTTTGACTGGCATCTATACCATGTCATATTATCTCTTTGACTGGCATCTATACCGTGTCATATTATCTCTTTGACTGGCATCTATACCGTGTCATATTATCTCTTTGACTGGCATCTATACCGTGTCATATTATCTCTTTGACTGGCATCTATACCGTGTCATATTATCTCTTTGACTGGCATCTATACCGTGTCATATTATCTCTTTGACTGGCATCTATACCGTGTCATATTATCTCTTTGACTGGCATCTATACCGTGTCATATTATCTCTTTGACTGGCATCTATACCGTGTCATATTATCTCTTTGACTGGCATCTATACCGTGTCATATTATCTCTTTGTCTGACATCATTACCATGTCATATTATCTCTTTGACTGGCATCTATACCGTGTCATATTATCTCTTTGACTGGCATCTATACCGTGTCATATTATCTCTTTGTCTGACATCATTACCATGTCATATTATCTCTTTGACTGGCATCTATACCGTGTCATATTATCTCTTTGTCTGGCATCTATACCGTGTCATATTATCTCTTTGTCTGGCATCTATACCATGTCATATTATCTCTTTGACTGGCATCTATACCATGTCATATTATCTCTTTGTCTGCCATCTATACCATGTCATATTATCTCTTTGACTGGCATCTATACCGTGTCATATTATCTCTTTGACTGGCATCTAAACCATGTCATATTATCTCTTTGACTGGCATCTATACCATGTCATATTATCTCTTTGACTGGCATCTATACCGTGTCATATTATCTCTTTGACTGGCATCTATACCATGTCATATTATCTCTTTGACTGGCATCATTACCATGTCATATTATCTCTTTGACTGGCATCTATACCGTGTCATATTATCTCTTTGACTGGCATCATTACCATGTCATATTATCTCTTTGTCTGCCATCATTACCATGTCATATTATCTCTTTGACTGACATATATACCATGTCATATTATCTCTTTGACTGACATCTATACCATGTCATATTATCTCTTTGCCTGACATCTATACCATGTCATATTATCTCTTTGACTGACATCAATACCGTGTCATATTATCTCTTTGCCTGACATCTATACCGTGTCATATTATCTCTTTGCCTGACATCTATACCGTGTCATATTATCTCTTTGCCTGACATCTATACCGTGTCATATTATCTCTTTGCCTGACATCTATACCGTGTCATATTATCTCTTTGCCTGACATCTATACCGTGTCATATTATCTCTTTGCCTGACATCTATACCGTGTCATATTATCTCTTTGCCTGACATCTATACCATGTCATATTATCTCTTTGCCTGACATCTATACCGTGTCATATTATCTCTTTGCCTGACATCTATACCGTGTCATATTATCTCTTTGCCTGACATCTATACCGTGTCATATTATCTCTTTGACTGGCATCATTACCATGTCATATTATCTCTTTGTCTGACATCTATACCATGTCATATTATCTCTTTGTCTGACATCTATACCGTGTCATATTATCTCTTTGTCTGACATCTATACCATGTCATATTATCTCTTTGTCTGACATCTATACCGTGTCATATTATCTCTTTGTCTGACATCTATACCGTGTCATATTATCTCTTTGTCTGACATCTATACCGTGTCATATTATCTCTTTGTCTGACATATATACCATGTCATATTATCTCTTTGCCTGACATCTATACCATGTCATATTATCTCTTTGCCTGACATCTATACCATGTCATATTATCTCTTTGCCTGACATCTATACCGTGTCATATTATCTCTTTGTCTGACATCTATACCATGTCATATTATCTCTTTGCCTGACATATATACCATGTCATATTATCTCTTTGCCTGACATCTATACCATGTCATATTATCTCTTTGCCTGACATCTATACCATGTCATATTATCTCTTTGCCTGACATCTATACCGTGTCATATTATCTCTTTGCCTGACATCTATACCGTGTCATATTATCTCTTTGCCTGACATATATACCATGTCATATTATCTCTTTGCCTGACATCTATACCATGTCATATTATCTCTTTGCCTGACATATATACCATGTCATATTATCTCTTTGCCTGACATCTATACCATGTCATATTATCTCTTTGCCTGACATCTATACCATGTCATATTATCTCTTTGCCTGACATATATACCATGTCATATTATCTCTTTGCCTGACATATATACCATGTCATATTATCTCTTTGCCTGACATATATACCATGTCATATTATCTCTTTGCCTGACATATATACCATGTCATATTATCTCTTTGCCTGACATCTATACCATGTCATATTATCTCTTTGGCTGACATCTATACCATGTCATATTATCTCTTTGCCTGACATCTATACCATGTCATATTATCTCTTTGCCTGACATCTATACCATGTCATATTATCTCTTTGCCTGACATCTATACCATGTCATATTATCTCTTTGCCTGACATCTATACCATGTCATATTATCTCTTTGCCTGACATCTATACCATGTCATATTATCTCTTTGCCTGACATCTATACCATGTCATATTATCTCTTTGCCTGACATCTATACCATGTCATATTATCTCTTTGCCTGACATCTATACCATGTCATATTATCTCTTTGCCTGACATATATACCATGTCATATTATCTCTTTGCCTGACATATATACCGTGTCATATTATCTCTTTGCCTGACATATATACCATGTCATATTATCTCTTTGCCTGACATATATACCATGTCATATTATCTCTTTGTCTGACATCTATACCATGTCATATTATCTCTTTGCCTGACATCTATACCATGTTATATTATCTCTTTGCCTGACATCTATACCATGTCATATTATCTCTTTGCCTGACATCTATACCATGTCATATTATCTCTTTGCCTGACATCTATACCATGTCATATTATCTTTTTGCCTGACATCTATACCATGTCATATTATCTCTTTGCCTGACATCTATACCATGTCATATTATCTCTTTGCCTGACATATATATACCATGTCATATTATCTCTTTGTCTGCCATCTATACCATGTCATATTATCTCTTTGCCTGGCATCATTACCATGTCATATTATCTCTTTGCCTGGCATCATTACCATGTCATATTATCTCTTTGTCTGCCATCTATACCATGTCATATTATCTCTTTGCCTGACATATATACCATGTCATATTATCTCTTTGCCTGGCATCATTACCATGTCATATTATCTCTTTGCCTGGCATCATTACCATGTCATATTTTCTCTTTGCCTGCCATCATTACCATGTCATATTATCTCTTTGCCTGGCATCATTACCATGTCATATTTTCTCTTTGCCTGCCATCATTACCATGTCATATTTTCTCTTTGCCTGCCATCATTACCATGTCATATTATCTCTTTGCCTGCCATCATTACCATGTCATATTATCTCTTTGCCTGCCATCATTACCGTGTCATATTATCTCTTTGCCTGCCATCATTACCATGTCATATTATCTCTTTGCCTGCCATCATTACCATGTCATATTATCTCTTTGCCTGCCATCATTACCGTGTCATATTTTCTCTTTGCCTGCCATCATTACCATGTCATATTATCTCTTTGCCTGCCATCATTACCATGTCATATTATCTCTTTGCCTGCCATCATTACCATGTCATATTATCTCTTTGCCTGCCATCATTACCATGTCATATTATCTCTTTGCCTGCCATCATTACCATGTCATATTATCTTTTTGCCTGCCATCATTACCATGTCATATTATCTCTTTGCCTGACATATATACCATGTCATATTATCTCTTTGCCTGCCATCATTACCATGTCATATTATCTCTTTGCCTGCCATCATTACCATGTCATATTATCTCTTTGCCTGACATATATACCATGTCATATTATCTGTTTATCTGACATATATTCCATGTCATATTATCTCTTTGTCTGCCATCTATACCATGTCATATTATCTCTTTGTCTGCCATCTATACCATGTCATATTATCTCTTTGCCTGACATATATACCATGTCATATTATCTCTTTGCCTGACATATACCATGTCATATTATCTCTTTGCCTGACATATATACCATGTCATATTATCTCTTTGCCTGACATATATACCATGTCATATTATCTCTTTGCCTGACATATATACCATGTCATATTATCTCTTTGCCTGACATATATACCATGTCATATTATCTCTTTGCCTGACATATATACCATGTCATATTATCTCTTTGCCTGACATATATACCATGTCATATTATCTCTTTGCCTGACATATATACAATGTCATATTATCTCTTTGCCTGACATATATACCATGTCATATTATCTCTTTGCCTGACATATATACCATGTCATATTATCTCTTTGCCTGACATATATACCATGTCATATTATCTCTTTGCCTGACATATATACCATGTCATATTATCTCTTTGCCTGACATATATACCATGTCATATTATCTCTTTGCCTGACATACATACCATGTCATATTATCTCTTTGACTGATATCTATATCATGTCATATTATCATTTTGCTTGACATCTATACCATGTCATATTATCTCCTTGTCTGATATATATACCATGTCATATTATCTCTTTGTCTGACACCTATACCCTGTCATATTATCTCTTTTCCTGACATATATCATCATCATCATCATCATGTGCCTTACCGGTTGGCGTAGGTGATCATGTCCCTCCACAATCTTCTATACACAGTGCATCGTATCATTTCTGTTGTTGACTGTTTTCCATGCCATGACACCAAGCTATCCAGTATTTTCTCTCTTTGTCGTCCGCGATCTCTCTTTCCTTTTATTTTGCCAGTTGTAACCAAGTATTCCAACTTTCCTCTTCTCATGATGTGCCCGAAAAATGTTGATTGCTTCTTTCTGATGTTTTTTAAGAGCTCCCTTTTTGTTATAATATCTCTTTCTCTAACATATATACCATGTCAGATTATCTCTTTGACTGACATCTATACCATGTCATATCATCTCTTTATCTGACATATATTCCATGTCATATTATCTCTTTGTCTGACATATATACCTTGTCATATTATCTCCTTTTCTGACATCTATACCATGTTATATTATCACTTAGTCTGACATATATACCATGTCATATTATCTCTTTGTCTGACATCTATACCATGTCATATTATTTCATTGTCTGACATATATACCATGTCATATTATCTCTCTGTCTATCATACATACCATATAATATTATATCTTTGCCTGACATATATATGTCATATTATCTCTTTGTATTACATATATACCATGTCATATTATCTTTGTCTGACATCTATAAAATGTCATATTATATCTTTGCCTGACATATACCATGTCATATTATTTCTTTGTCTGACATATATGCCATGTCAGATTATCTCTCTGTCTTTCATACATACAATGCAATTTAATCTCTTTTGCCTGACATATATATGTCATATTATCCCTTTGTCTAGCATATATACCATGTCAGATTATCTTTTTGACTGACATCTAGACCATGTTATATTATCATTTTGCGTGACATCTATACCATGTCATATTATCTCTTAGACTTACATATATACCATGTCAAATTATCACTGTCTGACATATACCATGTTATATTATCTCTTTGTCTGACATATATACCATGTCATATTATCTCTTTGTCTGACATCTATACCATGTGATATTATCTCTTTATCTGACATATATACCATGTCATATTATCTCTTTGTCAGACATATAAACCATATCATATTATCTCTTTGTCTGACATATATACCATGTCATATTATCTCTTTGTCTGACATCTATACCATGTATTATTATCTTTTTGTCTGACATATACCATGCCAGATTATCTCTTTGACTGACATTTATACCATGTTATATTATCTCTTTGCCTGCCATCTATACCATGTCATGTTATCTCTTTTCCTGATATCTATACCATGTCATATTATCTCCTTGTCTGACATCTATACCATGTCATATTATCTCTTTGTCTGACATCTATACCATGTCATATTATATCTTTGCCTGATATCTATACCATGTCACCTTATCTATTTGCCTGGCTTCTATACCATGTCATATTATCTCTCTGCCTATCATACATACCATGTTATATTATATGTTTACCTGCCATCTATACCCTGTCATATTATTCCTGTGCCTGATATTTATACGATATCATATCATCTCTTTGCCTGACATCTATATCGTGTCATATTATCACTTTGCCTAAATTCTATACCATGTCATACTATCTCTTTACCTGATATCTATACCATGTCATACTATCCCTTTGCCTGACATCTGTACCATGTCATACTACCTCTTTGCCTGACATCTATACCATGTCATATTATTCATTTGTCTGACATCTATACCATATCATACTATCTCTTTGCCTGACATCTATACCATGTCATATTATTAATTTGCCTGACATCTATACCATATCATACTATCTCTTTGCCTGACATTTATACCATGTCACATTATTCCTTTGCCTGAGATCTATACCACATCATAATATCTCTTTGCCTGACATATATACCATGTCATACTAACTCTTTGCCTGACATCTATACCATGTCATATTATCTCTTTTTCTGTCATATATATATCATGTCATATTATCTCTTTGCCTGACATCTATGGCATGTCATATTATCTCTTTGCCTGACATCTATACCGTATCACTTTGTCTGACATATATACCATGTCATATTATCTCTTCTTATGACATCTATACCATATCATACTATCTCTTTGCCTGACATATATACCATGTCATATTATCTCTTTACCTGGCACATATACCGTGTTATATTATCTCTTTACCCGACATCTATACTATGTCATATTATCCCTTTACCTGGCATCTATACCATGTCATATATCTCTTTGCCCGACATCTATACCATGTCATATTATCTCTTTGCCTGATACCTTTACCATGTCATATTATATCTTTAACTGACATCTATACCATGTCATATTATCTAATTGCCTGACATCTATACCATGTCATATTATCTTTTAGCCAGACATATATACCATGTCATATTATCTCGTTACCTGTCATCTATACCATGTTATATCTCTTTGCCTGACATCTATACCATGTCATATTATATCTTTACCTGACATCTATACTATGTCATATTATCTAATTGCCTGACATCTATACCATGTCATATTATCTCTTTCTCTGACATCTATACCATGTCAATTATCTAACTGCCTGACATATATTCCATGTCATATTATCTCTTTACCTAACATCTACACCGTGTCATATTATCCCTTTGCCTGACATATATTCCATGTCATATTATCTCTATGCCTGCAATCTATACCACGGATTATTATCTCTTTGCCTGACATATATACCATGTCATATTATCTCTTTACCTGACATCTATACCATGTCATATTATCTCTTTAACTGACATCTATACCATGTCATACTATCTCCTTGCCCTAAATCTATACCATGCCATATTATATCTTTAACTGACGCCTATACCATGTCATATTATCACTTTTTCTTACATCTATACCATGTCATATTATCTCTTTACCTGACATCTATAACATGCCATATTATTTCTTTGCCTGACATCTATTGTCATATTATCTCTTTACCTGACATCTATTCCATGCCATATTATTTCTTTGCCTGACATCTAAACCATGTCATATTATCTCTTTGCCTGACATCTAAACCATGTTATATTATCTCTTTGCCTGACATCTAAGGCATGTCATATTATCTCTTTGCCTGACATCTAAACCATGTCATATTATCTCTTTGCCTGACATCTAAACCATGTCATATTATCTCTTTGCCTGACATCTAAACCATGTCATATTATCTCTTTGCCTGACATCTAAACCATGTCATATTATCTCTTTGCCTGACATCTAAACCATGTCATATCCTCTCTTTACCTGACATCTAAACCATGTCATTTTATCTCTTTGCCTGACATCTAAACCATGTCATATTATCTCTTTGCCTGACTGTTTGATCGGTATGTATTTGTTGTATTTGTGTTACTGATTTTGTTGAGAGCTGTATTGTTGTTGCTGCACAGTTTGACGGTTAGCTTTGTGTTTCTATTGCTCTCACAGGCAAAAGATGGAGAACACGATATGGTGAAACCTGAATCGCAAGTGAGTCTCTAATTCAAATTGTTTGTGGTTGAGTGCACTATGTGTTCATGTTGATTTGTCGAATTCATTACCGTGAGTGCACGGCGGCATCATTATAGTATTAATTACTGAGTGAGAAAGATGACATTTGATCGATTTATTATTTACTGAGAAAGATGACATTTGATCGATTTATTATTTACTGAAAACGATGACATATGATCGATTTATTATTTACTGAGAAAGATGACATTTGATCGATTTATTATTTACTGAAAACGATGACATATGATCGATTTATTATTTACTGAGAAAGATGACAGTTGATCGATTAATTTTTCTTCTACCTTTCAGCTCCCTATGGAGCATAGGTCTTCAACAAACACATTCCAAGCCGTTCTGTTTCTTGCCATTCTGTTAAGATCGTTGCATGTCTTCCCCAGCATCTTCATCTCTGCTTCTATCTGTCTTCTACAAGAATTCCTTGGTTTTCCTCTTTGTCTTTTTCCCTGGGGATTCCAAAAAAGAGTCTGTTGTGTAATACTCTCAGTTGGCTTTCGTAGTGTGTGCTCTTTTCCAGCGCCATCGTCTTCGCTGTATCTCTTTATCCACTGGTATATGACTGGTCATCATCATCACCATCATCGGGTGCCGTCTCCGCAACGAAGGCTGGCTACCATGGATCGCCATTCCACTCTGTTTCTTGTTTTGATGGTGCAGGCTGTCATAGATTGACTCGTCCATCTTTTGATGTTACTCGTCCATGTTACTTTTGGTCTGCCTCTCCCTCTTTTACCTGGTATTTTCCCTTCCAGTATTACTTTTAGTAGGCTGTTGTGTCTTTTAACATGCCCCAAAAATTTCATTTGTCTTGTTCTAATTGTGTTTAGTAGTTCTCTTTTTATTTTTAGTTGTTTTAAAACTTCACCGTTTGTTTTCTTTTCTTTCCATCCAATTCTACCTATTCTTCTATAAATCCACACTTCAAAGGCTTCAATTTTCTGTTATGTTTTCTTGTCTACTGTCCATGTTTATGCACCATACAGGAATATTAAGAAGATGTAACATTTTGCTATTCTTAGTTTCAGTCCTGCTGTTATTTTTGTTGTTGTTAGTATATTTATTTGACTGGTACATTTGCATAATTCTATGTTAGTGATTTTGTCCTGCCATTTCCATCCTTTTATTCTGCGTAAGCATCCATTAATGAAAGTCTGTATCTTCATGATTGTCATTTTAATTGTTCTCCATATTTCACAGTCATATAATAAGACTGATTTAACATTGGAGTTGAACATGTTTATTTTAGTATTTAACCTAATTTCTTTGGACTTCAATATGTTTCCCTGTGCAAGAAATGCTTTTGATATCTTTATTTTGGTATCATTTTCTGTTCCTTTCTCTTTGTCCACATTACTGCCCAGATATATGTAAGATTGTACATCTAGTAGAGGTATTTCTCCTAATTTTATTTGGTTATTGCCAACTGCATTAATTCTCATAATGTTGGTCTTATCTCTATTAATCTTCAGTCCTAGCTGTTGTGATCTCTCATCAAGTATGCTCATTTTATCCTACATTTGTTGATGGCCGTGTGATAGGAGACCTATGTCATCAGCAAAGTCTAAATCATCAAGTTGCTTGGTCAGTGACCACTGGATTCCATTTCTGTTGTTCTGAGCTATTTTCATAATCCAATCTATTACCAGTAGAACGAGAAATGGAGACAGAAGGCATCCCTGCCTTACTCCTGTTCTTATTTCAAATGCTTCTGTAAGCTGCCCTTCATGCACCAAACTACATTTCACTCCTTCATACATTGTTCTTATCAGTTTAATAAACTTTATGGGCATTCCGTAATGACTCAGCAACTTCCAAAGCATTCTTCTGTCTAAACTATCAAATGCCTTTTCGTAATCTATGAATCCAATATCAAGTGAGGACTGTAGTTCTAAATTTTGTTCAACTATTATACGTAGAGTAGTAGTTATTTGATCAGCACGTGATCTGTTCTTCCTAAAACCTGCTTGTTCATCTCTCAAATGTTTCTCTAATGCCTCTTTTAGTCTCTCCAGAATGATTCTGCTTAATATCCTTCCTGGCACTGATAGTAGCATAATTCCCCTATAATTTGTGCACTCCTGTAAACTTCCTTTCTTTGGTAGTTTGATCATATAACCCTCTTTTCAGTCTTTAGGTATTTCTTCCATCTCCAAAATTTTATCTAATAGATTATGTAACATCTTGGTAGAGGTGTTAATATCTGCTTTGATGGCTTCGAAGGAATTTCATCTGGTCCTGTGGCTTTACCATTTTTTAATAGCTTGATGGCTTTCATTATTTCTTCTTTGCTTAGTTTTCCACAGTTAAGGTGTAACTCTTCTTCTGCTGTTAGTATATCTGGAGGGTTATTTGAGCCGAGACTGTTCAAAAGTTCTTCAAAATCCTCTTTATTCTCCTCTATTATAGTCCTCTATCTATTTGTTCCCTTATATTACTAAGCAGATTTTCTTTCTTATCTTTAATAAAGGCATTGCTCTGTTTGTATTTACCTCCTAATTTCTTTGTGCTGTTGTACTGTGCTTTCATATTCCCTTTATTTGTCGCTTCATCTGCCTCTTTAGCTAATTCATCTATATATTTCCTCTTATCCCTTTTAATGCATCTTCTTACTTCTGTATTCACCTCTGTGCAAGCTTCCTGTGCCTTGGCTTTATTATTTCTAGTTTTGTTTTTATTTATGTCTACTTTTTTATTTTTTCTTTCTTTAATTGTACCCAGGGTCTCTGCTGTCATCCATGCCTTATTTCGGTGTTCTCTTTTCCCTAGTGTTTCTTCACATGTCTCTTTACATATATCCTTTACCTGTTTCCAAATATCTTCTATATTTATTGTATTTTCTAGTTGTTGCAGGACTTGGTATTTATTTGATTTGTGACTGCAAATTTGTCTTTAATTCTTTGTTCTTTAAGAAACCCTACATTGAAATACTTTCTACACTTATTCATTGTAGTATATCTTTTTAGTACATGTATAAGTTTCAGTTCGGCTAACACAAGATGATCTGAAGCTACATCTGCTCCTCTATATACTTTTACATCCTGTAAGGATGACTTACACTTATTATTAATACATATATGTGATCAATTTGATTTCCGTTCTATGATCTGGTGACACCCATGTAGCTTTATGTATTCTTTTATGTTGGAATATTGTTCCTCCTATGCTCACTTGATTAAGAGCACAGAAGTTCACGAATATCTCTCCATTCTCGTTTATATCTCCAAGTCGATGTTTTCCCATTACTCTTCGAAGCCTCTGTTGTCTGATCCTACTTTAGCATTTAGATCTCCCATTAAGATTATATTATCATTGGCTCGTCTTCAT
This sequence comes from Megaustenia siamemsis, assembly GCA_032433765.1. Taxonomy (NCBI): domain Eukaryota; kingdom Metazoa; phylum Mollusca; class Gastropoda; order Stylommatophora; family Ariophantidae; genus Megaustenia; species Megaustenia siamemsis. Next base: position 115,636,144 of record JAVIAB010000124.1, read on the forward strand.
CCATCTGACATTGTAGCTGTTTATAGAATTCATCTTTAACTAAATCATCCTTATCATTGGTTGGTGCATAGCATTGTATAAAGTGTATTTTTATTTTGTTTTTGGTTGTTTTAAATGTTGCTCTCATTAGTCTTGGTCCTACTGCTTCCCATTCTATCAGTGTCTTCTGTGCATTCCTTGATAACATTATAGCTACCCCTTCACTATGTTGTGCTCCAGGTTCCTGGTGTTCTGATGATAAAATCATCTCTCCTGTATTTAGCTTTCCGTTCCTAGACATCTTGTTTCGCACATTCCCAGAATATATATTTTGTAATTTCTCATTTCAGCTGCTACCTGTGCGGCGTTTCCTTATTCATTTAGGGTACGTACATTTCAGGTGCCAATTCTAGAGGATTTCCTGGTAGACAAAAGGTGAGTCGGCAACCCGGACACCTTACGGCTTTCTCCGGATCGCATTATACATCTCTTAGAAAGAGAGCCTTTATCTTTCTTGGATGGTGGATTTTTAAAAATTCTTTTCTTTGACTTGTCCATGTTTGTGAAGTTGTTTCGGCTTATATTTCTACAGTACTGGATAGCCCGTCCCATGCCCAAGCCTCCTTAGTCGCTACGTACATGCCTAGTAAAGTACACCACCACTATTAAATACCCCCCCCCCCCCCCTCTTCCGGCCCCGGCAGCCCACGGACGCGATCGATTTATTATTTACTGAGAAAGTTGACAGTTAGTCGAATTATTATTGAGTGAAAAAATGACAATTATAGTTGATTCATGTTTTATTAAATGAGAAAGATGACAGAGTTGATCCATGTTTTATTAAATGAGAAAGATTACATAGTTGATCCATGTTTTATTAAATGAGAAAGATGACATAGTTGATCCATGTTTTGTTAAATGAGAAAGATGACAGAGTTGATCCATGTTTTATTAAATGAGAAAGATTACATAGTTGATCCATGTTTTATTAAATGAGAAAGATGACATAGTTGATCCATGTTTTGTTAAATGAGAAAGATGACAGAGTTGATCCATGTTTTATTAAATGAGAAAGATGACATAGTTGATCCATGTTTTATAAATTAGAAAGATGACAGAGTTGATCCATGTTTTATTAAATTAGAAAAATAACAGAGTTGATCCATGTTTTATTGAATGAGAAAGATGACAGAGTTGATCCATGTTTTATTAAATGAGAAGGATGACAGAGTTAATCCACGTTTTATTAAATGAGAAAGATGACAGAGTTGATCCATGTTTTATTAAATGAGAAAGATGACAGAGTTGATCCATGTTTTATAAATGAGAAAGATGACATAGTTGATCCATGTTTTATTAAATGAGAAAGATGACAGAGGTGGTCCATGTTTTATTAAATGAGAAAGATGATAATTAGAGTTGATCCATGTTTTATTAAATGAGAAAGATGACATGGTTGATCCATGTTTTATTAAATGAGGAAGATGACAGAGTTGATCCATGTTTTATTAAATGAGGAAGATGACAGAGTTGATCCATGTTTTATTAAATGAGAAAGATGACAGAGTTGATCCATGTTTTATTAAATGAGAAAGATGACAGAGTTGATCCATGTTTTATTAAATGAGAAAGATGACATAGTTGATCCATGTTTTATTAAATGAGAAAGATGACAGAGTTGATCCATGTTTTATTAAATGAGAAGGATGACAGAGTTGATCCACGTTTTATTAAATGAGAAAGATGACAGAGTTGATCCATGTTTTATTAAATGAGAAAGATGACAGAGTTGATCCTTGTTTTATTAAATGAGAAAGATGACATAGTTGATCCATGTTTTATTAAATGAGAAAGATGACAGAGTTGATCCATGTTTTATTAAATGAGAAGGATAACAGAGTTGATCCACGTTTTATTAAATGAGAAAGATGACAGAGTTGATCCATGTTTTATTAAATGAGAAAGATGACAGAGTTGATCCATGTTTTATTAAATGAGAAAGATTACATAGTTGATCCATGTTTTATAAATGAGAAAGATGACATAGTTGATCCATGTTTTATTAAATGAGAAAGATGACATAGTTGATCTATGTTTTATTAAATGAGAAAGATGACAGAGTTGATCCATGTTTTATTAAATGAGAAAGATGACAGAGTTGATCCATGTTTTATTAAATGAGATAGATGACATAGTTGATCCATGTCGTTCTTCATAAATGAGATAGATGACAGAGTTGATCCATGTTGTTCTTCATAAATGAGATAGATGACAGAGTTGATCCATGTTGTTCTTCATAAATGAGATAGATGACAGAGTTGATCCATGTTGTTCTTCATAAATGAGATAGATGACAGAGTTGATCCATGTTGTTCTTCATAAATGAGATAGATGACAGAGTTGATCCATGTTGTTCTTCATAAATGAGATAGATGACAGAGTTGATCCATGTTGTTCTTCATAAATGAGATAGATGACAGAGTTGATCCATGTTGTTCTTCATAAATGAGATAGATGACAGAGTTGATCCATGTTGTTCTTCATAGAAAGATGGCATTTCGAGTTGAAAGTTGCTCGATTTATTGTTGAGTGAGAAAGTAGTCAGCGATGATCCATTGATTGTAACATTTTACTGCAGTTCATTTAGTCGTGATTACCAATCCGACACTGATGGAAGCCGGGCTCATGTCTATAGAAATGTCAGCTACAGGTATATGTTACAGTAAAACCGTTAATTTGTGTGCTCACCAATTATGTTATTTTAAAATATCAGCTTTCAGTGTTATCGAAATGTTGACAGTCGATTCACACATTGGATTTGGCAATCAAATCGAATGTTAACAGCGGTTCACACAACTGGAGAGCTGAATATTGATTTAAACTATTCAATATTGGCAATCAATTAACAGAATTTGTGAACGTCTGCAAATAGTTGACATTTATTCAGCGTTGACAATGGTTCAGATGTTACAATATTTACAATTTCTTTCCCTAGCGATCTGTCATGGCAGGTATAACTCAACATCCGTCCTTTATGAACATTTCAACGTTGATAATTGCTACAGTTAAATATTTGTACCTTCCACTTTGATTGTTACAGAATTTAAATATTTACGTTAACTGTTCGTCATCATTATGTGCCATACCGGTTGCCATAAGCGATCGTGTTCTTCCACAATCTTCTGTCCACAGTGCATCGCATCGGTTCTGTTGTTGGCTGTTTTCCATGCCATGACACCAAGCTATCTAGTATCTTCCCTCTTTGTCATCCGCGATCTCTCTTTCCTTGTATTTTGCCAGTTGTAACCAAGTATTCCAACTTTTCTCTTCTCATGATGTGTTTTAGGAGCACCTTTTTCTATTGGCTTCGTAGAGAGTGTGCTCATTGATCTTTTTAGATGTCAGTGGAACTTTCCACATTCTTCTGAGAAATCCCATCTCTGTGGCCTTTATTCATTTGTTTGTCTACTGCCCATGATTCGTTTCCATAGGACAGAGTTGGCGCTATTTAGAACCGATGAACTCTCTTTCTCACTTATATTGATATAGACTTGTTGCATAAGACGTTTTTCATTTTCTGAAATGCTATTTTGGCCTGAGCTATTCTGCTTTTTATTTCTGTGGTGCACCTTCCATCTGATGTTATTATTGTGCCCAAGTATTTGTCACATTGCACTTGTTTAAGATTTGTCCTCTTTATTTTTATGCTGCATGCTGGTGATGATTGTTTCTTCGATATGACCATTACTTCTGTTTTCTTACCATTCAGACTTTGACCTTTTTTGCTGCTTTCTTTTACTACTATGTCTATCATTTCTTGTAGTTCATTCTCTGTCTCCGCCATTAAGATTGCGTCATCCGGATATCTCAAATTGTTTATGTTGTGACCGTTCACTTCAATTTATTTTTTCTCTTCTATTGACCTCATAATATATTCCTTGTAAAGTGAAAACAAATCCGGGGACAGAACACAACCTTGTCTGACTCCTTGTTTTATATATTGGAATTGTCCTGTTTTGTTGCTTATTCTTATGGCTGCTTTTTGTTGCCATTACATAATTTTTTTTAATGATTCTCAGATCCTTACCATCAATGTTTAGTTTTTCCAGCATATTGATTATTTCCACATGTTTTAATGTATCAAATAATTTTGTGTAGTCTATAAAGCACATATATAGATCTATCTTTTCCTCTATAGCTCTTTCTATCAATGTCCTTAAGATGTATATTGCATTATTGGAGCATTTTCCTTCCGCAAATCCAAATTGTTCCTCACTTATTTCTGGCTTTATTTCGTTCCTTACACGTCTCATGATGATTCTTAGTAATATTTTGGTCATATGGCTCGTGAGACTAATAGTGCGATGGTCTTCATAATCAGTCGCGCCTGACTTCTTCGGTATGGCTACACAATTTTAGACGATCTTCGGGTATGTATTCAGTGTTATAGATGGCATTGTGTAGTTTTGTTATGACTTCATCACAAAATTTACTCAATGTTAACTATTGGCTGTTATATTTACATATTTGAAGCTTTCAGTTTGACAGTTGATATAAGCAGGAAGGTCAATGATTCTTTGATCTTTTTGTTCCGTTCATAAAAGGATTTAATCTTCAATAAGATTCAGACAATCTGAAAATCTATTCAAGCGGTCTACAACTCTCTTCAAGCTGTCTCTAACTCTCTTCAAGCTGTCTCTAACTCTCTTCAAGCTGTCTCTAACTCTCTTCAAACTGTCTCTAACTCTCTTCCAGCAGTCTCTAACTCTCTTCAAGCTGTCTCTAACTCTCTTCAAACTGTCTCTAACTCTCTTCAAGATGTCTCTAACTCTCTTCAAGCTGTCTCTAACTCTCTTCAAACTGTCTCTAACTCTCTTCAAACTGTCTCTAACTCTCTTCCAGCAGTCTACAATTCTCTTCAATCTGTCTCTAACTCTCTTCAAACTGTCTCTAACTCTCTTCAAGATGTCTCTAACTCTCTTCAAGCTGTCTCTAACTCTCTTCAAACTGTCTCTAACTCTCTTCAAGATGCCTCTAACTCTCTTCACGCTGTCTCTAACTCTCTTCAAGCTGTCTCTAACTCTCTTCATGCTGACTCTAACTCTATTCAAACTGTCTCTAACTATCTTCAATCTGTCTCAACTCTATTCCAGCTGTCTCTAACTCTCTTCAAGCAGTCTCCAAAATTTCTTCAAGTTGTCTTCAACTCTCTACAAGCTGTCTCCAACTCTATTCAAGCTGTCTCCAACTCTATTCAAGCTGTCTCCAACTCTATTCAAGCTGTCTCCAACTCTATTCAAGCTGTCTCCAACTCTATTCAAGCTGTCTCCAACTCTATTCAAGCTGTCTCCAACTCTATTCAAGCTGTCTCCAACTCTATTCAAGCTGTCTCCAACTCTCTTCAAGCAATCGCCAAATCTCTTCAAGCTGTCTCCAACTCTCCTAAAGCTGTCACCAACACTCTTCAAGCTGTCCCCAAATCTCTTCTAGCTGTCTCCAACTCTATTCAAGCTGTCTGCAACTCTATTCAAGCTGTCCCCTACTCTCTTCAAGCTGTCACCAACTCTATTCAAGCTGTCTAAACTCTCTTCAAGCTGTCAACAACTCTATTTAAGCTGTCACCAACTCTCTTCAAGTTGTCACCAACTCTCCTCAAGCTGTATCCAAATCTCTTCAAGCTGTCACCAACTCTCTGCATGCTGTCACCAACTCTATTCAAGCTGTATCCAAATCTCTTCCAGCTGTCTAAGCTCTCCTCAAGCTGTCACCAACTCTCTTCAAGCTGCCTCCAACTCTATTCAAGCTGTCTCCAACTCTATTCAAGCTGTCTGCAACTCTATTCAAGCTGACTCAAGTCTCCTCAAGCTGACTCCACCTCTATTCAAGCTGTCTGCAACTCTGTTCAAGCTGTCTCCGAATCTCTTCAAGCTGTCTACAACTCTCCTTAAAATATTTCCAGCACACTTCAAGCTGTCTCCAAATCCCCTCAAGCAGTCTCCAACTCAATTCAAGCTGTCTCCAATTCTCTTCAAGCAATCTACAACACTCCTCAAGCTGTCTCCAACTCTTTTCAAGCTGTCACCAACTCTCCTCAAGCTGTCTTCAACTCTATTCAAGATGTCGTCAACTCTATTCAAGCTTTCACCAACTCTATTCAATCTGTCTTCAACTCTCCTTAAGCTGTCTCCAACTCTCTTAAAGATGTCTCAAACTATCCTAAAGCATTCGCCAACTCTCCTTAAGCTGTCTTCAAGTATCTTCAAACTGTCTCAAAATCTCCTGAATCAGTCTCCAACTATCCTTTAGCTGACTCCAACTTTCTTCAAGCTGCCTAAAAATCTCCTGAAACTGTCTCCAACTCACCTTAATCTGTCTCCAACTCTTTTCAAGCTGTCTCCAACACTATTCAAGCTGTCTCCAACTCTCCACAAGCAATCCACACTTTCGTAAAGCAATCTCCATCTCTCTTCAAGCTGTCTACAACTCTCTACAAGTAATCTCCAACTCTCCTCAAGCTATTTCCAACTCTTTTCTAGCTGTCTCCAATTCTCCTCAAGCAATCTCAAAATCTCTTCAACCTGTCTACAACTCTCTTCAAGTTGTCTTCAACTCTCTTCAAGCAGTCTCCAACACTGTTCAAGCAATCTCTTACTCTCCTCAAGCTATCTCCAACTCCCCTCAAGCTGTCTCCAACTCTCTTCACCCAGCATCTCCAACTTTCTTCACCCAGCATCTCCAACTCTCTTCAAGCTGCCTCCAACACTATTCAAGCAATCTCCTACTCTCCTCAAGCTATCTCCAACTCCCCTCAAGCTGTCTCCAACTCTCTTCACCCAGCATCTCCAACTCTCTTCACCCATCATCTCCAACTCTCTTCAAGCAATCTCCAACACTATTCAAGCAATCTCCTACTCTCCTCAAGCTGTCTCCAACTCCCCTCCAGCAGTGTCCAACTCAAATCAAGCTGTCTCCAACTCTCTTCAAGCAATCTCCAACTCTCCTCAAGCTGTCTCCAACTTTCCATAATCTGTCTCCACCTCTAGTAAAGCTATCTCCAACTATCCTTAATTTGTCACAAACTCTCTTCATGCTGTCTAAACTCTCTTCAAGCTGTCACCAACTCTCTTCAAGAGGTCGCCAACTTTCTTCAAGTTGTCACCAACTCGATTGAAGCTGTCTCCAACTCTCCTCAAGCTGTCACCAACTCTCTTCAAGCTGTCTCCAACTCTCCTTCAGGTGTCTCCAACTCGATTCAAGCTGCCTCCAACTCTATTCAAGCAGTCTCCAACTCTCCTCAAGCTGACTACAACTCTATTCAAGCTCTCTCCAATTCTCCTCAAGCAATCTCCAACTCTCCTCAAGCAGTCTCTAACTATAACGCTCTTCAATTTGTCTCAAACTATCCTGAAGCATTCTCCAACTATCCTTTAGCTGTCTTCAAGTATCTTCAAGCTGTCTCAAAAACTCCTGAAGAAGTCTCCAACTCTCCTTAAGATGTCTCCAACTCTCTTCAAGCTGTCTCAAAATCTCCTGGAGCTGTCTCCAACTCACCTTAAGCTAACTCCGCCTCTTTTCAAGCTGTCCCCAACTATTCTTAAGCTGTCTCCAACTCTATTCAAGCTGTCTCCAACTTTATTCAAGCTGTCTCCAACTCTCCTCAAGCTGTTTTCAACTCTCGTCAAGTAATCTCCAACTCTCCTCATGCAATGTCCAACTCTCCTCAAGCAATCTCAAAATCCCTTCAAGCTGTCTCCAACACTATTCAAGCTGTCTCCAATTCTATTCAAGCAGTCTCCCAATCTATTCAAGCTGTCTCCAACTCTCCTTAAGCTGTCTCCAACTCTATTCAAGTTGTCTCAAAATATCTTCAAGCTGTCTCCAACTCGTCTGAAACTATTTCCAGGACTCTTCAAGCTGTCTTCAACTCTCCTCAAGCTGTCTTCAATTCTATTCAAGATTTCTTCAATTCTATTCAAGCTGTCTTCAACACTCTTCAAGCAATCTCCAACTCTCTTCAAGCTGCCTCCAACACTATTCAAGCAATCTCCTACTCTCCTCAAGCTATCTCCAACTCCCCTCAAGCTGTCTCCAACTCTCTTCACCCAGCATCTCCAACTCTCTTCACCCAGCATCTCCAACTCTCTTCAAGCAATCTCCAACACTATTCAAGCAATCTCCTACTCTTCTCAAGCTGTCTCCAACTCCCCTCCAGCAGTGTCCAACTCAAATCAAGCTGTCTCCAACTCTCTTCAAGCAATCTCCAACTCTCCTCAAGCTGTCTCCAACTCTCCATAATCTGTCTCCACCTCTAGTAAAGCTATCTCCAACTATCCTTAATTTGTCACCAACTCTCTTCATGCTGTCTAAACTCTCTTCAAGCAATCTCCAACTCTCCTCAAGCTGTCTCCAACTCTCCATAATCTGTCTCCACCTCTAGTAAAGCTATCTCCAACTCTCCTCAAGATGTCTCCAACTCTCTTCAAGCTGTCTCAAAATCTCCTGAAGCTGTCTCCAACTCACCTTAAGCTAACTCCGCCTCTTTTCAAGCTGTCCCCAACTATTCTTAAGCTGTCTCCAACTCTATTCAAGCTGTCTCCAACTTTATTCAAGCTGTCTCCAACTCTCCTCAAGCTGTTTTCAACTCTCGTCAAGTAATCTCCAACTCTCCTCTTGCAATGTCCAACTCTCCTCAAGCAATCTCAAAATCCCTTCAAGCTGTCTCCAACTCTATTCAAGCTGTCTCCAACTCTATTCAAGCAGTCTCCCAATCTATTCAAGCTGTCTCCAACTCTCCTTAAGCTGTCTCCAACTCTCTTCACCCATCATCTCGAACTCTCTTCAAGTTGTCTTCAACTCACTTCAAGCATTCTCCAACACTATTCAAGCAATCTCTTACTCCCATCAAGCTGTCTCCAAATCTATTCAAGCTGTCTCCAACTCTCCTCAAGCTGTCACTAACTCACTACAAGCTGTCTTCAAATCTCATCGAGCTGTCACCAACTCTCTTCAAACTGTCAACTACTCTATTCAATCTGTCTCCAAATCTCTTCAAGCTGTCTCCAACTCTCCTCAAAATGTCTCCAACTCTTTTCAAGCTGTCTCCAACACTAATCAAGCTGTCTCCATCTCTATTCAAGCTGTTTCCAACTCTCCTCAAGTTGACTCCAACTCTATTCAAGCTGTCTGCAACTATATTCAAGCTGTCTCCAACTCTCCTGAAACTATTTCCAGCACTCTTCAAGCTGTCTTCAACTCTCCTCAAGCTGTCTTCAATTCTATTCAAGATTTCTTCAATTCTATTCAAGCTGTCTTCAACTCTCTTCAAGCAATCTCCAACTCTCTTCAAGCTGCCTCCAACTCTCTTCAAGCTGTCTCTACCTCTGTTCAAACCGTCTTTAACTCTCTTCAATCTGTCACTAACTCTATTCAAGCTGTCTCCAAATCTCTTCAAACTGTCTAAAACCCTCCTCAAGCGGTTTCAAACTCTGTTCAAGCTGTCTCCAAATCTCTTCAAGTTGTCTATATCTCTGTTCAAATCGCCTCTAACTCTATTCAAGCTGTCTCCAACTCTATTCAATCTGTCTCTAACTCTATTCAAGCTGTTTCCAAAGCTCTTCACCAGCATCTCCAACTCTCTTCCAGTTGTCTTCAACTCTCTTCAAGCAGTCTCCAACACTATTCAAGCAATCTCCAACTCAATTTAAACTGTCTCCAACTCTCTTCAAGCAATACCCACCTCTCCTCAAGCTGTCTCCAACTCTCCTCAAGCTGTCTTCAACTATTTAACCTGTCTCCAACTCTAATCAAGCTGTCTTCAAATCTAATCAGTCTGTCTCCAACTTTCCTTAAGCTGTCTCCAACTCTCTTCACCCAGCATCTCCAACTATCTTCAAGTTGTCTTTAACTCTCTTCAAGCAGTCTCCAACACTATTCAAATAATCTCCTACTCCCCTCAAGCAGTCTCCAACTCTCCTCAAGCTGTCTGCAACTCTATTCAAGCTGTCTCCAACTCAATTCAAGCTGTCTCCAAATCTATTCGAGCTGTTTCCAACTCTCTTCACCAGCATCTCCATCTCTTTTCAAGTTATGTTCAACTCTATTCAAGTAGTCTCCAACACTATTCAAGCAATCTCCTACTCTCCTCAAGCTGTCTCCAACTCTCCTCAAGCATTCTTCAACTATTCAACCTGTCTCCAACTCTATTCAAGCTGTCTTCAAATCTAATCAATCTGTCTCCAACTTTCCTTAAGCTGTCTCCAACTCTCTTCACCAGCATCTCCACCTCTTTTCAAGTTATGTTCAACTCTATTCAAGTAGTCTCCAACACTATTCAAGCAATCTCCTACTCTCCTTAAGCTGTCTCCAACTCCCCTCAAGCTGTCTCCAACTCTCTTCACCCAGCATCTCCGACACTCTTCAAGTTGTCTTAAACTCTCTTCAAGCAGTCTCCAACACTATTCAAGCAATCTCCTACTCTCCTCAAGCTGTCTCCAACTCCCCTCATGCAGTCCTCAATTCAATTGAAACTCCCTCCAACTGTTTTCACGCAATCCCCAACTCTCCTCAAGCTGTCTCCAACTCTCCTCAAGCTGTCTTAAATTCTATTTAGCTTAAAGATAGTTGGAGACAGCTTTAATAGAGGTGGAGACAGCTTAAGGAGAGCTGGAGACAGCTTGAATAGAGTTGGAGACGGCTTGATTAACGTTGGATACAGCTTGAATTGAGTTAGAGTCTGCATGCGGTGTGTTGAGACGGCTTAAGGAGATTTGGAGACAGCTTGAATAGATTTGGGGACAGCTTGAAAAGAGTTGGAGACAGCTTGAATAGAATTGTAGACAGCTTTAGGAGAGTTGGAGACTGCTTGAGGGAAGTTGGAGACAGCTTGAGGAGAGTAGCAGATTGCTTGAATAGTGTTGGAGACTGCTTGAATAGAGTTGAAGACAACTTGAAGAGAGTTTCAGATGCTGGGTGAAGAGAGTTGGATACTGCATGAGGGGAGTTGGAGACAGCTTGAGGAAAGTAGGAGATTGCTTGAATAGCGTTGGAGACTGCTTGAATAGAGTTGAAGACAACTTGAAGAGAGTTTCAGATGCTGGGTGAAGAGAGTTGGATACTGCATGAGGGGAGTTGGAGACAGCTTGAGGAGAGTAGCAGATTGCTTGAATAGTGTTGGAGACTGCTTGAATAGAGTTGAAGACAACTTGAAGAGAGTTTCAGATGCTGGGTGAAGAGAGTTGGATACTGCATGAGGGGAGTTGGAGACAGCTTGAGGAGAGTAGGAGATTGCTTGAATAGTGTTGGAGATTGCTTGAATAGAGTTGGAGATTGCTTGAATAGTGTTGGAGACAACTTGAAGAGAGTTGCCGATGCTGGGTGAAGAGAGTTCGAAACAGCTTGAATAGATTTTGAGATTGCTTGTGGAGAGTTGGAGACAGCTTGAATAGAGTTGCAGACAGCTTGAATAGAGTTAATGAAAACTGAAGGAGAGTTGGAGTCAGCTTGAATGGACTTGGTTACAGCTTAAGGATAGTTGGAGACAGCTTTAATAGATGTGGAGACATCTTAAGGCGAGCTGGAGACAGCTTTAATAGAGTTGGAGACAGCTTGATTAAAGTTGAATACTGCTTGAATTGAGTTGGAGTCTGCATGAGGGGTGTTGAGACAGCTTAAAGAGATTTGGAGACAGCTTGAAAAGAGTTGGAGACAGCTTGAAGAGAATTGGAGACAACTTGAATTGAGTTGGAGACTGCTTGAGGGGAGTTGGAGACAGCTTGATTAAAGTTGAATACTGCTTGAATTGAGTTGGAGTCTGCATGAGGGGTGTTGAGACAGCTTAAAGAGATTTGGAGACAGCTTGAAAAGAGTTGGAGACAGCTTGAAGAGAATTGGAGACAACTTGAATTGAGTTGGAGACTGCTTGAGGGGAGTTGGAGACAGCTTGAGGAGAGTAGGAGATTGCTTGAAAAGTGTCTTGGAGACTGCTTCAATAGAGTTGAACACACCTTGAAGAGAGATGCTGGTGAAGAGAGTTGGAAACAGCTTGAATAGAGTTAGAGACAGATTAAAGAGAGTTGGAGACAGCTTGAATAGAGTTAGAAACAATTTGAACAGAGTTAGAGACAGTTTGAAGAGAGTTGGAGACTGCTTGAAAGAGACTTGAAGACTGCTTGGGCAAAGTTGGAGACAGCTTGAAGAGTGCTGGAAATAGTTTCATTAGAGTTGGAGACAGCTTGAAGAGATTTGAAGACAGCTTGAACAGAGTTGGAAACAGCTTGAGGAGAGTTGGAGACAGTTTGAAGAGATTTGGAGACAGCTTGAAGAGAGTTGCTGACAGCTTGAAGAGAGTTCGAGATACTTAAGGAGAGTTGGAGACAGCTTGAAGAGAGTTGCAGATAGCTTGAATAGAGTTGGAGACAGCTTGATGAGAGTTGGAGACAGCTTGAAGAGATTTGGAGACAGCTTGAATTGAGTTGTAGACAGCGGGAATAGAGTTGAAGACTGCTTGAGGGGAGTTGGAGACAGCTTGAGGGGAGTTAGAGATTGCTTGAATAGTGTTGGAGAATGCTTAAATAGAGTTAGAGACAGATTGAAGAGAGTTAGAGACAATTTGAACAGAGTTATAGACAGCTTGAAGAGAGTTGAAGACAGCTTGAAGACAGTTGGTGATGCTGGTGAAGAGATTTGGAGACAGCTTGAATAGAGTTTAAGACAGCTTGAATAGAATTGAAGCTTGAGGAGAGTTGGAGACTGCTTGTGGAGTGCTGGAGATAGCTTGGAGAGAGATAGAGACAGCTTGAATTGAGTTGGAGACTGCTTGAGAGGAGTTGGAGGCAACTTGAAGTGAGTTGGAGATGCTGGGTGAAGAGGCTTGGAGTCAGCTTGAATAGAATTAGTGAGAGATTGAAGAGAGTTGGAGACAGCTTGAATTGAGTTAGAGACAGCGGGAATAGAGTTGAAGACTGCTTGAGGGGAGTTGGAGACAGCATGAGGGGAGTAAGAGATTGCTTGAATAGTGTTGGAGAATGCTTGAATAGAGTTAGAGACAGATTGAAGAGAGTTAGAGACAATTTGAACAGACTTAGAGACAGCTTGAAGAGAGTTGAAGACAGCTTGAAGAGAGTTGGAGACTGCTAGAATAGAGTTGAATAGTTTTCAAGACATCTTGAAGACAGTTGGAGATTGCTTGAGGAGAGTTGAAGACTGCTTGAATAGAATTGAAGACAGCTTGAGGAGAGTTGAAGACAGCTTGAGAAGAGTTGAATATAGCTTGTAAAGATTTGGAGATTACTTGAATAGAGTTGGAGACATTTTGAAGAGTGCTGGAAATAGTTTCAGGAGAGTTGGAGACAGCTTAAGGAGAGTTGGAGACAGCTTGAATAGAGTTGCAGACAGCTTGAATAAAGTTGGAGACAGCTTGAGGAGAGTTGGAGACAGCTTGGATAGAGATGGAGACAGCTTGAATTGAGTTGGTGACAGTTTGAAGAGATTTGGAGACAGCTTGTAGTGAGTTAGTGACAGCTTGAGGAGAGTTGGAGACAGCTAGAAGAGATTTGGAGACAGCTTGAATTGAGTTGGAGACAGCGGGAATAGAGTTGAAGACTGCTTGAGGAGAGTTGGAGACAGCTTGAGGGGAGTTAGAGATTGATTGAATAGTGTTGGAGAATGCTTGAATAGAGTTAGAGACAGATTGAAGAGAGTTAGAGACAATTTGAACAGACTTAGAGACAGCTTGAAGAGAGTTGAAGACTGCTAGAATAGAGTTGAAGACAGCTTGAAGAGAGTTGGTGACAGCTTAAAGATAGTTGAAGACAGCTTTAATAGAGGTGGAGACAGCTTAAGAAGAGTTGGAGTCAGCTTGAAAAGAGTTGGGTACAGCATGAATTGAGTTGGAGTATGCTTTAGGGGTGTTGAGACTGCTTAAAGAGATTTGGAGACAGCTTGAATAGATTTGGAGAATTGATTTGGAGACTCCTTGAGGGGTGTTCGGAGGAGAGTAAGAGATTGTTTGAATAGTGTTGGAGACTACTTGAAATGAGTTGAAGACAACTTGAAGAGAATAGAGATGCTGGGTAAAGAGAGTTGGAGACAGCTGGAAGAGAGTAGGAGATTGCTTGAATAGTGTTGGAGACTGCTTGAATAGATTTCAAGACATCTTGAAGACATTTGGAGATGCTGGGTGAAGAGAGTTGGAGACAGCATAAAGAGAGTTGGAGACAGCTTGAATAGATTGGGAGACAGCTTGAATAGAGTTGGAGACAGCTTGAAGGGAGTTGGAGACAGCTTGAATAGAATTTAAGACAGTTTTAATAGAATTGAAGACATCTTGAGGAGAGTTGGAGACAGCTTGAGGAGAGTTGAGGATTACGTGAAAACAGTTGGAGGCAGTTTGAATTGAATTGGATTAGACTGCTAGAGGGGATTTGGAGACAGCTTGAGGAGAGTAGGAGATTGAATAGTGTTGGATACTGCTTGAAGAGAGTTTAAGACAACTTGAAGAGAGTCGGAGATTCTGGGTGAAGAGTGTTGGAGACTGCTTGAGGGGAGTTGGAGACAGCTTGAGGAGAGTAGGAGATTGCTTGAATAGTGTTGGAGACTACTTGAATAGAGTTGAAGACAACTTGAAGACAGTTGGTGATGCTGGTGAAGAGATTTGGAGACAGCTGGAACAGAATTGAAGACAGCTTGAATAGAGTTTAAGACAGCTTGAATAGAATTGAAGCTTGAGGAGAGTTGGAGACAGCTTGTGGAGTGCTGGAGATTGCTTGGAGAGAGTTGGAGACAGCTTGAATTGAGTTGGAGACTGCTTGAGAGGAGTTGGAGGCAACTTGAAGTGAGTTGGAGATGCTGGGTGAAGAGAGTTCGAGACAGCTTGAAGATAGTTGAAGACAGCTTGAAGAGAGTTGCAGACAGTTTAAGGAGAGTTGGAAACAGCTTGAGAAGAGTTGAGCTGCAGCTTGAATAGATTTGGAGTCAGTTTGAATAGAGTTGGAGACAGCTTAAGGATAGTCGGAGACAGCTTGAATAGAATTGGAGACAACTTGAATTGAGTTGGAGACTGCTTGAGGGGTGTTCGAGACATCTTAAGGAGAGTAAGAGATTGCTTGAGTAGTGTTGGAGACTGCTTGAAATGAGTTGAAGACAACTTGAGGAGAATAGAGATGTTGGGTAAAGAAAGTTGGAGACTGCTTGACGGGAGTTGGAGACAGCTTCAGGAGAGTAGGAGATTGCTTGAGTAGTGTTAAAGACTGCTTGCAGAGAGTTGGCGACAGCTTGAACAGAGTTGGAGACAGCTTGTTTAGAGTTGGAGACAGCTTGAGGAGATTTATAGACAACTTGATGAGATTTGGTGACAGATTGAATAGAGTTGGTGACAGTTTGAACAGAGTTGGAGACAGCTTGAGGATAGTTGGAGACAGCTTGATGAGATTTGGAGACAGACTGAATAGAGTTGAAGACTGCTTGAGGGGAGTAGGAGATTGCTTGAATAGAGTTCAAGACATTTTGATGACAGTGGGAGATGCCGGGTGAAGAGAGTTGGAGACAGGTTAAGGAGAGTTGGAGACAGCTTGAATAGATTGGGAGACAGCTTGAATAGAGTTTGAGACAGCTTGAATAGAGTTGAAGATAGATTGAGGAGAGTTGGAGACAGCTTGAGGTCACTTCAAGTTGTCTCCAACTCCTTTCATGCAGTCTCCAACTCAATTCAAGCTGTCTCCAACTCTCTCCAATCAATCACCAGCACTCCTCAAGCTGTCTCCAACTTTCCTCAAGCTGTCTTCAATTCTATTCAAGCTGTCTCCATCTCTCTTCACCAGCCTGTCCAAATCTCTTCAATTTGTGTTCAACTCTATTCAAGTAGTCTCCAACACTATTCAAGCAATCTCCTACTCTCCTCAAGCTGTCTCCAACACCCCTCAAGCTGTCTCCAACTCTCTTCACCCAGTATCTCTGACTCTCTTCAAGTTGTCTTAAACACTCTTCAAGCAGTCTCCAACACTATTCAAGCAATCTCCTACTCTCCTCAAGCTGTCTCCAACTCCCCTCTAGCAGTCTCCAATTCAATTCAAACTGTCTCCAACTGTTTTCACGAAATCCCCAACACTCCTCAAGCTGTCTCCAACTCTCCTCAAGATGTCTTCAATTCTATTAAATCTGGAATAAATTCTATTCAAGCAGTCTTCAACTCCCTTCAAGCTGCCTCCAACTCTATTCAAGCTGTCTCCCAATCTATTCAAGCTGTCTCCAACTCTCCTTCAGCTGTCTCCATCTCTCTTCACTCAGCATCTCCAACTGTCTTCAAGATGTCTTGAACTCTATTCAAGCATTCCCCAACACTATTCAAGTAATCTTTTACTCCCCTCAAGCTGTCTCCAACTCTCCTCAAGCTGTCTTCAATTCTATTCAAGCTGTCTCCAACTCTCTTCAAGTTGTCTTCAACTCACTTTAAGCAGTCTCTAACACAATTCAAGCAATCCCTTACTCTCCTTAAGCTGTCTCGAACACCCTAAAGCAGTCTCCAACTCAATTCAAGCTGTCTCCAACTCACCTCAAGCTGTCTTCAATTCTATTCAAGCTGTCTCCAAATCTCCTTAAGCTGTCTCAACACCCCTCATGCAGACTCCAACTCAATTCAAGCTGTATTCAACTTTAATCAAGCTGTCTCCAACTCTATTCAAGCTGTCTCCAGCTCGACTTAAGCTGTCTCCACATCTATTAAAGCTGTCTCCAACTATCCTAAGCTGTCTCCAACTCTATTCAAGTTGACACCATCTCTATTCAAGCTGCCTGCAACTCTATTGAAGCTGTTTCCAACTCTCCTTAAGCTCTCTTCAAGCTATCTTCAACTCTATTTAAGCTGTCTCCAACTTTATTCAAGCTGTGTCCAACTCTATTCAAGCTGTCTCCAACTCTCCTTCAGTTGTCATCAATTCTGTTCAAGCTGTCTCCAACTCTCCTCAAGCTGTCTCCAACTCCCCTCAAGCAGTCTCCAATTAAATTCATACAGCCTCCAACTATTTTCACGCAATCCCCAACTCTCCTCAAGCTGTCTCCAACTCCCCTCAAGCAGTCTTCAACTCAATTCAAGCTGTCTCCAATTCTCTTCAAACAATTTACAACTCTCCTCAAGCTATCTCCAACTCTCCTCAAGCTGGTTTCAATTCTATTCAAGCTGCCTCCAACTCTATTCAAGCTGTCTCAAAATCTATTCAAGCTGTTTCCAACTCCATTCAAGCTGTCTCCAACTCTCCTCAAGCTGTCTCCAACTCTCCTCAAGCTGGTTTCAATTCTATTCAAGCTGTCTCCAACTCTATTCAAACTGTCTCCAAATCTATTCAAGCTGTTTCCAACTCTCCTTAAGCATTCTCCAACTCACTTCAAGAAGTCTCCAACACAATTCAAGTAATCTCTTACTGTCCTCAAACTGTCTCCAACTCCCCTCAAGCAGTCTTCAACTCTATTTCCGCTGTTTCTAACTCTATTCAAGATTTCTCCAACTCTCCTTATGCTGTCTCCAACTCACCTCAAGCAGTCTCCAACTCTCCTTAAGCTGTATCCAAATCTCTTCAAGCCGTCTCCAACTCTATTCAAGCTGTCTGCATCTCTATTCAAGCTGTCTCCAACTCTCTTCAAGCTGTCACCAACTCTCTTCAAGCTGTCGCCAACTCTCTTTAAGCTGTATCCAAATCTCTTCAAGCTGTCACCAACTCTCTTCAAGCTGTCACCAACTCTATTCAAGCTGTCTCAAAATCTCTTCAAACTGTCTCCAACTCTCCTTAGGTTGTCTCCAAATCTCCTCAAGCTGTCTCTAAATCTATTCAAGCTGTCTCCAAATCTCTTCAAGCTGTCTCCAACTCTCCTGAAATTATTTCCAGCACTCTTCAAGCTGTCTCTAACTCTCATCAAACAGTCTTCAACTCTCCTCAAGCTGTCTGCAACTCTATTCAAGCTGTCTCCAAATCTCCTCAAGCTGTCTCTAACTCTATTCAAGCTGTCTCCAACTCTCCTGAAATTATTTCCAGCACTCTTCAAGCTGTCTCTAACTCTCATCAAACAGTCTTCAACTCCCCTCAAGCAGTCTCCAACTCAATTCAAGCTGTCTCCAACTCTCTCCAAGCTGTCTCTAACTCTGTTCAAGCTGTCCCCAACTCTCTTCACCCAGCATCTCCAAATCTCTTCAAGTTGTCTCCAACTCCCCTCAAGCAGTCTCCAACTCAATTCAAGCTGTCTCCAACTCTGTTCAAGCAATCTCCATATCCTCAAGCTGTCTTCAATTCTATTCAAGCTTTATTCAAATCTATTCAAGAATTCTCCAACTCTCCTTATGCTGTCTCCAACTCACCTCAAGCAGTTTCCAACTCTTATCAACCTGTCACCAACTCTCTACAAGCTGTATCCAAATCTCCTCAAGCTGTCACCAACTCTCTACAAGCTGTGTCCAAATCTCCTCAAGCTGTCACCAACTCTCTACAAGCTGTATCCAAATCTCTTCAAGCTGTCTCCAACTCTATTCAAGCTGTCTGCAACTCTATTCAAGCTGTCTCCAACTCTCTTCAAGCTGTCGCCAACTCTCTTCAAGTTGTCACCAACTCTCCTTAAGCTGTATCCAAATCTCTTCAAGCTGTCACCAACTCTCTTCAAGCTGTCATCAACTCTATTCACGATGTCTCCAAATCTCTTCAAGCTGTCTCCAACTCTCCTCAAGCTGGTTTCAATTCTATTCAAGCTGTCTCCAACTCTATTCAAACTGTCTCCAAATCTATTCAAGCTGTTTCCAACTCTCCTTAAGCATTCTCCAACTCACTTCAAGAAGTCTCCAACACAATTCAAGTAATCTCTTACTGTCCTCAAACTGTCTCCAACTCCCCTCAAGCAGTCTTCAACTCTATTTCCGCTGTTTCTAACTCTATTCAAGATTTCTCCAACTCTCCTTATGCTGTCTCCAACTCACCTCAAGCAGTCTCCAACTCTCCTTAAGCTGTATCCAAATCTCTTCAAGCCGTCTCCAACTCTATTCAAGCTGTCTGCATCTCTATTCAAGCTGTCTCCAACTCTCTTCAAGCTGTCACCAACTCTCTTCAAGCTGTCGCCAACTCTCTTTAAGCTGTATCCAAATCTCTTCAAGCTGTCACCAACTCTCTTCAAGCTGTCACCAACTCTATTCAAGCTGTCTCAAAATCTCTTCAAACTGTCTCCAACTCTCCTTAGGTTGTCTCCAAATCTCCTCAAGCTGTCTCTAAATCTATTCAAGCTGTCTCCAAATCTCTTCAAGCTGTCTCCAACTCTCCTGAAATTATTTCCAGCACTCTTCAAGCTGTCTCTAACTCTCATCAAACAGTCTTCAACTCTCCTCAAGCTGTCTGCAACTCTATTCAAGCTGTCTCCAAATCTCCTCAAGCTGTCTCTAACTCTATTCAAGCTGTCTCCAACTCTCCTGAAATTATTTCCAGCACTCTTCAAGCTGTCTCTAACTCTCATCAAACAGTCTTCAACTCCCCTCAAGCAGTCTCCAACTCAATTCAAGCTGTCTCCAACTCTCTCCAAGCTGTCTCTAACTCTGTTCAAGCTGTCCCCAACTCTCTTCACCCAGCATCTCCAAATCTCTTCAAGTTGTCTCCAACTCCCCTCAAGCAGTCTCCAACTCAATTCAAGCTGTCTCCAACTCTGTTCAAGCAATCTCCATATCCTCAAGCTGTCTTCAATTCTATTCAAGCTTTATTCAAATCTATTCAAGAATTCTCCAACTCTCCTTATGCTGTCTCCAACTCACCTCAAGCAGTTTCCAACTCTTATCAACCTGTCACCAACTCTCTACAAGCTGTATCCAAATCTCCTCAAGCTGTCACCAACTCTCTACAAGCTGTGTCCAAATCTCCTCAAGCTGTCACCAACTCTCTACAAGCTGTATCCAAATCTCTTCAAGCTGTCTCCAACTCTATTCAAGCTGTCTGCAACTCTATTCAAGCTGTCTCCAACTCTCTTCAAGCTGTCGCCAACTCTCTTCAAGTTGTCACCAACTCTCCTTAAGCTGTATCCAAATCTCTTCAAGCTGTCACCAACTCTCTTCAAGCTGTCATCAACTCTATTCACGATGTCTCCAAATCTCTTCAAACTGTCTCCAACTGTCCTCATGCTGTCACCAACTCTCTTTAAGCTGTCTCCAACTCTCCTCAAGTTGCCACTAACTCTATTCAAACTGTCTCAAACTCTATTCAAGCTGTCTTCAACTCTCCCCAAGTTGACTCTAATTCTATACAAGCTGTCTGCAACTCTATTTAAGCTGTCTCCAAATCTCTTCAAGCTGTCACCAACTCTATTCAAGCTGTCACCAACTCTATTCAAGCTGTCCTCAACTCTACTCAAGCAATCTCCAACTGTCTTCAAGATGTCTTGAAATCTATTCAACTCTATTCTAGCAGTCTTCAACTCTCTTCAAGCTGTCTCTAAGTCTGTTCAAATTGTCTCTAACTCTCTTTAATCTGTCTCCAACACTATTCAAGCAATCTCTTACTCCCCTCATGCTGTCTCCAACTCCCCTCAAGCAGTCTTCAACTCTATTCCCGCTGTCTCCAACTCAATTCAAGCTGTCTCCAACTCTCCTCAAGCTGTCCCCAACTCTATTCAAGCTGTCTCCAACTCTCCCCAAGCTGACTACAATTCTATTCAAGCTGTCTCCAAATCTTGTCAAGCTGTCTCTAACTCTATTCAAGCTGTCTCCAAATCTTCTCAAGCTGTCCCCAACTCTATTCAAGCTGTCTCCAACTCTCCCCAAGCTGACTACAATTCTATTCAAGCTGTCTCCAAATCTCGTCAAGCTGTCTCTAACTCTATTCAAGCTGTCTCTAACTCTATTCAAGCTGTCTCCAATTCTATTCAAGCTGTCTGCAAATCTCTTCACGCTGTCTCTACCTCTCATCAAGCAGTCTCCAACTCTCTCAAGCTGTCCTAACCCTGTTCAAACTGTCTCTAACTCTCTTCAATCTGTCTCTAACTCTATTCAAGCTGTTTCCAACTCTCTTCACCCAGCATCTCCAACACTCTTCAAGTTGTCTCCAATTCTCCTCAAGCAGTCTCCAACTCAATTCAAGCTGTCTCCAACTCACTTCAAGCAATCTCCAACTCTCCTCAAGCAGTCTCCAACTATCCTTAAGCTGTCTCCAACTCTATTCAAGCTGTCTATAACTCTATTCAAGCTGTCTCTAACTCCCCTCAAGCTGTCTCCAACTCTCTTCATCCAGCATCTCCAGCTCTCTTCAAGTTGTATTGATCTCTCTTTCAGCAGTCTCCAACTCTATTCAAGCAATCTCCTACTCTCCTCAAGCTGTCTCCAACTCTCTTCACCCAGCATCTCCAACTCTCTTCACCCAGCATCTCCAACTCTCTTCAAGTTGTCTTCAACTCACCTCAAGCCGTCTCCAACTCTATTCAAGCTGTCTGCATCTCTATTCAAGCTGTATCCAAATCTCTTCAAGTAGTCACCAACTCTCTTCAAGCTGTCACCAACTCTATTCAAGCTGTCTCAAAATCTCTTCAAACTGTCTCCAACTCTCCTTAGGTTGTCACCAACTCTCCCCAAGCTGACTCCAATTCTATTCAAGCTGTCTGCAACTCTATTCAAGCTGTCTCCAAATCTATTCAAACTGTCTCCAACTCTCCTGAAATTATTTCCAGCACTCTTCAAGCTGTCTCTAACTCTCATCAAACAGTCTTCAACTCTCCTCAAGCTGTCTGCAACTCTATTCAAGCTGTCTCCAAATCTCCTCAAGCTGTCTCTAACTCTATTCAAGCTGTCTCCAACTCTCCTGAAATTTTTTCCAGCACTCTTCAAGCTGTCTCTAACTCTCATCAAACAGTCTTCAACTCCCCTCTAGCAGTCTCCAACTCAATTCAAGCTGTCTCCAACTCTCTCCAAGCTGTCTCTAACTCTGTTCAAGCTGTCCCCAACTCTCTTCACCCAGCATCTCCAAATCTCTTCAAGTTGTCTCCAACTCCCCTCAAGCAGTCTCCAACTCAATTCAAGCTGTCTCCAACACTGTTCAAGCAATCTCCATCTCCTCAAGCTGTCTTCAATTCTATTCAAGCTTTATTCAAATCTATTCAAGAATTCTCCAACTCTCCTTATGCTGTCTCCAACTCACCTCAAGCAGTTTCCAACTCTTATCAACCTGTCACCAACTCTCTACAAGCTGTATCCAAATCGCCTTAAGCTGTCACCAACTCTCTACAAGCTGTATCCAAATCTCTTCAAGCTGTCTCCAACTCTATTCAAGCTGTCTGCAACTCTATTCAAGCTGTCTCCAACTCTCTTCAAGCTGTCGCCAACTCTCTTCAAGTTGTCACCAACTCTCCTTAAGCTGTATCCAAATCTCTTCAAGCTGTCACCAACTCTCTACAAGCTGTCATCAACTCTATTCACGATGTCTCCAAATCTCTTCAAACTGTCTCCAACTGTCCTCAAGCTGTCACCAACTCTCTTTAAGCTGTCTCCAACTCTCCTCAAGTTGCCACTAACTCTATTCAAGCTGTCTCAAACTCTATTCAAGCTGTCTTCAACTCTCCCCAAGTTGACTCTAATTCTATACAAGCTGTCTGCAACTCTATTTAAGCTGTCTCCAAATCTCCTCAAGCTGTCTCTAACTCTATTCAAGCTGTCTCCAAATCTCTTCCAGCTGTCTCCAACTCTCCTGAAATTATTTCCAGCACTCTTCATGCTGTCTACAACTCTTATCAAGCAGTCTTCAACTCTCCTCAAGCAGTCTCCAACTCTCTTTAAGCTGTCTTTCTCTTCAAGCTGTCTCTAACTCTGTTCAAACTGTCTCTAACTCTCTTCAAACTGTCTCTAACTCTATTCAAGTTGTCACCAACTCTCCTTAAGCTGTATCCAAATCTCTTCAAGCTGTCACCAACTCTATTCAAGCTGTCACCAACTTATTCAATTTGTCACCAACTCTCTTCAAGCGGTCTCCAACTCTCCTCAAGCTGTCCCCAACTCTATTCAAGTTGTCACCAACTCTCCTTAAGCTGTATCCAAATCTCTTCAAGCTGTCACCAACTCTATTCAAGCTGTCACCAACTTATTCAAGCTGTCACCAACTCTCTTCAAGCGGTCTCCAACTCTCCTCAAGCTGTCCCCAACTCTATTCAAGCTGTCTCCAACTCTCCCCAAGCTGACTACAATTCTATTCAAGCTGTCTCAAACTTTCCCCAAGCTGACTACAATTCTATTCAAGCTGTCTCCAAATCTCGTCAAGCTGTCTCTAACTCTATTCAAGCTGTCTCTAACTCTCCTCAAGCTGTCTCCAACTCTCCTCAAGCTGGTTTCAATTCTATTCAAGCTGTCTCCAACTCTATTCAAACTGTCTCCAAATCTATTCAAGCTGTTTCCAACTCTCCTTAAGCATTCTCCAACTCACTTCAAGAAGTCTCCAACACAATTCAAGTAATCTCTTACTGTCCTCAAGCTGTCTCCAACTCCCCTCAAGCAGTCTTCAACTATATTCCCGCTGTCTCTAATTCTATTCAAGATTTCTCCAACTCTCCTTATGCTGTCTCCAACTCACCTCAAGCAGTCTCCAACTCTCCTTAAGCTGTATCCAAATCTCTTCAAGCCGTCTCCAACTCTATTCAAGCTGTCTGCATCTCTATTCAAGCTGTCTCCAACTCTCTTCAAGCTGTCACCAACTCTCTTCAAGCTGTCACCAACTCTCTTCAAATTGTCACCAACTCTCTTTAAGCTGTATCCAAATCTCTTCAAGCTGTCACCAACTCTCTTCAAGCTGTCACCAACTCTATTCAAGCTGTCTCAAAATCTCTTCAAACTGTCTCCAACTCTATTTAAGGTTGTCACCAACTCTCCCCAAGCTGACTCCAATTCTATTCAAGCTGTCTGCAACTCTATTCAAGCTGTCTCAAAATCTCTTCAAACTGTCTCCAACTCTATTTAAGGTTGTCACCAACTCTGCCCAAGTTGACTCTAATTCTATACAAGCTGTCTGCAACTCTATTTAAGCTGTCTCCAAATCTCCTCAAGCTGTCTCTAACTCTATTCAAGCTGTCTCCAAATCTCTTCCAGCTGTCTCCAACTCTCCTGAAATTATTTCCAGCACTCTTCATGCTGTCTACAACTCTTATCAAGCAGTCTTCAACTCTCCTCAAGCAGTCTCCAACTCTCTTTAAGCTGTCTTTCTCTTCAAGCTGTCTCTAACTCTGTTCAAACTGTCTCTAACTCTCTTCAAACTGTCTCTAACTCTATTCAAGTTGTCACCAACTCTCCTTAAGCTGTATCCAAATCTCTTCAAGCTGTCACCAACTCTATTCAAGCTGTCACCAACTTATTCAATTTGTCACCAACTCTCTTCAAGCGGTCTCCAACTCTCCTCAAGCTGTCCCCAACTCTATTCAAGTTGTCACCAACTCTCCTTAAGCTGTATCCAAATCTCTTCAAGCTGTCACCAACTCTATTCAAGCTGTCACCAACTTATTCAAGCTGTCACCAACTCTCTTCAAGCGGTCTCCAACTCTCCTCAAGCTGTCCCCAACTCTATTCAAGCTGTCTCCAACTCTCCCCAAGCTGACTACAATTCTATTCAAGCTGTCTCAAACTTTCCCCAAGCTGACTACAATTCTATTCAAGCTGTCTCCAAATCTCGTCAAGCTGTCTCTAACTCTATTCAAGCTGTCTCTAACTCTCCTCAAGCTGTCTCCAACTCTCCTCAAGCTGGTTTCAATTCTATTCAAGCTGTCTCCAACTCTATTCAAACTGTCTCCAAATCTATTCAAGCTGTTTCCAACTCTCCTTAAGCATTCTCCAACTCACTTCAAGAAGTCTCCAACACAATTCAAGTAATCTCTTACTGTCCTCAAGCTGTCTCCAACTCCCCTCAAGCAGTCTTCAACTATATTCCCGCTGTCTCTAATTCTATTCAAGATTTCTCCAACTCTCCTTATGCTGTCTCCAACTCACCTCAAGCAGTCTCCAACTCTCCTTAAGCTGTATCCAAATCTCTTCAAGCCGTCTCCAACTCTATTCAAGCTGTCTGCATCTCTATTCAAGCTGTCTCCAACTCTCTTCAAGCTGTCACCAACTCTCTTCAAGCTGTCACCAACTCTCTTCAAATTGTCACCAACTCTCTTTAAGCTGTATCCAAATCTCTTCAAGTTGTCACCAACTCTCTTCAAGCTGTCACCAACTCTATTCAAGCTGTCTCAAAATCTCTTCAAACTGTCTCCAACTCTCCTTAGGTTGTCACCAACTCTCCCCAAGCTGACTCCAATTCTATTCAAGCTGTCTGCAACTCTATTCAAGCTGTCTCAAAATCTCTTCAAACTGTCTCCAACTCTATTTAAGGTTGTCACCAACTCTGCCCAAGCTGACTCCAATTCTATACAAGCTGTCTGCAACTCTATTCAAGCTGTCTCCAAATCTCCTCAAGCTGTCTCTAACTCTATTCAAGCTGTCTCCAAATCTCTTCAAGCTGTCTCCAACTCTCCTGAAATTATTTCCAGCACTCTTCAAGCTGTCTCTAACTCTCATCAAACAGTCTTCAACTCCCCTCAAGCAGTCTCCAACTCAATTCAAGCTGTCTCCAACTCTCTCCAAGCTGTCTCTAACTCTGTTCAAGCTGTCCCCAACTCTCTTCACCCAGCATCTCCAAATCTCTTCCAGTTGTCTCCAACTCCCCTCAAGCAGTCTCCAACTCAATTCAAGCTGTCTCCAACTCTGTTCTCCATCTCCATCTCCTCAAGCTGTCTTCAATTCTATTCAAGCTTTATTCAAATCTATTCAAGAATTCTCCAACTCTCCTTATGCTGTCTCCAACTCACCTCAAGCAGTTTCCAACTCTTATCAACCTGTCACCAACTCTCTACAAGCTGTATCCAAATCGCCTTAAGCTGTCACCAACTCTCTACAAGCTGTATCCAAATCTCTTCAAGCTGTCTCCAACTCTATTCAAGCTGTCTGCAACTCTATTCAAGCTGTCTCCAACTCTCTTCAAGCTGTCGCCAACTCTCTTCAAGTTGTCACCAACTCTCCTTAAGCTGTATCCAAATCTCTTCAAGCTGTCACCAACTCTCTACAAGCTGTCATCAACTCTATTCACGATGTCTCCAAATCTCTTCAAACTGTCTCCAACTGTCCTCAAGCTGTCACCAACTCTCTTTAAGCTGTCTCCAACTCTCCTCAAGTTGCCACTAACTCTATTCAAGCTGTCTCAAACTCTATTCAAGCTGTCTTCAACTCTCCCCAAGTTGACTCTAATTCTATACAAGCTGTCTGCAACTCTATTTAAGCTGTCTCCAAATCTCCTCAAGCTGTCTCTAACTCTATTCAAGCTGTCTCCAAATCTCTTCCAGCTGTCTCCAACTCTCCTGAAATTATTTCCAGCACTCTTCATGCTGTCTACAACTCTTATCAAGCAGTCTTCAACTCTCCTCAAGCAGTCTCCAACTCTCTTTAAGCTGTCTTTCTCTTCAAGCTGTCTCTAACTCTGTTCAAACTGTCTCTAACTCTCTTCAAACTGTCTCTAACTCTATTCAAGTTGTCACCAACTCTCCTTAAGCTGTATCCAAATCTCTTCAAGCTGTCACCAACTCTATTCAAGCTGTCACCAACTTATTCAATTTGTCACCAACTCTCTTCAAGCGGTCTCCAACTCTCCTCAAGCTGTCCCCAACTCTATTCAAGTTGTCACCAACTCTCCTTAAGCTGTATCCAAATCTCTTCAAGCTGTCACCAACTCTATTCAAGCTGTCACCAACTTATTCAAGCTGTCACCAACTCTCTTCAAGCGGTCTCCAACTCTCCTCAAGCTGTCCCCAACTCTATTCAAGCTGTCTCCAACTCTCCCCAAGCTGACTACAATTCTATTCAAGCTGTCTCAAACTTTCCCCAAGCTGACTACAATTCTATTCAAGCTGTCTCCAAATCTCGTCAAGCTGTCTCTAACTCTATTCAAGCTGTCTCTAACTCTCCTCAAGCTGTCTCCAACTCTCCTCAAGCTGGTTTCAATTCTATTCAAGCTGTCTCCAACTCTATTCAAACTGTCTCCAAATCTATTCAAGCTGTTTCCAACTCTCCTTAAGCATTCTCCAACTCACTTCAAGAAGTCTCCAACACAATTCAAGTAATCTCTTACTGTCCTCAAGCTGTCTCCAACTCCCCTCAAGCAGTCTTCAACTATATTCCCGCTGTCTCTAATTCTATTCAAGATTTCTCCAACTCTCCTTATGCTGTCTCCAACTCACCTCAAGCAGTCTCCAACTCTCCTTAAGCTGTATCCAAATCTCTTCAAGCCGTCTCCAACTCTATTCAAGCTGTCTGCATCTCTATTCAAGCTGTCTCCAACTCTCTTCAAGCTGTCACCAACTCTCTTCAAGCTGTCACCAACTCTCTTCAAATTGTCACCAACTCTCTTTAAGCTGTATCCAAATCTCTTCAAGCTGTCACCAACTCTCTTCAAGCTGTCACCAACTCTATTCAAGCTGTCTCAAAATCTCTTCAAACTGTCTCCAACTCTATTTAAGGTTGTCACCAACTCTCCCCAAGCTGACTCCAATTCTATTCAAGCTGTCTGCAACTCTATTCAAGCTGTCTCAAAATCTCTTCAAACTGTCTCCAACTCTATTAAGGTTGTCACCAACTCTGCCCAAGTTGACTCTAATTCTATACAAGCTGTCTGCAACTCTATTTAAGCTGTCTCCAAATCTCCTCAAGCTGTCTCTAACTCTATTCAAGCTGTCTCCAAATCTCTTCCAGCTGTCTCCAACTCTCCTGAAATTATTTCCAGCACTCTTCATGCTGTCTACAACTCTTATCAAGCAGTCTTCAACTCTCCTCAAGCAGTCTCCAACTCTCTTTAAGCTGTCTTTCTCTTCAAGCTGTCTCTAACTCTGTTCAAACTGTCTCTAACTCTCTTCAAACTGTCTCTAACTCTATTCAAGTTGTCACCAACTCTCCTTAAGCTGTATCCAAATCTCTTCAAGCTGTCACCAACTCTATTCAAGCTGTCACCAACTTATTCAATTTGTCACCAACTCTCTTCAAGCGGTCTCCAACTCTCCTCAAGCTGTCCCCAACTCTATTCAAGTTGTCACCAACTCTCCTTAAGCTGTATCCAAATCTCTTCAAGCTGTCACCAACTCTATTCAAGCTGTCACCAACTTATTCAAGCTGTCACCAACTCTCTTCAAGCGGTCTCCAACTCTCCTCAAGCTGTCCCCAACTCTATTCAAGCTGTCTCCAACTCTCCCCAAGCTGACTACAATTCTATTCAAGCTGTCTCAAACTTTCCCCAAGCTGACTACAATTCTATTCAAGCTGTCTCCAAATCTCGTCAAGCTGTCTCTAACTCTATTCAAGCTGTCTCTAACTCTCCTCAAGCTGTCTCCAACTCTCCTCAAGCTGGTTTCAATTCTATTCAAGCTGTCTCCAACTCTATTCAAACTGTCTCCAAATCTATTCAAGCTGTTTCCAACTCTCCTTAAGCATTCTCCAACTCACTTCAAGAAGTCTCCAACACAATTCAAGTAATCTCTTACTGTCCTCAAGCTGTCTCCAACTCCCCTCAAGCAGTCTTCAACTATATTCCCGCTGTCTCTAATTCTATTCAAGATTTCTCCAACTCTCCTTATGCTGTCTCCAACTCACCTCAAGCAGTCTCCAACTCTCCTTAAGCTGTATCCAAATCTCTTCAAGCCGTCTCCAACTCTATTCAAGCTGTCTGCATCTCTATTCAAGCTGTCTCCAACTCTCTTCAAGCTGTCACCAACTCTCTTCAAGCTGTCACCAACTCTCTTCAAATTGTCACCAACTCTCTTTAAGCTGTATCCAAATCTCTTCAAGTTGTCACCAACTCTCTTCAAGCTGTCACCAACTCTATTCAAGCTGTCTCAAAATCTCTTCAAACTGTCTCCAACTCTATTTAAGGTTGTCACCAACTCTCCCCAAGCTGACTCCAATTCTATTCAAGCTGTCTGCAACTCTATTCAAGCTGTCTCAAAATCTCTTCAAACTGTCTCCAACTCTATTTAAGGTTGTCACCAACTCTGCCCAAGCTGACTCCAATTCTATACAAGCTGTCTGCAACTCTATTCAAGCTGTCTCCAAATCTCCTCAAGCTGTCTCTAAATCTATTCAAGCTGTCTCCAAATCTCTTCAAGCTGTCTCCAACTCTCCTGAAATTATTTCCAGCACTCTTCAAGCTGTCTCTAACTCTCATCAAACAGTCTTCAACTCTCCTCAAGCTGTCTGCAACTCTATTCAAGCTGTCTCCAAATCTCCTCAAGCTGTCTCTAACTCTATTCAAGCTGTCTCCAAATCTCTTCAAGCTGTCTCCAACTCTCCTGAAATTATTTCCAGCACTCTTCAAGCTGTCTCTAACTCTCATCAAACAGTCTTCAACTCCCCTCAAGCAGTCTCCAACTCAATTCAAGCTGTCTCCAACTCTCTCCAAGCTGTCTCTAACTCTGTTCAAGCTGTCCCCAACTCTCTTCACCCAGCATCTCCAAATCTCTTCCAGTTGTCTCCAACTCCCCTCAAGCAGTCTCCAACTCAATTCAAGCTGTCTCCAACTCTGTTCAAGCAATCTCCATCTCCTCAAGCTGTCTTCAATTCTATTCAAGCTTTATTCAAATCTATTCAAGAATTCTCCAACTCTCCTTATGCTGTCTCCAACTCACCTCAAGCAGTTTCCAACTCTTATCAACCTGTCACCAACTCTCTACAAGCTGTATCCAAATCTCCTCAAGCTGTCACCAACTCTCTACAAGCTGTGTCCAAATCTTCTCAAGCTGTCACCAACTCTCTACAAGCTGTATCCAAATCTCTTCAAGATGTCTCCAACTCTATTCAAGCTGTCTGCAACTCTATTCAAGCTGTCTCCAACTCTCTTCATGCTGTCGCCAACTCTCTGCAAGCTGTCATCAACTTTATTCACGATGTCTCCAAATCTCTTCAAACTGTCTCCAACTGTCCTCATGCTGTCACCAACTCTCCTTAAGCTGTATCCAAATCTCTTCAAGCTGTCACCAACTCTCTACAAGCTGTCATCAACTCTATTCACGATGTCTCCAAATCTCTTCAAACTGTCTCCAACTGTCCTCATGCTGTCACCAACTCTCTTTAAGCTGTCTCCAACTCTCCTCAAGTTGCCACTAACTCTATTCAAGCTGTCTCAAACTCTATTCAAGCTGTCTTCAACTCTCCCCAAGTTGACTCTAATTCTATACAAGCTGTCTGCAACTCTATTTAAGCTGTCTCCAAATCTCTTCAAGCTGTCACCAACTCTATTCAAGCTGTCACCAACTCTATTCAAGCTGTCCTCAACTCTACTCAAGCAATCTCCAACTGTCTTCAAGATGTCTTGAAATCTATTCAACTCTATTCTAGCAGTCTTCAACTCTCTTCAAGCTGTCTCTAAGTCTGTTCAAATTGTCTCTAACTCTCTTTAATCTGTCTCTAACTCTATTCAAGCATTCTCCAACACTATTCAAGCAATCTCTTACTCCCCTCATGCTGTCTCCAACTCCCCTCAAGCAGTCTTCAACTCTATTCCCGCTGTCTCCAACTCAATTCAAGCTGTCTCCAACTCTCCTCAAGCTGTCCCCAACTCTATTCAAGCTGTCTCCAACTCTCCCCAAGCTGACTACAATTCTATTCAAGCTGTCTCCAAATCTTGTCAAGCTGTCTCTAACTCTATTCAAGCTGTCTCCAAATCTTCTCAAGCTGTCCCCAACTCTATTCAAGCTGTCTCCAACTCTCCCCAAGCTGACTACAATTCTATTCAATCTGTCTCCAAATCTCGTCAAGCTGTCTCTAACTCTATTCAAGCTGTCTCTAACTCTATTCAAGCTGTCTCCAATTCTATTCAAGCTGTCTGCAAATCTCTTCACGCTGTCTCTACCTCTCATCAAGCAGTCTCCAACTCTCTCAAGCTGTCTCTAACCCTGTTCAAACTGTCTCTAACTCTCTTCAATCTGTCTCTAACTCTATTCAAGCTGTTTCCAACTCTCTTCACCCAGCATCTCCAACACTCTTCAAGCTGTCTCCAAATCTCCTCAAGCTGTCTCTAACTCTATTCAAGCTGTCTCCAAATCTCTTCAAGCTGTCTCCAACTCTCCTGAAATTATTTCCAGCACTCTTCAAGCTGTCTCTAACTCTCATCAAACAGTCTTCAACTCTCCTCAAGCAGTCTCCAACTCTCTTCAAGCTGTCTCCAACTCTCTCCAAGCTGTCTCTAACTCTGTTCAAGCTGTCCCCAACTCTCTTCACCCAGCATCTCTAAATCTCTTCAAGTTGTCTCCAACTCCCCTCAAGCAGTCTCCAACTCAATTCAAGCTGTCTCCAACTCTGTTCAAGCAATCTCCATCTCCTCAAGCTGTCTTCAATTCTATTCAAGCTTTATTCAAATCTATTCAAGAATTCTCCAACTCTCCTTATGCTGTCTCCAACTCACCTCAAGCAGTTTCCAACTCTTATCAACCTGTCACCAACTCTCTACAAGCTGTATCCAAATCTCTTCAAGCTGTCTCCAACTCTATTCAAGCTGTCTGCAACTCTATTCAAGCTGTCTCCAACTCTCTTCAAGCTGTCGCCAACTCTCTTCAAGTTGTCACCAACTCTCCTTAAGCTGTATCCAAATCTCTTCAAGCTGTCACCAACTGTCTACAAGCTGTCATCAACTCTATTCACGATGTCTCCAAATCGCTTCAAACTGTCTCCAACTGTCCTCAAGCTGTCACCAACTCTCTTTAAGCTGTCTCCAACTCTCCTCAAGTTGCCTCTAACTCTATTCAAGCTGTCTCAAACTCTATTCAAGCTGTCTTCAACTCTCCCCAAGTTGACTCTAATTCTATACAAGCTGTCTGCAACTCTATTTAAGCTGTCTTCAAATCTCCTCAAGCTGTCTCTAACTCTATTCAAGCTGTCCCCAAATCTCTTCCAGCTGTCTCCAACTCTCCTGAAATTATTTCCAGCACTCTTCATGCTGTCTACAACTCTTATCAAGCAGTCTTCAACTCTCCTCAAGCAGTCTCCAACTCTCTTTAAGCTGTCTTTCTCTTCAAGCTGTCTCTAACTCTGTTCAAACTGTCTCTAACTCTCTTCAAACTGTCTCTAACTCTATTCAAGTTGTCACCAACTCTCCTTAAGCTGTATCCAAATCTCTTCAAGCTGTCACCAACTCTATTCAAGCTGTCACCAACTTTTTCAAGCTGTCACCAACTCTCTTCAAGCGGTCTCCAACTCTCCTCAAGCTGTCCCCAACTCTATTCAAGTTGTCACCAACTCTCCTTAAGCTGTATCCAAATCTCTTCAAGCTGTCACCAACTCTATTCAAGCTGTCACCAACTTATTCAAGCTGTCACCAACTCTCTTCAAGCGGTCTCCAACTCTCCTCAAGCTGTCCCCAACTCTATTCAAGCTGTCTCCAACTCTCCCCAAGCTGACAACAATTCTATTCAAGCTGTCTCAAACTTTCCCCAAGCTGACTACAATTCTATTCAAGCTGTCTCCAAATCTCGTCAAGCTGTCTCTAACTCTATTCAAGCTGTCTCTAACTCTCCTCAAGCTGTCTCCAACTCTCCTCAAGCTGGTTTCAATTCTATTCAAGCTGTCTCCAACTCTATTCAAACTGTCTCCAAATCTATTCAAGCTGTTTCCAACTATCCTTAAGCATTCTCCAACTCACTTCAAGAAGTCTCCAACACAATTCAAGTAATCTCTTACTGTCCTCAAGCTGTCTCCAACTCCCCTCAAGCAGTCTTCAACTCTATTCCCGCTGTCTCTAACTCTATTCAAGATTTCTCCAACTCTCCTTATGCTGTCTCCAACTCACCTCAAGCAGTCTCCAACTCTCCTTAAGCTGTATCCAAATCTCTTCAAGCCGTCTCCAACTCTCTTCAAGTTGTCACCAACTCTCTTTAAGCTGTATCCAAATCTCTTCAAGCTGTCACCAACTCTCTTCAAGCTGTCACCAACTCTATTCAAGCTGTCTCAAAATCTCTTCAAACTGTCTCCAACTCTATTTAAGGTTGTCACCAACTCTCCCCAAGCTGACTCCAATTCTATTCAAGCTGTCTGCAACTCTATTCAAGCTGTCTCAAAATCTCTTCAAACTGTCTCCAACTCTATTTAAGGTTGTCACCAACTCTGCCCAAGCTGACTCCAATTCTATACAAGCTGTCTGCAACTCTATTCAAGCTGTCTCCAAATCTCCTCAAGCTGTCTCTAAATCTATTCAAGCTGTCTCCAAATCTCTTCAAGCTGTCTCCAACTCTCCTGAAATTATTTCCAGCACTCTTCAAGCTGTCTCTAACTCTCATCAAACAGTCTTCAACTCTCCTCAAGCTGTCTGCAACTCTATTCAAGCTGTCTCCAAATCTCCTCAAGCTGTCTCTAACTCTATTCAAGCTGTCTCCAAATCTCTTCAAGCTGTCTCCAACTCTCCTGAAATTATTTCCAGCACTCTTCAAGCTGTCTCTAACTCTCATCAAACAGTCTTCAACTCCCCTCAAGCAGTCTCCAACTCAATTCAAGCTGTCTCCAACTCTCTCCAAGCTGTCTCTAACTCTGTTCAAGCTGTCCCCAACTCTCTTCACCCAGCATCTCCAAATCTCTTCCAGTTGTCTCCAACTCCCCTCAAGCAGTCTCCAACTCAATTCAAGCTGTCTCCAACTCTGTTCAAGCAATCTCCATCTCCTCAAGCTGTCTTCAATTCTATTCAAGCTTTATTCAAATCTATTCAAGAATTCTCCAACTCTCCTTATGCTGTCTCCAACTCACCTCAAGCAGTTTCCAACTCTTATCAACCTGTCACCAACTCTCTACAAGCTGTATCCAAATCTCCTCAAGCTGTCACCAACTCTCTACAAGCTGTGTCCAAATCTCCTCAAGCTGTCACCAACTCTCTACAAGCTGTATCCAAATCTCTTCAAGCTGTCTCCAACTCTATTCAAGCTGTCTGCAACTCTATTCAAGCTGTCTCCAACTCTCTTCAAGCTGTCGCCAACTCTCTACAAGCTGTCATCAACTCTATTCACGATGTCTCCAAATCTCTTCAAACTGTCTCCAACTGTCCTCATGCTGTCACCAACTCTCCTTAAGCTGTATCCAAATCTTTTCAAGCTGTCACCAACTCTCTACAAGCTGTCATCAACTCTATTCCGATGTCTCCAAATCTCTTCAAACTGTCTCCAACTGTCCTCATGCTGTCACCAACTCTCTTTAAGCTGTCTCCAACTCTCCTCAAGTTGCCACTAACTCTATTCAAGCTGTCTCAAACTCTATTGAAGCTGTCTTCAACTCTCCCCAAGTTGACTCTAATTCTATACAAGCTGTCTGCAACTCTATTTAAGCTGTCTCCAAATCTCTTCAAGCTGTCACCAACTCTATTCAAGCTGTCACCAACTCTATTCAAGCTGTCCTCAACTCTACTCAAGCAATCTCCAACTGTCTTCAAGATGTCTTGAAATCTATTCAACTCTATTCTAGCAGTCTTCAACTCTCTTCAAGCTGTCTCTAAGTCTGTTCAAATTGTCTCTAACTCTCTTTAATCTGTCTCTAACTCTATTCAAGCATTCTCCAACACTATTCAAGCAATCTCTTACTCCCCTCATGCTGTCTCCAACTCCCCTCAAGCAGTCTTCAACTCTATTCCCGCTGTCTCCAACTCAATTCAAGCTGTCTCCAACTCTCCTCAAGCTGTCCCCAACTCTATTCAAGCTGTCTCCAACTCTCCCCAAGCTGACTACAATTCTATTCAAGCTGTCTCCAAATCTTGTCAAGCTGTCTCTAACTCTATTCAAGCTGTCTCCAAATCTTCTCAAGCTGTCCCCAACTCTATTCAAGCTGTCTCCAACTCTCCCCAAGCTGACTACAATTCTATTCAATCTGTCTCCAAATCTCGTCAAGCTGTCTCTAACTCTATTCAAGCTGTCTCTAACTCTATTCAAGCTGTCTCCAATTCTATTCAAGCTGTCTGCAAATCTCTTCACGCTGTCTCTACCTCTTATCAAGCAGTCTCCAACTCTCTCAAGCTGTCTCTAACCCTGTTCAAACTGTCTCTAACTCTCTTCAATCTGTCTCTAACTCTATTCAAGCTGTTTCCAACTCCCTTCACCCAGCATCTCCAACACTCTTCAAGTTGTCTCCAATTCTCCTCAAGCAGTCTCCAACTCAATTCAAGCTGTCTCCAACTCACTTCAAGCAATCTCCAACTCTCCTCAAGCAGTCTCCAACTATCCTTAAGCTGTCTCCAACTCTATTCAAGCTGTCTATAACTCTATTCAAGCTGTCTCTAACTCCCCTTAAGCTGTCTCCAACTCTCTTCATCCAGCATCTCCAGCTCTCTTCAAGTTGTATTGATCTCTCTTTCAGCAGTCTCCAACTCTATTCAAGCAATCTCCTACTCTCCTCAAGCTGTCTCCAACTCTCTTCACCCAGCATCTCCAACTCTCTTCACCCAGCATCTCCAACTCTCTTCAAGTTGTCTTCAACTCACCTCAAGCCGTCTCCAACTCTATTCAAGCTGTCTGCATCTCTATTCAAGCTGTCTCCAACTCTCTTCAAGCTGTCACCAACTCTCTTCAAGTTGTCACCAACTCTCCTTAAGCTGTATCAAAATCTCTTCAAGTAGTCACCAACTCTCTTCAAGCTGTCACCAACTCTATTCAAGCTGTCACAAAATCTCTTCAAACTGTCTCCAACTCTCCTTAGGTTGTCACCAACTCTCCCCAAGCTGACTCCAATTCTATTCAAGCTGTCTGCAACTCTATTCAAGCTGTCTCCAAATCTCTTCAAGCTGTCTCCAACTCTCCTGAAATTATTTCCAGCACTCTTCAAGCTGTCTCTAACTCTCATCAAACAGTCTTCAACTCTCCTCAAGCTGTCTGCAACTCTATTCAAGCTGTCTCCAAATCTCCTCAAGCTGTCTCTAACTCTATTCAAGCTGTCTCCAAATCTCTTCAAGCTGTCTCCAACTCTCCTGAAATTATTTCCAGCACTCTTCAAGCTGTCTCTAACTCTCATCAAACAGTCTTCAACTCTCCTCAAGCAGTCTCCAACTTTCTTCAAGCTGTCTCCAACTCTCTCCAAGCTGTCTCTAACTCTGTTCAAGCTGTCCCCAACTCTCTTCACCCAGCATCTCCAAATCTCTTCAAGTTGTCTCCAACTCCCCTCAAGCAGTCTCCAACTCAATTCAAGCTGTCTCCAACTCTGTTCAAGCAATCTCCATCTCCTCAAGCTGTCTTCAATTCTATTCAAGCTTTATTCAAATCTATTCAAGAATTCTCCAACTCTCCTTATGCTGTCTCCAACTCACCTCAAGCAGTTTCCAACTCTTATCAACCTGTCACCAACTCTCTACAAGCTGTAATTAAATCGCCTTAAGCTGTCACCAACTCTCTACAAGCTGTATCCAAATCTCTTCAAGCTGTTTCCAACTCTATTCAAGCTGTCTGCAACTCTATTCAAGCTGTCTCCAACTCTCTTCAAGCTGTCGCCAACTCTCTTCAAGTTGTCACCAACTCTCCTTAAGCTGTATCCAAATCACTTCAAGCTGTCACCAACTCTCTACAAGCTGTCATCAACTCTATTCACGATGTCTCCAAATCTCTTCAAACTGTCTCCAACTGTCCTCAAGCTGTCACCAACTCTCTTTAAGCTGTCTCGAACTCTCCTCAAGTTGCCTCTAACTCTATTCAAGCTGTCTCAAACTCTATTCAAGCTGTCTTCAACTCTCCCCAAGTTGACTCTAATTCTATACAAGCTGTCTGCAACTCTATTTAAGC
The DNA here is from genome assembly GCA_032433765.1 of Megaustenia siamemsis. NCBI lineage: Eukaryota > Metazoa > Mollusca > Gastropoda > Stylommatophora > Ariophantidae > Megaustenia > Megaustenia siamemsis. Next base: position 115,672,906 of record JAVIAB010000124.1, read on the forward strand.
TGTCTCCAAATCTCCTCAAGCTGTCTCTAACTCTATTCAAGCTGTCTCCAAATCTCTTCCAGCTGTCTCCAACTCTCCTGAAATTATTTCCAGCACTCTTCATGCTGTCTCCAACTCTTATCAAGCAGTCTTCAACTCTCCTCAAGCAGTCTCCAACTCTCTTTAAGCTGTCTTTCTCTTCAAGCTGTCTCTAACTCTGTTCAAACTGTCTCTAACTCTCTTCAAACTGTCTCTAACTCTATTCAAGTTGTCACCAACTCTCCTTAAGCTGTATCCAAATCTCTTCAAGCTGTCACCAACTCTATTCAAGCTGTCACCAACTTATTCAAGCTGTCACCAACTCTCTTCAAGCGGTCTCCAACTCTCCTCAAGCTGTCCCCAACTCTATTCAAGTTGTCACCAACTCTCCTTAAGCTGTATCCAAATATCTTCAAGCTGTCACCAACTCTATTCAAGCTGTCACCAACTTATTCAAGCTGTCACCAACTCTCTTCAAGCGGTCTCCAACTCTCCTCAAGCTGTCCCCAACTCTATTCAAGCTGTCTCAAACTTTCCCCAAGCTGACTACAATTCTATTCAAGCTGTCTCCAAATCTCGTCAAGCTGTCTCTAACTCTATTTAAGCTGTCTCTAACTCTATTCAAGCTGTCTCTAACTCTATTCAAGCTGTCTCTAACTCTATTCAAGCTGTCTCCAATTCTATTCCAGCTGTCTGCAACTCTCTTCAAGCTGTCTCTAACTCTCATCAAGCAGTCTTCAACTCTCCTCAAGCTGTCTCCAACTCTCTCCAAGCTGTCTCTAACTCTTTTCAAACTGTCTCTAACACTCTTCAATCTGTCTCTAACTCTATTCAAGCTGTTTCCAACTCTCTTCACCCAGCAGCTCCAACACTCTTCAAGTTGTCTCCAATTCTCTTCAAGCAGTCTCCAACTATCTTCAAGCAATCTCCAACTCTCTTCAAGCAGTCTCCAACTATCCTTAAGCTGTCTCCATCTCTATTCAAGATGTCTCCAACTCTATTCAAGCTGTCTCCAACTCCCCTCAAGCTGTCTCCAACTCTCTTCATCCAGCATCTCCAGCTCTCTTGAAGTTGTATTGAACTCTCTTTCAGCATTCTCCAACTCTATTCAAGCAAACTCCTACTCTCCTCAAGCTGTCTCCAACTCTCTTCACCCAGCATCTCCAACTCTCTTCAAGTTGTCTTCAACTCACTTCAAGCAGTCTCTAACACTATTCAAGCAATCTCTTACTCTCCTCAAGCTGTCTCCAAGTCCCCCCTAGCAGTTCAACTTTATTCCCGCTGTCTCTAACTCTATTCAAGTTATCTCTAAATCTATTCAAGCTGTCTCCAACTCTACTTAAGCTGTCTCCAACTCACCTATAGCTGTCTCCAACTCTTATCAAGCTGTATCCAAATCTCTTCAAGCTGTCTCCAACTCTCCTCAAGCTGTCACCAACTCTCTACAAGCTGTCTTCAAATCTCTTCAAGCTGTCTCCAACTCTATTCAAGCTGTCTGCAACTCTCTTCAAGCTGTCTAAACTCTTTTCAAGCTGTCACCAAATCTCTTCAATTAATAATTAATACATCTCTAAATTCATTTATAAATACATACATATCTATAGTCATTTATAATTAATACATCTATAAATGCATTTATAAATACATACATATCTATAGTCATTTATAATTAATACATCTCTAAATGCATTTATAATTAATACATATTTAAATACATTTATAATCAATACATCTCTCAATAGATTTATAATTAATACATCTCTCAGTACATTTATAATTAATGCATCTCTCAATACATTTATAATTAATACATCTCTCAATACATTTATAATTAATACATCTCTCAATACATTTATAATTAATACATCTCTCAATACATTTATAATTAATACATCTCTCAATACATTTATAATTAATGCATCTCTCAATACATTTATAATTAATGCATCTCTCAATACATTTATAATTAATGCATCTCTCAATACATTTATAATTAATACATCTGTCAATGCATTTATATTTAATACATCTCGCAATACATTTATAATTAATACATCTCTCAATAGATTTATAATTAATACATCTCTCAGTACATTTATAATTAATGCATCTCTCAATACATTTATAATTAATACATCTCTCAATACATTTATAATTAATACATCTCTCAATACATTATAATTAATACATCTCTCAATACATTTATAATTAATACATCTCTCAATACATTTATAATTAATGCATCTCTCAATACATTTATAATTAATGCATCTCTCAATACATTTATAATTAATGCATCTCTCAATACATTTATAATTAATACATCTGTCAATGCATTTATATTTAATACATCTCGCAATACATTTATAATTAATGCATCTCTCAATATATTTATAATTAATACATCTCTCAATACATTTATAATTAATGCATCTCTCAATACATTTATAATTAATACATCTGTCAATGCATTTATATTTAATACATCTCTCAATACATTTATAATTAATACAATCTTACATAATTTGAATTTGTAATTCCTCCGGGCCAGGTGTAATTAATGGACTTCCAAATAAATGTGATATTGATATATCATCCAAATAATTTAGAATTAATATATTTCGAATCAATTTATATTTTGTAATAATTATATATTATATAATAAGTTATTTGACAGCGACATGAGCTCTGAGCTGGCATTGACCGTGGGCGTGTTTATGTCGCGCCATGAATCATAGCAAGACCTGGCACTAGATAGGTGTGATCAGTCCTGGAAACAACTGAAAGAATGTTCCCATGGAGAGGTCAAGGCTGCAATCCCAAATTAATGCTGAAGACGGAGGCACTGGGCCGAGTGATGTCAAACACGATCAAAGAAAAACATCCAACAAATAAAATAGACACACCCGCGGTTCCCCCCTCCCGACCTTCTCTGGTTGTCCAGACAGATGATTATCTAGATGATATTTGTCCAGACACACGGTTATCTAGATGATATTTTGTCCAGACAGATGATTATCTAGATGATATTTGTCAGAACATATGATTATCTAGATGGTATTTGTCCAGCCAGATGATTATCTAGAATCTATTTGTTCAGACAGATGATTATCTATATGACATTTGTCCAGCCAGATGATTATCTAGATGATATTTGTTCAGACAGATGATTATCTAGATGATATTTGTCCAGACAGATGATTATCTAGGTGCTATTTGTTCAGACAGATGATTATCTAGATGATATTTATCCAGCTAGATGATTATCTAGATGATATTTGGCCAGACAGATGATTATCTAGATGCTTTTTGTCCAGACAGACGATTATCTAGATGCTATTTGTTCAGACAGATGATTATCTAGATATATTTGTCCAGACAGATGATTATCTAGATGATATTTGTCCAGACAGATGATTATCTAGATGCTATTTGTTCAGACAGATGATTATCTAGATGCTATTTGTCCAGACAGATGATTATCTAGATGATATTTGTCCAGACAGATGATTATCTAGATGATATTTGTTCAGACAGATGATTATCTAGGTGCTATTTGTTTAGACAGATGATTATCTAGATGCTACTTGTCCAGACAGATGGTTATCTAGATTATATTTGTCTAGACAGATGATTATCTAGATGATATTTGTCCAGACAGATGATTATCTAGATGATATTTGTCCAGACAGATGATTATCTAGATGATATTTGTCCAGACAGATGATATTTGTCCAGAAAAATCAGCTGATCGAGCACAATGAAAGAGGAAATTTCATACAGTACGGAATGAAAATTAATATTTTAAATAGGAAAAAGTGGTAAAAGTATATAAATAAGATAAGTATATATAAGATACGTATATCTAGGATAAGTATATATAGGATAAGTATATATAAGTAGGAAAATGTAACAGCTTTAAGTAAGTGAGAAACAAAACAAAAGTGGAACGACGTTTCAGTCAAAAAAAAAAACATCACATAAATATACATCAGGATATACAGGCAGAAAAGTACAAGGCGATAATATGCTAGACTCTCAAACAAGGAAAATAAGTCACTTTCCTGTGGTCTGGAGCTTGGCCAGGCAGCGATATGGCCGGCCGACAGGGCAGAACACAGGTGAGAAATACAGTAAAATAGGAAATGGTTCTTTAAATAGGTGGAGGTAGGTACAAGAATCCAGACTCTACTATGGCTGGAAACGTGAATATGAGTTGATTTCCAATAAGTAAATCCACGTGGAAAATAATATTAGCGTACCCCAACAAACATATAAACCTTTGTACATCTGCAACAATGGGTGTGTACACCGAAAAGAAGTGCACAAACTGATGTTAAATGAGGATGAGTATATTCCTATCAGATGAGCGGCTGGTGGATGGAATGAATGACGGCGGACGGGAAATGCCCAGAACTCGTTGGAAGGCAGATTAGAGAACTTATTCAGGATAGATACGACACCTACAGAAACGTAAACTCAAATGGGTATGTTGGAGAACATTTTGATTATCCTGGTAGATACGATGAAGTCGTAACAAGTGAGAAAATGTAATAGGATCTTTGTAGTTAGATGAATGAGACGAGGTGTAGAGAAGATAACAGTAGGCGTCTGTGGATTTATAGAAAAAGGAAGTGTGGAAGCTGGAGTACTCAAGGAGACGATCAGATCAAAAAAGGTCAAGAAAGGTGACGGACGAAGTAGGGATATGTGATGTAATCTTGCTGGATTTATAAAAGTTGCCAATGTAGTCAAAGAAGCTGAAGATGTCATCTTCCGGCAGGTCAGTCAATCCAAAACCGTCATCAATGTACTGAAGGTATTTAAGTGGAAAAGGGGGCACGGTACGAGTTCAGTAATTGATGTTCAAGGTAACCCATGAACTAGCAAGCATAACTAGGACCCATCTTGGTTCCCATATATACACCATTGACTTGATCTAGAAGTGATCATTGAATTCGGAAGTATTGAGGTTGAGAACAACTTCGGTGAAGCGGAGGAGAATGGAAGTATTGAGGTTGAGAACAACTTCGGTGAAGCGGTGGAGAATGGAAGTATTGAGGTTGAGAACAACTTCGGTGAAGCGGTGGAGAATGGAAGTATTGAGGTTGAGAACAACTTCGGTGAAGCGGTGGAGAATGGAAGTATTGAGGTTGAGAACAACTTCGGTGAAGCGGTGGAGAATGGAAGTATTGATGTTGATAACAACTGCGGTGAAGCGGTGGAGAATGGAAGTATTGAGGTTAAGAACAACTTCAGTGAAGTGGTGGAGAAAGGAAGTATTAATGTTGAGAACAACTTGGGTGAAGCGGTGGAGAATGGAAGTATTGATGTTGAGAACAACTTTGGTGAAGCGGTGGAGAATGGAAGTATTGATGTTAAGAACAACTTTGGTGAAGCGGTGGAGAATGGAAGTATTGAGGCTGAGAACAACTTTGGTGAAGCTGTGCAGAATGGAAGTATTGAGGTTGACAACATCTTTGGTGAAGCGGTGGAGAATGGAAGTATTGAGGCTGAGAACAACTTTGGTGAAGCTGTGCAGAATGGAAGTATTGAGGCTGAGAACAACTTTGGTGAAGCTGTGCAGAATGGAAGTATTGAGGCTGAGAACAACTTTGGTGAAGCTGTGCAGAATGGAAGTATTGAGGCTGAGAACAACTTTGGTGAAGCTGTGCAGAATGGAAGTATTGAGGCTGAGAACAACTTTGGTGAAGCTGTGCAGAATGGAAGTATTGAGGCTGAGAACAACTTTGGTGAAGCTGTGCAGAATGGAAGTATTGAGGCTGAGAACAACTTTGGTGAAGCTGTGCAGAATGGAAGTATTGAGGCTGAGAACAACTTTGGTGAAGCTGTGCAGAATGGAAGTATTGAGGTTGAGAACAACTTTGGTGAAGTTGTGCAGAATGGAAGTATTGAGGCTGAGAACAACTTTGGTGAAGCTGTGCAGAATGGAAGTATTGAGGCTGAGAACAACTTTGGTGAAGCTGTGCAGAATGGAAGTATTGAGGTTGAGAACAACTTTGGTGAAGCTGTGCAGAATGGAAGTATTGAGGTTGAGAACAACTTTGGTGAAGCTGTGCAGAATGGAAGTATTGAGGTTGAGAACAACTTTGGTGAAGCTGTGCAGAATGGAAGTATTGAGGTTGAGAACAACTTTGGTGAAGCTGTGCAGAATGGAAGTATTGAGGTTGAGAACAACTTTGGTGAAGTGGTGGAGAATGGAAGTATTGATGTTGAGAGCAACTTTGGTGAAGTGGTGGAGAATGGAAGTATTGAGGTTGAGAGCAACTTTGATGAAGTGGTGGAGAATGGAAGTATTGATGTTGAGAGCAACTTTGGTGAAGCTGTGCAGAATGGAAGTATTGAGGTTGAGAACAACTTTGGTGAAGCTGTGTAGAATGGAAGTATTGAGGTTGAGAACAACTTTGGTGAAGCGGTGGAGAATGGAAGTATTGAGGTTGAGAACAACTTTGGTGAAGCTGTGCAGAATGGAAGTATTGAGGTTAAGAACAACTTTGGTGAAGCGGTGGAGAATGGAAGTATTGAGGTTGAGAACAACTTGGGTGAAGCGGTGGAGAGTGGAAGTATTGAGGTTGAAAACAACTTCGGTGAAGCGGTGGAGAATGGAAGTATTGAGGTTGACAACATCTTTGGTGAAGCTGTGCAGAATGGAAGTATTGAGGTTGACAACATCTTTGGCGAAGCTGTGCAGAATGGAAGTATTGAGGCTGAGAACAACTTTGGTGAAGCTGTGCAGAATGGAAGTATTGAGGTTGAGAACAACTTTGGTGAAGCTGTGCAGAATGGAAGTATTGAGGTTGAGAACAACTTTGGTGAAGCTGTGCAGAATGGAAGTATTGAGGTTGAGAACAACTTTGGTGAAGCGGTGGAGAATGGAAGTATTGAGGTTGAGAACAACTTTGGTGAAGCTGTGCATAATGGAAGTATTGAGGTTAAGAACAACTTTGGTGAAGCGGTGGAGAATGGAAGTATTGATGTTGAGAACAACTTTGGTGAAGTGGTGGATAGTGGAAGTATTGATGTTGAGAACAACTTCAGTGAAGTGGTGGAGAGTGGAAGTATTGAGGTTGAGAACAACTTCAGTGAAGTGGTGCAGAATGGAAGTATTGATGTTGAGAACAACTTTGGTGAAGCGGTGGAGAAAGGAAGTATTGATGTTGAGAACAACTTTGGTGAAGTGTTGGATAGTGGAAGTATTGATGTTGAGAACAACTTCGGTGAAGCGGTGGAGAATGGAAGTATTGAGGTTAAGAACAACTTCAGTGAAGCGGTGGAGAGTGGAAGTATTGATGTTGAGAACAACTTCGGTGAAGCGGTGCAGAATGGAAGTATTGATGTTGAGAACAACTTCTGTGAAGCGGTGGAGAGTGGAAGTATTGATGTTGAGAACAACTTCTATGAAGCGGTGGAGAGTGGAAGTATTGATGTTGAGAACAACTTCTGTGAAGCGGTGGAGAGTGGAAGTATTGATGTTGAGAACAACTTCTATGAAGCGGTGGAGAGTGGAAGTATTGAGGTTGAGAACAACTTCTGTGAAGCGGTGGAGAGTGGAAGTATTGAGGTTGAGAACAACTTCTGTGAAGCGGTGGAGAGTGGAAGTATTGATGTTGAGAACAACTTCTGTGAAGCGGTGGAGAGTGGAAGTATTGAGGTTGAGAACAACTTCTGTGAAGCGGTGCAGAATTGAAGTATTGAGGTTGAGAACAACTTCTGTGAAGCGGTGGAGAGTGGAAGTATTGAGGTTGAGAATAACTTCGGTGAAGCTGTGGAGAGTGGAAGTATTGAGGTTGAGAACAACTTCTGTGAAGCGGTGGAGAGTGGAAGTATTGAGGTTGAGAACAACTTTGGTGAAGCGGTGGAGAATGGAAGTATTGAGGTTGAGAACAACTTTGGTGAAGCTGTGCATAATGGAAGTATTGAGGTTAAGAACAACTTTGGTGAAGCGGTGGAGAATGGAAGTATTGATGTTGAGAACAACTTTGGTGAAGTGGTGGATAGTGGAAGTATTGATGTTGAGAACAACTTCAGTGAAGTGGTGGAGAGTGGAAGTATTGAGGTTGAGAACAACTTCAGTGAAGTGGTGCAGAATGGAAGTATTGATGTTGAGAACAACTTTGGTGAAGCGGTGGAGAAAGGAAGTATTGATGTTGAGAACAACTTTGGTGAAGTGTTGGATAGTGGAAGTATTGATGTTGAGAACAACTTCGGTGAAGCGGTGGAGAATGGAAGTATTGAGGTTAAGAACAACTTCAGTGAAGCGGTGGAGAGTGGAAGTATTGATGTTGAGAACAACTTCGGTGAAGCGGTGCAGAATGGAAGTATTGATGTTGAGAACAACTTCTGTGAAGCGGTGGAGAGTGGAAGTATTGATGTTGAGAACAACTTCTATGAAGCGGTGGAGAGTGGAAGTATTGATGTTGAGAACAACTTCTGTGAAGCGGTGGAGAGTGGAAGTATTGATGTTGAGAACAACTTCTATGAAGCGGTGGAGAGTGGAAGTATTGAGGTTGAGAACAACTTCTGTGAAGCGGTGGAGAGTGGAAGTATTGAGGTTGAGAACAACTTCTGTGAAGCGGTGGAGAGTGGAAGTATTGATGTTGAGAACAACTTCTGTGAAGCGGTGGAGAGTGGAAGTATTGAGGTTGAGAACAACTTCTGTGAAGCGGTGCAGAATTGAAGTATTGAGGTTGAGAACAACTTCGGTGAAGCGGTGGAGAGTGGAAGTATTGAGGTTGAGAATAACTTCTGTGAAGCGGTGGAGAGTGGAAGTATTGAGGTTGAGAATAACTTCGGTGAAGCTGTGGAGAGTGGAAGTATTGAGGTTGAGAATAACTTTGGTGAAGTGGTGGAGAATGAAAGTATCCACCGGTGAATGTTTTCTTTGGTCGAGAGAGAATTGAGGAGCTTTTAAGCCATCAGCATGAGGGATAGAGGTATACAGAAAGCATACGTCGAGGACGAAAAGTCGGTACGAGCGTTCAGGGGTGAGGGAAAGAGAAGAGAAGATAGTGATAGCATGATTCGTGTCCTTGACATAGGTGGGAAGAGATGTCACTATGGGTCGGAAAATGCTGTCAAGATAGTCGGATATCTGATCCGTGGGAGAAATACACCCAGAAACAATGGGACACCCGGGACTATTGGGTTTGTGGATTTTAGGGTGCGTGTAGAAGGACGGTTTGCCTAGACAAACGTCTGGGATGATGAGACGGGGCGTCTAGGAGGAAGGAGTTTGATAATTGTTTGGTGCCTTCTTGGATGTATAGGTCCTTGCGCCAGACTACTGCAGCCCCTCCCTTAACAGCTGGTTTAATGACAATATCTGCCTTGTGTGGCAGAGTTCTTCTTTGTTAATAAATCTATTATTAGTTATTTATCTTGTTGATCATCTTCTGCGACTTGTTTATCTATCCTCCTATTTTCATTTCATCTATTCTGACACAAATATAATTCATCATAGTTCTTGAACAAATATAACACTGTCTTTATTATCGACATCCACACATGCTTTGATTTTTTGATGAAGAGATAAACTGTCGAATTGGTAAGGCAGCTACGACCTTCGGCAAACTCACAGAAAGGGCATGGAACAACACGAAACTAACTCGAAAGACTAAACTCTTAATATATCAAACTTGTGTGCTTAGCACACTACTATATGGATTCGAAACCTGGACAACATACTCAAACCAGGAAAAAAAGACTAAATGTCTTCCACATGCGATGTCTCCGCAAAATAATGCACATCAAATAGCAGGACTAAATAACCAACTTAACTGTCCTGCAACGTGCTAAGACCCCCAACAATCATGACGATGCTCAGAAGTCGAAGACTAAGATGGCTAGGACATGTTCTACGAATGGAAGAAAAACGCATTCCTAGGCAAATACTATATGGTGAACTAACACGCGGGAAAAGACAAATCGGCAGACCTAAACTACGATATAGAGATATCTGCAAATCATCTCTGAAAGACTTCTCCATCTGTGAAAATGACTGGCAACATGTGGCAAGTGATCGCACATCACGGAGAGCATGTATAAGGAATGGTATAACAACGTTTGAGACTGTGCTAAGACAAACTTAGAAGAGAAAAGACTCATGAAAAAGGATGGAAAACCCTGTGGACCAGCGAACCTGACTTGTTCATTATGTGACCACGTGTGTATGTCAAACATTGGTAGAATTAGCGACGAGAGAAGCTGTTCGACAAAAACAATACCTAAAAAAATACACAATAGCCTCCTCTAGACCGTCTGACAAGACGAAAAGGGCCATACATACACATGCTTTGACAACATGTCTCTGGTACAATCAACAAGTTCTAATATTCTATTATAAAACTTGACGTTACTTTCGCGTTACTTGGTAGGGCCTATCGGCGATGTTTATCACAAGTAACTCTCGTGATCGTAATCAAGTTATTTTACAATCTACGTATATATATATATATATATATAGTTATAGCTTGAGATCTGAAAGTTCTAAATCCAAAACGTATATTACCAAATCTCTAGACGAACAGTTCTAACTCCTAATTCCTAGACACTGTCTAGAGACAGGTTCTCTGCTCTCTTGTTTACTATTTCTGTCTAGAGACAGGTTCTCTGCTCTCTTGTTTACTGTTTCTGTCTAGAGACAGGTTCTCTGCTCTCTTGTTTACTATTTCTGTCTAGAGACAGGTTCTCTGCTCTCTTGTTTACTATTTCTGTCTAGAGACAGGTTCTCTGCTCTCTTGTCTACTATTTCTGTCTAGAGACAGGTTCTCTGCTCTCTTGTTTACTATTTCTGTCTAGAGACAGGTTATCTGCTCTCTTGTCTACTATTTCTGTCTAGAGACAGGTTCTCTGCTCTCTTGTCTACTATTTCTGTCTAGAGACATGTTCTCTGCTCTCTTGTTTACTATTTCTGTCTAGAGACAGGTTCTCTGCTCTCTTGTTTACTATTTCTGTCTAGAGACAGGTTCTCTGCTCTCTTGTTTACTATTTATGTCTAGAGACAGGTTCTCTGCTCTCTTGTTTACTATTTCTGTCTAAGGACAGGTTCTCTGCTCTCTTGTTTACTATTTCTGTCTAGAGACAGGTTCTCTGCTCTCTTGTTTACTATTTCTGTCTAGAGACAGGTTCTCTGCTCTCTTGTTTACTATTTCTGTCTAGAGACAGGTTCTCTGCTCTCTTGTTTACTATTTCTGTCTAGAGACAGGTTCTCTGCTCTCTTGTCTACTATTTCTGTCTAGAGACAGGTTCTCTGCTCTCTTGTTTACTATTTCTGTCTAGAGACAGGTTCTCTGCTCTCTTGTTTACTATTTCTGTCTAGAGACAGGTTCTCTGCTCTCTTGTTTACTATTTCTGTCTAGAGACAGGTTCTCTGCTCTCTTGTCTACTATTTCTGTCTAGAGACAGGTTCTCTGCTCTCTTGTTTACTATTTCTGTCTAGAGACAGGTTCTCTGCTCTCTTGTTTACTATTTCTGTCTAGAGACAGGTTCTCTGCTCTCTTGTTTATTATTTCTGTCTAGAGACAGGTTCTCTGCTTTCTTGTTTACTATTTCTGTCTAGAGACAGGTTCTCTGCTCTCTTGTCTACTATTTTTGTCTAGAGACAGGTTCTCTGCTCTCTTGTTTACTATTTCTGTCTAGAGACAGGTTCTCTGCTCTCTTGTCTACTATTTCTGTCTAGAGACAGGTTCTCTGCTCTCTTGTTTACTATTTCTGTCTAGAGACAGGTTCTCTGCTCTCTTGTCTACTATTTCTGTCTAGAGACAGGTTCTCTGCTCTCTTGTTTACTATTTCCGTCTAGAGACAGGTTCTCTGCTCTCTTGTCTACTATTTCTGTCTAGAGACAGGTTCTCTGCTCTCTTGTTTACTATTTCTGTCTAGAGACAGGTTCTCTGCTCTCTTGTTTACTATTTCTGTCTAGAGACAGGTTCTCTGCTCTCTTGTTTACTATTTCTGTCTAGAGACAGGTTCTCTGCTCTCTTGTTTATTATTTCTGTCTAGAGACAGGTTCTCTGCTTTCTTGTTTACTATTTCTGTCTAGAGACAGGTTCTCTGCTCTCTTGTCTACTATTTTTGTCTAGAGACAGGTTCTCTGCTCTCTTGTTTACTATTTCTGTCTAGAGACAGGTTCTCTGCTCTCTTGTCTACTATTTCTGTCTAGAGACAGGTTCTCTGCTCTCTTGTTTACTATTTCTGTCTAGAGACAGGTTCTCTGCTCTCTGGTCTACTATTTCTGTCTAGAGACAGGTTCTCTGCTCTCTTGTTTACTATTTCCGTCTAGAGACAGGTTCTCTGCTCTCTTGTCTACTATTTCTGTCTAGAGACAGGTTCTCTGCTCTCTTGTTTACTATTTCTGTCTAGAGACAGGTTCTCTGCTCTCTTGTTTACTTTTTCTGTCTAGAGACAGGTTCTCTGCTCACTTGTTTACTATTTCTGTCTAGAGACAGGTTCTCTGCTCTCTTGTTTACTTTTTCTGTCTAGAGACAGGTTCTCTGCTCTCTTGTCTACTATTTCTGTCTAGAGACAGGTTCTCTGCTCTCTTGTTTACTATTTCTGTCTAGAGACAGGTTCTCTGCTCTCTTGTTTACTATTTCTGTCTAGAGACAGGTTCTCTGCTCTCTTGTTTACTATTTCTGTCTAGAGACAGGTTCTCTGCTCTCTTGTTTACTTTTTCTGTCTAGAGACAGGTTCTCTGCTCTCTTGTCTACTATTTTTGTCTAGAGACAGGTTCTCTGCTCTCTTGTCTACTATTTCTGTCTAGAGACAGGTTCTCTGCTCTCGTCTACTATCTCTGACTAGTGTGTCTCCCTTGAGCTTCGTGGGCGAACATGTTCTAACTCCTAATTCTATCTTCTGCCTTGCGGCAGGTATCTAGTCTCTTCTACTACATCCTCTATAATGTGTCCCTTCAGCTTCGCGGGTGCAAAGTTCCCATTCCTCATAACGGTCGGTCAGATTTGTTCATTGTTTATATTGGTCGGATTTGTTCATTGTTCATAGTGGTCGGTCGGTTTTGTTCATTGTTCATTGTGGTCGGTCGGTTTTGTTCATTGTTTATAATGATCGGATTTGTTCATTGTTTATAATGATCGGATTTGTTCATTGTTTATAATGATCGGATTTGTTCATTGTTTATAGTGGTCGGTTAGATTTGTTCATTGTTTATAATGGTCGGTTTTATTCATTGTTTATAATGGTCGGATTTGTTCATTGTTTATAATAGTCCGTCAGATTTGTTCATTGTTCATAGTGGTCGGTCAGATTTGTTCATTGTTCATTGTAGTCCGTCGGATTTGTTCATTGCTCATAACGGTCGGATTTGTTCATTGTTCATGGTGGTCAAATTTGTTCATTGTCCATAATGGTCGGATTTGTTCATTGTTCATAATGGTCGGTCGGATTTGTTCATTGATCATGGTGATCGGTCGGTTTTGTTCATTGTTCATAATGGTCGGTCGGATGTGTTCATTGTTCATAGTGGTCGGTCGGATTTGTTCATTGTTCATGGTGGTCAAATTTGTTCATTGTTCATGGTGGTCGAATTTGTTCATTGTTCATAGTGGTCGGTCGGATTTGTTCATTGATCATGGTGATCGGTCGGATTTGTTCATAGTGGTCTGTCGGATTTGTTCATTGATCATGGTGATCGGTCGATTTTGTTCATTATTCATAGTGGTCAGTCGGATTTGTTCATTGTTTATAATGGTCGGATTTGTTCATTGTTTATAATGGTCGGATTTGTTCATTGTTTATAATGGTCGGAATTGTTCATTGTTCATAATGGTCGGTCGGATTTGTTCATTGTTTAAAATGGTCGGTCAGATTTGTTCATTGTTTATAATGGTCGGTCGGATTTGTTCTTTGTTTATTATGATCGGTCGGATTTGTTCATTGTTTATAATGATCGGTCAGATTTGTTCATTGTTTATAATGGTCGGTCTGATTTGTTCATTGTTCATAGTGGTCGGTCAGATTTGTTCATTGTTCATAGTGGTCGGTCAGATTTGTTCATTGTTCATAGTGGTCGGTCAGATTTGTTCATTGTTCATAGTGGTCGGTCAGATTTGTTCATTGTTCATAGTGGTCGGTCAGATTTGTTCATTGTTCATAGTGGTCGGTCAGATTTGTTCATTGTTCATAGTAGTCGGTCGGATGTGTTCATTGTTCATAGTGGTCGGTCGGATTTGTTCATTGTTCATAGTGGTCGGTCGGATTTGTTCGTTGTTCATAATGGTCGGTCAGATTTGTTCATTGTTCATAGTGGTCGGTCAGATTTGTTCATTGTTCATAGTGGTCTGTCGGATGTGTTCGTTGTTCATAGTGGTCGGTCAGATTTGTTCATTGTTCATAGTGGTCTGTCGGATGTGTTCGTTGTTCATAGTGGTCTGTCGGATGTGTTCATTGTTCATAGTGGTCGGTCAGATTTGTTCATTGTTCATAGTGGTCGGTCGGATTTGTTCGTTGTTCATAATGGTCGGTCGGATTTGTTCATTGTTCATAGTGGTCTGTCGGATGTGTTCGTTGTTCTTAAACCCGTGACTGAGAGGACAGGATTGCCAACCTAGCTGATTTTCCGCTAGATGTAGCGGAATTGGACCAGCGTCTAGCGATAAAAAGAATAATTAACCCGCCTGCCGGAATATCTCTGATTTTTTTTTTAAAACACGACAATCGACTAAAAATATCCAAAATCCTGGTCAAAATAAAAAATATTAAGAGTGTAACGCTTATGTGACATGTGAAGTCATGTACGTACTACGTCATTCTATGTTGTATAACTTGTTGCGCGATGTTGTTCTATAATTTGTTACATGATGTTGTTCTATAACTCGTTACACGATGTTATTCTATAACTTTTGCACAATGTTCTCTAACTTGTTGAACAATGTTGTTCTATGTCTTGTTTAACGTTGGTGATCTATAACTTCTTGTAATACGTTATTCTATAACATGTTGCACGATGTTATTCTATAACTTGTTTAATGTTGCTGTTCTATAACTTATTGCACGATGTTGTTCTACAATTTGTTGCACGTTGTTATTCTATATCGTATTGCACGTTGTTGTTCTACAATTTGTTGCACGATGTTATTCTATATCTTATTGCACGATGTTGTTCTACAACTTGTTGCACAATGTGTTCTATAACTTTTTTGTACGATGTTGATCTATAACTTGTTGTATGATTTTGTTCTACAAATTGCTGCACGATGTTGTTCTATAACATGTTGCACGTTGTTGTACTACATCTTGTGCACAATGTTGTTCTAGATCTTGTGGCACGATGTTGTTCTATAATAGTTCCTCGATGTTATTTTATATTTTGTTGCTTGGTGCAGTGGTATAATTTGTTTCTGGATGTTATTCTATATCTTGTTTCACATTGTTTATCTATAAATTGTTGCATGAGTTTGTTCTATAAATGTTTCACTATGTTGTTCTATAACTTGTTGCACGATGTTGTTCTATAATTTGTTTCACGATGTTCAATAAATTGTTGCACGATTTTGTTATATAACTTGTTGCATCACGTTGTTCTATAGCTTGTCCCAAGATGTTATTCTATAACTTGTCCCAAAATGTTTTATAACTTGTCCCAAGATGTTGTTCTCTAACTTGTCCCAAGATGTTTTTCTATAACTTGTCCCAAGATGATGTTCTGTAACTTGTCCCACGGTGTTGTTCTATAACTTGTCCCAAGATGTTGTTCTATAACTTGTCCCACAGTGTTGTTCTATAACTTGTCCCAAGATGTTGTTCTATAAATTATCCCACTGTGTTGTTTATAACTTGTTCCAAGATGTTCTCTAACTTGTCCCACGATGTTCCCTATATCAAAGTGTTAAAGCACGTCAATTGAGTGTACAGTAAATCGTCTACAGTCAATCGTCTTCTCATCTACAGCTAATAAACTCCGGCAAATCGTCTACAGATAATAATCTACAACTAATCATCTAAACTAACCATCTACAGCTAATCGTCTTCAGCTAATCGTCTACAGCTAATCGTCTTCAGCTAATCGTCTACAGTTAATCGTCTACAGCTAATCATCTACTGTTAATCATCTACAGCTAATCATCTACAGCTAAGCGTCTACATCCAATCATCTACAGCTAATCATCTACAGCTAAGTGTCTACAGCTAATCAAATACCGCTAATCATCTACCGCTAATCGTCTACAGCAAATCGTCTACAGCTAATCGTCTACAGCAAATCGTCTACAGCAAATCGTTTACAGCAAATCGTCTACCGCTAATCGCCTACAGCTAATCGTCTACAGTAAATAGTCTACAGCTAAACGTCTGCAGCTAATCGTCTACAGCTAATCATCTACAGCTAATCATCTACAGCAAATAATCTACAGCAAATCGTCTACAGCCAAGCGTCTACAGCTAATCATCTACAGCTAATCGTCTACAGCTAATAATCTACAGCAAATCGTCTACAGCTAAGCGTCTACAGCTAAGCGTCTACAGCAAATCGTCTACATCTAATCATCTACAGCTAATCGCCTACAGCTAATCATCTACAGCAAATCGTCTACTGCTAATCGTCTACAGCAAATCGTCTACAGCAAATCGTCTACTGTTAATCGTCTACAGCTAAGCGTCTACAGCTAAGCGTCTACAGCAAATCGTCTACATCTAATCATCTACAGCTAATCGTCTACAGCTAATCATCTACAGCAAATCGTCTACTACTAATCGTCTACAGCAAATCGTCTACAGCAAATCGTCTACATCTAATCATCTACAGCTAATCATCTACAGCTAATCGTCTACAGCAAATCGTCTACTGCTAATCGTCTACAGCAAATCGTCTACAGCAAATCGTCTACTGCTAATCGTCTACAGCAAATCGTCTACAACAAATCGTCTACTGCTAATCGTCTACAGCAAATCATCTACAGCTAAGCGTCTACAGCTAATCGTCTACAGCAAATCGTCTACTGCTAATCGTCTACAGCAAATCGTCTACAGCAAATCGTCTACAGCAAATCATCTAAAGCTAATCGTCTACAGCTAATCGTCTACAGCTAATCATCTACAGCTAATCGTCTACAGCAAAATCGTCTACATCTAATCATCTACAGCTAATCATCTACAGCTAATCGTCTACAGCAAATCGTCTACAGCTAATCATCTACAGCTAATCATCTACAGCTAATCGTCTACAGCTAATCATCTACAGCTAATCGTCTACATCTAATCATCTACAGCTAATCATCTACAGCTAATCGTCTACAGCTAATCATCTACAGCTAATCGTTTACAGCTAATCGTCTACAGATATGTTCACACAGAAGTGAACTAGACCTGACACGTGTCGAGTCCCATTATTTAAAGTCATTAGTCTCATAGTTGACAGTCGTTAGTCTCATTGTTGACAGTCGTTAGTCTCATTATCGACAGTCGTTAGTTTCATTGTTGACAGTCGTTAGTCTCATTATTTCAAGTCGTTAGTCTCATTATTTTAAGCCGCTTGTCTCATTATTTTTGGCTATTTCAATATGTTAATATATTCTTATCATCAATAACGTGTCAGTTTCTTGTACGTTGGCCGACTTCATTTATTTCCTGTGCACCTTTGCTCCACATGTAACCATCTGAGTTCGTGTAATGGATTTACCGGTCTGGTCTCGGTGCTGTCCAATTAATCTCAAATCTTGATCAATATTTGTATTTGCTATGATATCATGTTTGTTACGTCAGCAGCACTGTTTCAGAGGAAGGTGATACTCAGATGTGGAAGCTGATCATCCGAGCCAACATCCATTTGTCCTGGGCTGCCACAAAGCTCACCATTGTCACCAGTTCTATTTAACGTGTCCACAATAATGATCACGGAACAACAGCTGGATGGGAGGGGAAGAACTATGACTTTTGCTGATGATATTCTGGTATATCGACAGGGAAGAGACAGACGGAAAATCGCCTTAACAATGCAAGACGAACTCGATCGCATCTCTTCCTGGTGTGGAGGCGTATTGGTTGATCCTAATAAAGCACCAGTTGCATGGTTGTCCCTTAACAATCATATCGTTAAAATGGAAACACCGGTGGTACGAATGGGAGTTGATGAGGTGACCAGGAACAGGATGATGACGTGCCTCGCAGTTAAGTTTGTTCGCAGCCTGTCTTTTCGGGTCCACTTCGATCATGTGATAACAAATTCCCGCAAAGGATTAGTCGCCTTGAAGGTCATGGCAGCTGTCAACATCGAGCAGAGACTACTTACCCTTCTGTTCCAGTGACTTGACCTCGCACCAATCTAGTATGCCCTGACAATTCTTATTCTCAGTACGAACCAAATTGACAAGCTGGAGAAAATACAGAATGAAGCTATGCGCATTATCGTGGGGTGTACGAGGGGCACTCCCTGTGTAGCAATGAGGTATCTTCTCGACTTTCCAACAATGGATGACATGATCAAGATCTAGAGGGCATGAGCATACCTGAAGATAAGTACAGATAAAAAGCATTCATTGCACCACGAGCTCAACACAGAACGATGTCAGGCTAAAGAGAGGCAAATCATGGGTGGGACGAGCAGAAGATGTCATCAAACAGGTCTGTGGACTTACCAATATTAAGGATGACGAGGAGTGGTTACATATGCTTGAGTCATTCATGGGAACATTCTCGTGTATTGTCTCACTCGACAGGAAAATTAGGAAACAGAACTCAGTCGTGGTCAATGTGGAGGTCAATGGTCTCATCTAGGATAACACCGATGAGAAAGATGCAGTCATCTATACAGATGGATCTGTAATACGACATCAAAGGAGTGCATGGGCATTTACAGCACGCTCGGCAGGCAGAATAGTCAAAGAGGACAGTGGTGCATACGTTATGACTACAAGTAGCATGAGGATGGAGGTGATGGCAGTGACCAAGGCATTCATCTTGTTAGAGTCTCAAAACTACTCCCACGCCTGCATACTGAGCGATTCAATGAGCGTGATAAAAAAAAAAGTGTAGGCGGGTTCTGTACGCATGCAATGGTTAGATTCATTGCAGAGGTAAAAAAAAATACGTAGAGTCACCTTTGTCTACGTCCAATGACATGCGGGAGTACGAGGAAATGAAAGAGCGGACAGGTTGGCTAGCTGCGCTGTCGTTGAAGACGGTCAACTTATGTATCGAATAGACACCATCAATTCGCTCCGAGATGTTGGAAGGGCACAGGACTTCGACAACCATCAGTCCAGGTCACTCATTGGGATGAAAGGGATGGGAGTTAAGAAGGGCACATCCAGAAACGAGAAACGTAGTGGGTGTATAAGAAGACTTATCAACCAACACAGAACTGGAGTCGGTGGACACTTCGGGACTTGCTGTGGAGGGGATCTGAGTACCTATGGACATGTTCGCCATGCAATGATGATTACTCTCTATTAACTCAGTGACGATAACCCGCAAATAACTCAATGATGATCACCATATATTAACTCAATGATGATCACTCTATATTAATTCAATGATGATTACGCTCTATTAACTCAATGATAATTACCCTATATTAACTCAATGATGATTACTCTATATTAATTCAATGATGATTACGCTCTATTAACTCAATGATGATTACCCTATATTAACTCAATGATGATTACTCTATATTAATTCAATGATGATTACGCTCTATTAACTCAATGATGATTACTCTATATTAATTCAATGATGATTACGCTCTATTAACTCAATGATAATTACCCTATATTAACTCAATGATGATTACCCTATATTAAATCAATGATGATCACCCTATATTAACTCAATGATGATTACCCTATATTAACTCAATGATGATTACTCTATATTAATTCAATGATGATTACGCTCTATTAACTCAATGATGATTACTCTATATTAATTCAATGATGATTACGCTCTATTAACTCAATGATAATTACCCTATATTAACTCAATGATGATTACCCTATATTAAATCAATGATGATCACCCTATATTAACTCAATGATGATTACCCTATATTAAATCAATGATGATTACCCTATATTAACTCAAAGATGATTACCCTATATTAACTCAAAGATGATTACCCTGTATTAACTCAATGATGATTACCCGCTATTAACTCAATGATGATTACCCTATATTAACTCAATGATGATTCGCCTATATTAACTCAATGATGATTACCTTCTATTAACTCAATGATGATGACCTTCTATTAACTCAATGATGATGACCCGCTCTTAACTCAATGATGATGGCCCTCAATTAACTCAGTGATGATGATCGTCTATTAACTCAATGATGATGGTCCTCAGTTAACTCAATGATGATGACCCTCTATTAATTCAATGATGATGACCCTCTATTAACTCAGTAATGATGATCCTCTATTAACTCAATGATGATGACCCTCAATTAACTCAATGATGATGACTCTCTATTAACTCAGTGATGATGACCTTCTTTTAACTCAATGATGATGACCTTCTATTAACTCAATGATGATGACCCTCTATTAACTCAATGATGATGACTTTCTATTAACTCAATGATGATGACCCTCTATTAACTCAATGATGATGACCCGCTATTAACTCAATGATGATGACTTTCTATTAACTCAATGGTGATGAGCCTCTATTAACTCAATGATAATGACCCGCTAATAACTCAATGATGATGACCCTCTATTAACTCAATGATGATGACCCTCTATTAACTCACTTATCATGACCTTCTATTAACTCAATGATGATGACCCTCTATTTAACTCTATGATGATGACATTCTACTAACTCAATGATAATGACCCTCTATTAACTCAATGATGATGTCCCTCTATTAACTCACTGATGATGACCTTCTATTAACTCACTGATGATGATCTTATATTAACTCAATGATGATGACCCTCTATTAACTCAATGATGATGACCCTCTATTAATTCAATGATGATGACCCTCTATTAACTCAATGATGATGACCCTCTACTAACTCAATGATGATGACCTTCTATTAACTCAAAGATGATGACCCTCTATTAACTCAATGATGATGAACCTCTATTAACTCAATGATGATGACCTTCTATTAACTCAATGATGAAGACCCTTTATCACGTTTGCGAATTGATCAGCATAAGCAGAACTTTGAGTTAAAGACCTAAATTTTCTTCAACAGAAATCAAAGATCTCTTTGACCTGTTTGACCAAGACAAAAATGGGAAGGTTACAAAACAGGAGATCCTCGACACGTTCACTAACCTGAGGCTTCCAATCACCGATCAGCACGCAGAGAGGCTGATAGCAGAGTTCGATAGTAACGGTGAGTGTTCTCACAATTAACGATCGTAAATCGAAGTGAAATTACGCTATTCGAACAGAGGACTCCAATGTTTACAATGTGGACACTTTTCAATGAACTTATCGAGTGCAACGTCATCAATTTATCCTCATCACTTACGTCAATTATTATGTCCATGATATTTAGTCCTCTCTATTCTTTTCATTTCAGTGCTAAATTCAGTCCGCTAAATTAAGGTAGAATATTAGGAAGAAACAGTCATCATTTTTTGGCCATGTAATGAGAAGAGAACAGCTGGAATATATTGTAACAACTGGGACAATTGAGGGACGAAGAGATAGACGAAAGCAAAGAGAAAAGATACCAGACAGCGTAAAAGAATGGCTTGGCAGAAAGTCAATAACAGAAATGATAAATAACTGTCGAGACCGAAAGTTGCGGAGAGACATGATCACCTACGCCAGCAGGCCCGGTACTTGATGATGATGAAATGAAGGTACGCTAGATTAAATTCACGGGTCAAACGACAAAGAATAGCCAGAAAAAAGTTCAGCTAAACGGTCAAGTCCCATAAATCTGTTTGTGAAAATTGAGGGAAGAGCTGCGGTAAAGCTGGTAGCAGGAGCACATAGTAAAGTGCACTCTTACAGAAGCCAGCTTTACAAAAATAGGAACACAACAAAATACTGACGTTTCGGCATACATGCGGCCTTCCTCAGAGAACGAGAACAACACAAGCGGTTGAGTACAGATCTCTAGATCTACTACACCGGGAATGTGCTGGACAGGTAACTCAAGCAGAAATAACGACAGTGATAAGAGATGACATGGAGATGTACTACATATAGGTGCATAACAATTGTTGAGCAATTCATTAATTTCATAACGTATATTTTCTGTAGCTGTACTTACCTCTATTTTAGTGATGTAGTCCATGTATATATTTTCTGTGGCTGTACTTACCTCTATTTTAGTAATGTAGTCCATGTATATATTTTATGTAGCTGTACTTACCTCTATTTTAGTGATGTAGTCCATGTATATATTTTCTGTAGCTGTACTTACCTCTATTTTAGTGATATAGTCCATGTATATATTTTCTGTAGCTGTACTTACCTCTATTTTAGTGATGTAGTCCATGTATATATTTTCTGTAGCTGTACTTACCTCTATTTTAGTGATGTAGTCCATGTATATATTTTCTGTAGCTGTACTTACCTCTATTTTAGTGATATAGTCCATGTATATATTTTCTGTAGCTGTACTTACCTCTATTTTAGTGATGTAGTCCATGTATATATTTTCTGTAGCTGTACTTACCTCTATTTTAGTGATGTAGTCCATGTATATATTTTCTGTAGCTGTACTTACCTCTATTTTAGTGATATAGTCCATGTATATATTTTCTGTAGCTGTACTTACCTCTATTTTAGTGATGTAGTCCATGTATATATTTTCTGTAGCTGTACTTACCTCTATTTTAGTGATGTAGTCCATGTATATATTTTCTGTAGCTGTACTTACCTCTATTTTAGTGATGTAGTCCATGTATATATTTTCTGTAGCTGTACTTACCTCTATTTTAGTGATGTAGTCCATGTATATATTTTCTGTGGCTGTACTTACCTCTATTTTAGTGATGTAGTCCATGTATATATTTTCTGTGGCTGTACTTACCTCTATTTTAGTAATGTTGTCCATTTATATATTTTCTGTGGCTGTACTTACCTCTATTTTAGTAATGTAGTCCATGTATATATTTTCTGTAGCTGTACTTACCTCTATTTTAGTGATATAGTCCATGTATATATTTTCTGTAGCTGTACTTACCTCTATTTTAGTAATGTAGTCCATGTATATATTTTCTGTAGCTGTACTTACCTCTATTTTAGTAATGTAGTCCATGTATATATTTTCTGTAGCTGTACTTACCTCTATTTTAGTGATGTAGTCCATGTATATATTTTCTGTAGCTGTACTTACCTCTATTTTAGTGATGTAGTCCACGTATATATTTTCTGCAGCTGTACTTACCTCTACTTTAGTGATGTAGTCCACGTATATATTTTCTGTAGCTGTACTTACCTCTATTTTAGTGGTGTAGTCCATATATATGTTGTATGGTTGGAGTTACCTCTATTTTAGTGATGTAGTCCATGTATATATTTTCTGTGGCTGTACTTACCTCTATTCTAGTGATGTAGTCAATATATATTTTGTGTGGTTGGAGTTACCTCTATTTTAGTGATGTAGTCCATGTATATATTTTCTGTGGCTGTACTTACCTCTATTCTAGTGATGTAGTCAATATATATGTTGTATGGTTGGAGTTACCTCTATTTTAGTGATGTAGTCCATATATATTTTGTGTGGTTGGAGTTACCTCTATTTTAGTGATGTAGTCCATGAATATAATAAGCAGTACGAAGGATAAATCACATTACTGTTCGACTCCAGATGTTGCTTGAAACTATTTTGATAAACCAGCATTTGTTCTTCCACTATTATGTTTATGATTTCTTGTAGTTCCTTCTCTGTCTCGGCAATTAAGACTGTGTCATCCGGATATCTCAAATTGTTTATGTTGTGACCGTTGACTTCAATCCCTTTTTTTCTCTACTATTGATATCATATGTTCGCTGTAAAGTGAAAACAAATCCGGTGACAGAACACAGCCTTGTCTAACTCTTTATTGTATATATTGGAACTGTCCTGTTTGATTTGCTAATTCTTATGGCTGCTGTTTGTTGCCAGTACATGTTTTTTTTAATGATTTGCTGATCCTTGCTATCAATGTTTAATTTCTCCAGCATATTGATTATTTCCACATACTTTACTTTGTCAAATGCTTTTGTATAGTCTATAAAGCACATATATAGTTCTTTCTTTACCTCTGTATAGATCTTTCTATCAATGTTCTCATGATGTACATTGCATGATTGGTGTCCTTGCCTTTCACAAATCCACATTGTTCCTCGCTTTTTACTGGTCTTATTTTGTTCCTTACACGTCTCATTATGATTCTTAGTAATATTTTAGTCATATGGCTCAAGAGACTAATAGTGCGATGGTCTTCACAATCAGTGGCGCCTGACTTCTTCGGTATGGCTACAAAGATAGATTTTAGTAGATCTTCGGGTATGTGTCCAGTGTTATATATGTCACTCAGTAGTTTTGTTTTGACTTGTACTCCAAGCTCTCCTAATGCATTTATTTTTCGATTGTTATGTTGTCTAGACCTGGAGCTTTGCCTCTTTTCATGTGTTGAATTGCTTCCTCCACTTCACTCTGCATTATTGGTGGTCCTGTATCTTTGTTTGAATTGTTTAGCTCTGGTCTTTCATCATCATAGAGTGGACTGATATATTCTGTTCATCTATCCATTATCTTCTCCAGTTCCATTATTATATTTCCTTCCTTTGATTTCACACAACCTGAAACTGTGACATTTCCCCTGGTAATTCATGTAACTGATTGTGCATAAATTGTATGTTTTTCTTTGTTTTTTTTCCCCAATTCTTCACATTTCTGCTTTAACATATTCTTCCATTACTTCTCTGCATTTGTTTTGGATTTCTCCGTGTAATCTTTAGTATATCAGTTCTTCTTTCTGATATTTTCGTCGTTTGCCCATTAGTTCTAGTATTTGTTCTGTCATCCATTTCTTCTTGTTGATTCCAGTAATCAGTGATTACCTCTTTTAATGTTTCTTGAATCGATTGTTTGAGCATTTCGATGTTCTGTATTTTCTTAAAAGCATTATATCTATTTGTACTATCGTACTGTACTTATCACTCCTTTGCCTATCTATTCTAAGTATATCTTGTATTTTCATATTTCTTGGGGATTTCCGTGTCTTTCGCAGATTTATTGTCATCTTTCTTACTACTGATACATGGTCACTATTGTAATCTGTTCCTGGCCTTGTTTTAACAGATGTTAGCCCATTCCTGAATCTTCTCTGTACCAGTATAAAATCAATTTGATTGTGTACTTTGTTTTCTGGACTTTGCCATGTCCATAGATATCTAAGGTGTTGCTTGAACTATTGTTACCTATACAAATTGTATGTGTCTTTGCCCAGTCTATCCCCTCTGTCATTTGTCTCTCAAATTGATTACGATGAATGATGATAAAGTACGACGAACGACAGTTCAGATGCGTTCACTGTCGGTGCTGTAATACGCCTTATGTCTTTTGATGTGTGCTGTGTTTGCTACGAAGGGGACTTCAAATGCCTTTCTTTGTTTGAATATTCCATGAGATGTTAATTTGGATGATTCCACTCTGGCACGGGCGGTTGAGCAATTATGGAGTTCCATTCGTTTGCAGTGATACCGGGGCCTTCGACTAACCGTAACCAACCATAACCTAATATCCTGCACAGATAATTAAAGATGAATTATAGGGAGTACCTAATATCTTAGCGAGCCGCGATAGCTCAGTTATTAGTCAACTGGACTACAAAGGACAAAAGGTTTAATTAAGTTTCGATGCCTGATAATGTCGACACCCGTAATTAAACCTCAATGCCTGGTCATGTCAACACCCGTGAATTAAATATGGTTACATTGTGACGTCAACACTCATAATTTAATATAGGTACATTGTGACGTCAACACTCGTAATTTAATATAGGTACATTGTGACGTCAACACTCGTAATTAAATATAGATGTCTAGTGACAGCGGCAATCGTAATTAAGTGTAGATGCCTAGTGACATCGATATTCGTAGTAAAGTAATGATGCCTAACGTCGATAACGTCATTAAGTGTAGATGTCTAGATGCGTCGTTACTCGTTATTAAGTGAGAATACCTTGTAACCTCGACACTCGTATTTTACAACAATAGTAATTAAGTGTTGGTGGCCTGGTAATGTCGACCCTACAGAATTAAGTGTAGATGTCTAGTGACGTTGAAACAAAGTGTTGATGCCTAGTGACGTCGACACACGTAATTAAGCGTAGATTCCTGGTAATGTCGACAAACATCATTAAATGTAGATTCCTGCTGACGTCGACACTCGTAATTAAGTGTAGATACCTTATGATGTCGACACTTGTAATTACGTTTAGACACCTTGTGACGTCGACACTCGTAATTAAGTTAAGATACCTTGTGATGTCGACACTCGTAATTAAGTGTAGGTGCCTAATGACGTCGATACTCGTAATTAAGTTAAGATACATTGTGACGTCGACACTCGTAATTAAGTTTAGATACCTTGTTACGTCGACACTCGTAATTAAGTTAAGATACCTTGTGACGTCGAAACTCGTAATTAAGTTTAGATACCTTGTGACGTCGACACTCGTAATTAAGTTTAGATACCTTGTGATGTCGACACTCGTAATTAAGTTTAGATACCTTGTGATGTCGACACTCGTAATTAAGTTTAGATACCTTGTGACGTCGACACTCGTAATTAAGTTTAGATACCTTGTGATGTGGACACTCGTAATTAAGTTTAGATACCTTGTGATGTCGACACTCGTAATTAAGTTTAGATACTTTGTGATGTCGACACTCGTAATTAAGTTTAGATACCTTGTGACGTCGACACTCGTAGTTAAGTGTAGATACCTTATGACGCCGATACTCGTAATTAAGTTTAGATACCTTGTGACGTCGATACTAGTAATTAAGTTTAGATACCTTGTGACGTCGACACTCGCAATTGAGTATAGATACCTTGTGATGTCGACACTTGTAATGAAGTGTAGGTGCCTTATGATGTCGACACTCGTAATTAAATGTAGTTACCTTATGATGTCAACATTTGTAATTAAGTGTAAATACCTTGTGACGTCGACACTCGTAATTAAGTGTAGATACCTTATGACGCCGATACTCGTAATTAAGTTTAGATACCTTGTGATGTCGATACTCGTAATTAAGTATAGATACCTTGTGATGTCGACACTTGTAATGAAGTGTAGGTGCCTTATGATGTCGACACTCGTAATTAAATGTAGTTACCTTATGATGTCAACATTTGTAATTAAGTTTAGATTCCTTGTGACGTCGACACTCGTAATTAAGTGTAGATACCTTATGACGCCGATACTCGTAATTAAGTTTAGATACCTTGTGACGTCGATACTCGTAATTAAGTATAGATACCTTGTGATGTCGACACTTGTAATGAAGTGTAGGTGCCTTATGATGTCGACACTCGTAATTAAATGTAGGTACATTATGATGTCGACACATGTAATTAACTGTAGATATAATGTGACGTCAACACTCGTAATTTAGTTTAGATACCTTGTGACGTCGACACTCGTAATTAAGTTTAGATACCTTGTGACGTCGACACTCGTAATTAAGTTTAGATACCTTGTGACGTCGACACTCGTAATTATATGTAGATACCTTGTGACGTCGACACTCATAATTAAGTTTAGATACCTTGTGACGTCGACACTCGTAATTAAATTTAGATACTTTGTGACGTCGACACTCGTAATTAAGTTTAGATACCTTGTGACGTCGACACTCGTAATTAAGTTTAGATACCTTGTGACGTCGACACTCGTAATTAAGTGTAGATACCTTGTGACGTCGACACTCGTAATTAAGTTTAGATACCTTGTGACGTCGACACTTGTAATTAAGTGTAGATACCTTGTGACGTCGGCACTCGTAATTAAGTTTAGATACCTTTCGACTTCGACACTCGTAATTAAGTTTAGATACCTTGTGACGTCGACACTCGTAATTAATTTTAGATACCCTGTGATGTCGACACTTGTAATTAAGTATAGATACCTTATGATGTCGACACTTGTAATTTAGTGTAGATACCTTGTGACGTCGACACTCGTAATTAAGTTTAGATACCCTGTGATGTCGACACTTGTAATTAAGTATAGATACCTTATGATGTCGACACTTGTAATTTAGTGTAGATACCTTGTGACGTCGACACTCGTAATTAAGTGTAGATACCTTGTGACGTCGATACTCGTAATTAAGTGTAGATACCTTGTGACGTCGACACTTGTAATTAAGTGTAGGTGCCTAATGACGTCGATACTCGTAATTAAGTGTAGACGCCTGGTATAATGTATACATTCGTGATCAAGTGTAGACGCCTGGTATAATGTATACATTCGTGATCAAGTGTAGACGCCTGGTATAATGTATACATTCGTGATCAAGTGTAGACGCCTGGTATAATGTATACATTCGTGATCAAGTGTAGACGCCTGGTATAATGTATACATTCGTGATCAAGTGTAGACGCCTGGTATAATGTATACATTCGTGATCAAGTGTAGACGCCTGGTATAATGTATACATTCGTGATCAAGTGTAGAGATGCAAAGTGACAACGATGCTCATATTTAAATGTCGATGCCTGTTAATGTTGACACTCGTGAATTAAGTATAGATACCTTATGACATCGACACTCGTAATTAAGTGTAGATGGATAGTGACGTCGACACTCGTAATTAAGTGTAGATGGATAGTGACGTCGACACTCGTAATTAAGTGTAGATGGATAGTGACGTCGACACTCGTAATTAAATGTAGATGCCTGGTAATGTCGACAATTTTTCTAATTTTCATTTACTAAACTGTGAGCATGTATATTTAGTGAATTCTTTATTTTTGCATCTGCCGGGTTAACTTCCTTTACTTACATATTCCCTTCTTAATGTATCATGTCCAGTCTCATTCTCCCTTAGTTCGACGACTATTTCTTGTGATTGTCGACACTTCAAATGGTAAACAATTCTCGTAGATGCGTTGTCCTGTCTTCTACATCGATAATTAAGCTTCCCGCCAACACATCGTACTTGAGGAAATCTCTTGAATTCGTCCTCGCTCGGTCAGACTAGTTAGACTAGTTAGACTAGTTAGACTAGTGACGTATCTTGCCTCCATTTATCTTTAAAAATAAACAATAAATAGTAAGGGTGAGACGAGCTTGGGGCGCTCCACACGTAGCAGTCAGTCTATCTTATGCTCGAATCGTGGCAACATTTCATGTTCATCATTTCTTCTTCTTCTGCTGCGATCATGGCTCATTCACAGTGGGATTCTGGACTTTCCCATGAAGACAGCTGTCAGTTTGAGTGACTCGGTTGCCCCGTACAGTTTCTCTTCCAGGGAAGTGGGCGTGCACCACATTGCTCTTCTCAGATCTGTGTACTGGGGGCAATCCTGTAGAACATGTTTTGTTGTCCAGTGTACAGTATCATTCCAAGAACCAGCATTAACACAATCTTAACTCGCAGTGTTGGTGTCGGTATATTTCGTTCAAGGAATCAGGCTTACTGCAGTTGGCAATTCCCCATATTGTTGACAAAGACGACTGTCGTGTAGCCCTCAACGGAGGCATAGGCGGCAATTCCAAAAATGTAATTTGACGGTTAGTGTGTCCGGGTTCCACGGCGAATGTCCGATGTCTGTTTCAGGTGACGCGGAACTCGAGTACGAAGAGTTTGTGAACTTGATCAAGAAGTATTTGAACGACTCCGATTACCCGACCCAGGGAATGTTCAAGTACTTCGATCGGGACGGCGATGGCTTTATCACCATGGACGAGTTTGTTAAGTCAATGAGATGTGTGGGTGAGTAGCAACTTGTGTGGGTGAGTAGCAAATTGAGTGGGTGAGTAGCAACTTGTGTGGGTGAGTAGCAACTTGTGTGGGTGAGTAGCAAATTGAGTGGGTGAGTAGCAACTTGTGTGGATGAGTAGCAACTAGAGTGGGTGAGTAGCAACTTGTGTGATTGAGTAGCAACTTGTGTGATTGAGTAGCAACTTGTGTGATTGAGTAGCAACTTGTGTGGGTGAATAGCGACTTGTGTGGGTGAGTAGAAAACTGTGGATGAGTAGCAACTTGTCTAGGTGAGTAGCAGCTTGTGTGGGTGAGTAGCAACTTCTTTAGGTGAGTAACAACTTGAGTGGGTGAGCAGCGATTTCTCTAGGTGAGTAGCAACTTGAGCTGGTGAGTAGCAACTTGTGCGGTTGAGTAGCAACTTCTCTAGGTGAGTAGCAACTTGAGTGGGTGAGTAGCAACTTGTGTGGGTGAGTAGCAACTTGTGTGGGTGAGTAGCAACTTCTTTAGGTGAGTAACAACTTGAGTGGGTGAGCAGCGATTTCTCTAGGTGAGTAGCAACTTGAGCTGGTGAGTAGCAACTTGTGCGGTTGAGTAGCAACTTCTCTAGGTGAGTAGCAACTTGAGTGGGTGAGTAGCAACTTGTGTGGGTGAGTAGCAACTTGTGTGGGTGAGTAGCAACTTGTGTGGGTGAGTAGCAACTTGTGTGGGTGAGTAGCAACGGAGTAATGGGTTAAAAAATGAGTTGTTTCGACGAGCAATGGGTTATGTTGATTGGGGAATGTTTGTGTTGACAATCTGAAGCGGAGCGTTGGAATCTGGTCATTGTAACTATCTATGCCGTGCCGGGATATGTCTCTTTTTAATTAAAAAAACGAAGTAAACTAATGTATAGCCAGTCATGTATTATAATAATAAATATTAATGTGTTCTTGTCGGGGCAGATTGTAATACTACTCGATGTGATATATGATGTCTGTGTGGCTAAGACCACTCAGATGATGTCCTACATGATGTTCTCCACAATCTGATATTTAATTTATTCTACACAACTAATAAGGTGTTGTTATGCTGTTAAAACAAGAGCTATTATTTGAAACTTAGGCCAGTGGTTGTAGCTGTAGCAGAAACAGCAGCTGTAGCGGTAGTCGTAGCTATAGCAGTAGCTGTCGCTGCAGCAGTAGCCGTTGCTGCAGCAGTAGCCGTCGTTGCAGCAGTAGTCGTAGCTCTAGCAGTAGCCATATCTGTAGCAGTACGGGTAGCTGCAGCAGTAGCCGTAGTTGCAGCAATAGTCGCAGCTGTAACAGTAGCTTTAGCTGCAGCAGTAGTCGTTGCCGTAGCCTTAACTGTAGCAGTAGTCGTAGCTGCAGCTGCAGCCGTAGCAGTAGCGTTAGTTGCAACAGTAGTTGTAACCATAGCCGTAGTTGTAGTAGTAGCCGCAGCTGCTGCAGTAGTCGTACCCGCAGTAGTAGTCGTAGATGTAGCCGTAGCAGTAGTCTGCTGACTTGATCTAGCAACAGTTTATGCATCTTTAAATTACATTCAGCCGAACCACGTGACCACAAACTGCTGCTTACAAATCAACAAACTTAGTCCACGTATCCAGAGACGTAGTGGACGCCAAAAGTAAGGCTTCAGAGAAGTAGTGGATGCCAAAAGTAAGGCTTCAGAGAAGTAGTAGATGATAAAAGTAAGGCTTAAGAGAAGTAGTGGATGCCAAAAAGTAAGGCTTCAGAGAAGTAGTGGATGATAAAAGTAAGGCTTCAGAGAAGTAGTGGATGATAAAAGTAACGCTTCAGAGACGTAGTAGTTGATAAAAGTAAGGCTTCAGAGAAGTAGTGGATGATAAAAGTAAGGCTTCAGAGAAGTAGTAGATGATAAAAGTAACGCTTCAGAGCGTAGTAGATGATAAAAGTAAGGCTTCAGAGAAGTAGTGGATGCCAAAAGTAAGGCTTCAGAGAAGTAGTAGATGATAAAAGTAACGCTTCAGAGAAGTAGTAGATGATAAAAGTAACGCTTCAGAGAAGTAGTGGATGATAAAAGTAACGCTTCAGAGACGTAGTAGATGATAAAAGTAAGGCTTCAGAGAAGTAGTAGATGATAAAAGTAACGCTTCAGAGAAGTAGTAGATGATAAAAGTAACGCTTCAGAGATGTAGTGAAACGGTTTAAAAATGTGAAATAAAATGGAGGTTTAATTAAGCAAACAAGTCTCCTAATGTGTACACAACTTTCATAGACCAAGAAAAAACATTTGAACGGATAAACAGAGAGCTATGGGAGATATTAGCATCACACGGAGCAAGCCAATATGAGATATTAGCATCATACGAAGTAAGCCAACATGACATATTAGCGTCATACGGAGTAAGCCAACATGGTCATTCGACATCAAGGAGGGGTTTACTTGTGTGTCACGGAATAACATCTACCACATAATATATAAGCATTGCCAGTGACGTATGTGGGCGAGTCTGGCGAACGCCTGAGTAACACATTTTGTGAGCATCTTCGTGATGTTGAGCAAAAGAGTGCAGCCCGGTATCTGCCCATTTCAACTCCCCAGGCCATAGTGATAAACCTGACATGCAAGTTACTGACATTGTCTCGTGTCACTCTAGCAATTGCAGCCGGTTCGCCCTTAAGAATCGCTTCATTGCCTAGTTGTGTTCGCTGGTTCATACTCAAAGCATGAGCATATCGCTCTCATACACACAGGACACCTACCACACATTTCTTACCCCCATGCGCTACCAAACCTATAAATGTATGTATATTTGTCTGCATATGTATTGGCACATTTGGACACCTTCGGGTTTTCTTTTGTGTGATTTGTGGTAATAGATGCGGATTTATGCTTGTACGCATGTATGGTTAGGTACACGTTTTTTTCACATCTGTTCGTTGTGCACACACACAGTTAGATATACACAGTTTATATTTATCTTGTACCCACCTCCCCATAATTTTAGAACCCCTCCGTCTTCTCACCTGACTGCCTGGTCAGTGAGTTATATAGTTGGTCAGCCCGCCCACTTATTTTAGTTCATTCAGAAGCTGACTAAGCTCTGGACCGCAGGGAAGTGACTTTTTTTAATTTTTTATTTCCTCTCTTAAGTATCTAGCATATTATCGCCACGTAGTTAGATTTGTTTACATATCCTTATATACATTTTTGTGTTGTTGTTTGTTGTCCTAGATGAAGGCTGAAACCTGGCCGAAACGTCGACTTTTGTTTTGTTAATTACCACGTAAAGCTGTTACCATACCACTTATTTCTTCCTTTTTTAAAATTGTCATTATCAACAGCTTTACATTAGCGTCACATCTCTATTCATCTACATGCATCTTTATGCCTTTACTTCTTAACACTCAAGGGGTGGAGGGCCCGCCTGGGTCATGACTCCCAGGTGTTGATGTATTGAAAGCTGACCTATATTCGGTATAAACTAATAACTAAACTAGTTCTGATCAAATCTACTGTCCATACTTGACCGGTCACGATAGACCTGGCACGTTGATGTCGTGGTAGCACCAGCTTGTTGTCCATACTTGACCGGTCACGATAGACCTGGCACGTTGATGTCGTGGTAGCACCAGCTTGTTGTCCATACTTGACCGGTCACGATAAACCTGGCACGTTGATGTCGTGGTAGCACCAGCTTGTTGTCCATACTTGACCGGTCACGATAGACCTGGCACGTTGATGTCGTGGTAGCACCAGCTTGTTGTCCATACTTGACCGGTCACGATAGACCTGGCACGTTGATGTCGTGGTAGCACCAGCTTGTTGTCCATACTTGACCGGTCACGATAGACCTGGCACGTTGATGTCGTGGTAGCACCAGCTTGTACATACACAACGTCATTTATATATCCTCACATGTCCAAAGTAATGGTGGAGTGAGTCGGTGGTCGATAATAGGTAATAACAATACGTCGTGCTTGGCCGTCGGTACTGAAAGTGTGGGCTGTGACGATACGTCGAGCTTGGCCGTCGGTACTGCAAGTGTGGGCATACACGAAGGATCTTGTAGGTTCTTACCGCCTTATTGTCCAAGACACGGGCATTTAAGATGAAACTGTCGATTTCTTGTTGAAATGAGAAAGTAGTCTTCAAGAAATGATAGACATAATAGTAAAAGAAAGTAACAAGAGCGGTTTAAGTCTGAATAGTAAGAAAACAGAAGTAATGGACATATCGGAGAAACAATCACCACCTTCATGCAGCATAAAAATAAACAGGACAAATCTGAAACAAGTGCAACGCGTCAAATACTTGGGCACAATAATAACATCAGATGGAAGATACACCACAGAAATAAAAAGCAGAATAGCTCAGGTGAAAATAACATTTTAGAAAATGAAAAAAAACACATCTTATGCAACAAATCTATGTCAATGGAAGTGAGAAATAGAGTTCATCGGCGCTATACAAAGCCAATTCTGACCTATGGAAGCGAATCATGGACAGTAGACAAACAAATGAAAAGCCGATTAAAGGCCTCATATTTAGGATTTCTCAGAAGAATATTGAAAGTTCCCTGGACAGCTAAAAAGACCAACGAGGAAATTCTTATAGAGGCCAACACAAAAAAGAGAACTCATAAAAAACATCAGAAAGAAACAATCAACATTTTTGGGGCACATCATGAGAAGAGAAAAGTTGGAATTCTTGGTTACAACAGGCAAAATACAGGGAAAGAGATATCGCGGACGACAAAGAGAGAAAATACTGGATAGCTTGGTGTCATGGTATAGAAAACAGTATAAACAGAGCTGATTCAATGTACTGTAGATAGAAGATTGAGAAGGACATGATCGTCTACACCTACCGGTATGGCACATGATGGTGATGGTGAGTGGGAGTCTGGAGCGGTCGGTATGTAAATTGGGTTAATCGCCTACTTGTCTGAGCCTCAGATGATTCTGGATTTTGTTGATATGTCTCGGCATCGCCAGAGCTAGCGTAATGCTCTTTCGGCCGACTCAGCCTTCATTGCTCTTCCTCGCATTGCCCCTTCAATTCCTAGAATCTTTAAATAGGTATTAGAGGGATGATGCTGCAGGCTTCTGGCATCGACTTCCACAGCAGTCGTTCTGACTAGCTGTCCCTGCTGTCTCAGATCTGTGGCGAGATCCTTGTATCTTCTTCTTTCCTTCCTCATTTGCCTTTCTGCGTCGAGGGGAGATCTTTTGCTTTTGTTTGCCTCTGCTGCAATGTTTCCTAGTGCTTCTAATATTTCGTCAATCCGTCTTTTTCGTGGTCGGCCTTGGTTATTGTGTTCTCGCAACGTTTGTTGAGGGCTCGTTGTGTTGTGTTTTGATCTTTCTGCCTTGCCACGTGACCAAACAATTTTATCTGTTGTTTCTTTATATATTCTATGGCGGTGGCTATTCCTAGCTTTTTTTCTCAGTTCTTCATTTCTGATCTTATCTCTCAGACTGTTTCCTGTCATTCGTCTAACACATTTCATCTCTGTAGAGGTTATTTTTCTTATTGTTCTTGCATCTAGGGTCCAGGTCTGACATTGGTAGCACAACGTTGGGATGAAGATTGTATTTTAGAGTGCCTGTTTTGCCGCTAGAGTTATTTCCTTGTTGGACAATAGTGGTGATAACTGTCCAATGATTTGATAAGATCTGATGCATCTTGAGTCTATCTCTGCTGTTTGTGAATTGTCGTTTGCTACTAGTCTTCCTATGTATTTAAATTCCTCTACTTCATTTAGTTGTCTGCCATCTATAGTTACATTGATGTTCTGTTTCTCTTTTGCGATATTCATGAATTCTATTTTGTTTGATGTTTATTTTCACGGTGTATTTTGTGTCTGTGCTTTTGAATCTATTGAATTGTTCTTGTAGGTCTTTTTATTTTTCCATGTATTAGTGCCTGATCGTCTGCAAATAAAAGCTCGTTGGTCTCCTCTGTCTCTGATAGTTTGGCTAACTTGCATATATAGTCCATGTATGTCATGAACAGTAGGATGGATAGTATGCACCCCTGTCTTAACCTGATCTAACTTCATAGTGGTCCTTGTAGCCTGCTGCTATTTTGACTGTGCAGCTGCTGTTGATGTAGAGACTTTAATTAGGTTGGTTAGATGTTGACTTACTCCGCATGTAGTTAGTATCTCCCACAGTTGTTTTCTGTTTATTTGGTCGAATGTTTCTTCCTGGTCAGTGAAAGCTATGTATATACTTTGATTGTATTTTGTTGTCTTTGCTGTAAGTTGTTTTAAGGTGAATAGAGCGTCAGTACATTCTTTGTTTTTTTTTCGGAACCCTGTTTGAGAATCGCTTAACTGTAGCCCTATTATTGGTTGTCAGCATTTTTGCCAGAGTTTTGGAGCATGCCTTTTCTAAATGGCTGAGAAGCGATATACCTATATTATGATTGCAGTCTCTCTTGATGTAAAATGCAATGTCTAGACGCATCTTATATCTCTTGATGCACTCTGGGCACTTCCCTCCTCACCTTGGGAGATCAACATCCACCTAATAGTCGCTCGCTATGTCCAGGATCGTTGAGTCTTTCCAGTTGTTCTGCTTGGGGCGTGCGGCCTGTCCAACTCTCATGAATTTTGTTTGTTGTAGCCGGTCTAACTTTAGTATTGGCCGTCATCCGCGTCCCATCTACAATGGCAGCCAGTTCATACAGCACTTTGTTATGTAGCCACGTGTACCGCCCTTGACTTAGCGCTGTCTTGCATGAGGAAAGAACGTGCCCCGTCGTCTGTCGTCCATTACAAAGAGGACATCGATTGTCGTCTGTCTTTCTCCACTTCACAAGATTGCAGGCTGATGGTAGAAGTCGTACATAGATCTGATTATGTAGCTGATCCACAGCGGTGTATCATATGTCATTCCATGTTAGCGTCCTATGCAAGGCCTTATCCCATGTAGTGGATTAGCTTTGCTGCACCCGTTGTTGTGCCTCTTGCACACCTTTGTTCTTCTCTGCGTTTCTGATCTCCAAGACTACAATATCCAAACATTGTTAATTTAATGCTTTTGACCACAATTGGATGTCTCCGTGACTAAATCCACGCATGTTGTTCTGCGTGTAGCCCATCACTTTCTTCAGTTGGAGACTTTCACGTGCTTCGTGTACTGCTGCACACGCCTGCCATTGCCAACCAGTCTTCACTGTGGGTTCCACTGTTCGGACAGTTTTGTCAGACGAGCTTTGCAGCATAACTGCCAGTCTGGCCTTGCCGGCTTTACCTCTAGGACTGACTTGAACGGAAGGACCAGCTTGGCTTTCTTACAGTACAGCACAACATCCGTCAGTCCTGGTGGTACTCCCAGCCATTTCCGCGTGTACTTGCTAATCTTGCTCTCCATCGCTTCCACCGTACTTGGGCTGATTTCGTATATCAGAAGAGGCCATAGCAGTTTAGGTATCAACGTGAACCAGATGTTGAACTTTCCTAAAAGTCTGCTCCTGTCAATGATCTGTAGATCTTGCTGTGCCATCTCTTTTACTCTCTGAACGACTTGCGTGTCCTTCAATGAGGCGTCATACGCCCTACCTAAACTTTTTATTCGCTCCTCGCCGACGGTTGGGATACTCTTTGCTACTTTAAATGGGATTTCCTTGGTCTTCCCTCGTCTGATGGAAAGGCTCCGTGACTTCTTCGGTTTGAAGCTCATCCGGCACCACACGATGAGCTCATCTAGACGTTCAAGCATCGTCCCACACCACACGATGAGCTCATCTAGACGTTCAAGCATCGTCCAACACCACACGATGAGCTCATCTAGACGTTCAAGCATCATCCAACACCACACGATGAGCTCGTCTAGACGTTCAAGCATCATCCATCACCACACGATGAGCTCATCTAGACGTTCAAGCATCATCCAACACCACACGATGAGCTAATCTAGACGTTCAAGCATCATCCAACACCACACGATGAGGTCGTCTAGACGTTCAAGCATCGTCCAACACCACACCCTGAGCTCGTCTAGACGTTCAAGCATCATCCAACACCACACGATGAGCTCATCTAGACGTTCAAGCATCATCCAACACCACACGATGAGCTAATCTAGACGTGCAAGCATCATCCAACACCAAACGATGAGATCATCTAGACGTTCAAGCATCATCCAACACCACACGATGAGCTCATCTAGACGTTCAAGCATCATCCAACACCAAACGATGAGATCATCTAGACGTTCAAGCATCATCCAACACCAAACGATGAGATCATCTAGACGTTCAAGCATCATCCAACACCACACCCTGAGTTCGTCTAGACGTTCAAGCATCATCCAACACCACACGATGAGCTCGTCTAGACGTTCAAGCATCATCCAACACCACACGATGAGCTCGTCTAGACGATAAAGCATCATCCATCACCACACGATGAGCTCATCTAGAAGTTCAAGCATCATCCAACACCACACGATGAGCTCGTCTAGACGATAAAGCATCATCCATCACCACACGATGAGCTCATCTAGACGTTCAAGCATCATCCATCACCACACGATGAGCTCATCTAGAAGTTCAAGCATCATCCAACACCACACGATGAGCTCATCTCGACGTTCAAGCATCATCCAACACCACACCCTGAGCTCATCTAGACGTTCAAGCATCATCCAACACCACACGATGAGCTCATCTAGACGTTCAAGCATCATCCATCACCACACGATGAGCTCATCTAGACGTTCAAGCATCATCCATCACCACACGATGAGATCGTCTAGACGTTCAAGCATCATCCATAACCACACCCTGAACTCATCTAGACGTTCAAGCATCATCCAACACCACACGGTGAGCTCATCTAGACGTTCAAGCATCATCCATCACCACACGATGAGCTCATCTAGACGTTCAAGCATCATCCAACACCACACGATGAGCTCGTCTAGACGTTCATGCATCATCCATCACCACACGATGAGCTCGTCTAGAAGTTCAAGCATCATCCAACACCACACGATGAGCTCGTCTAGACGTTCAAGCATCATCCAACATCACACGACGAGCTCATCTAGAAGTTCAAGCATCATCCAACGCCACAAGATAAGCTCATCTATACGTTCAAGCATCATCCAACACCACACGATGAGCTCATCTAGACGTTCAAGCATAATCCAACACCACATGATGAGCTCGTCTAGACGTTCAAGCATCATCCAACACCACACGATGAGCTCATCTAGACGTTCAAGCATCATCCAACACCACACCCTGAGTTCGTCTAGACGTTCAAGCATCATCCAACACCACACCCTGAGCTCATCTAGACGTTCATGCATCATCCAACACCACACCCTGAGTTCGTCTAGACGTTCAAGCATCATCCAACACTACACGATGAGCTCATCTAGACGTTCAAGCATCATCCATCACCACACCCTGAGCTCATCTAGACATTCAAGCATCATCCATCACCACACGATGAGCTCGTCTAGACGTTCAAGCATCATCCATCACCAAACGATGAGCTCGTCTAGACGTTCAAGCATCATCCATCACCACGCCCTGAGCTCGATTATACGTTCAAGCATCATCCATCACCACACCCTGAGCTCATCTAGATGTTCAAGCATCATCCAACACCACACGATGAGCTCGTATAGACGTTGAAGCATCATCCAACACCACACGATGAGCTCATCTAGACGTTCAAGCATCATCCAACACCACACGATGAGCTCGTATAGACGTTCAAGCATCATGCAACACCACACGATGAGCTCGTCTAGACGTTCAAGCATCATCCAACACCACACGATGAGCTTGTCTAGACGTTCAAGCATCATCCAACACCACACGATGAGCTCGTATAGACGTTCAAGCATCATCCAACACCACACGATGAGCTCGTCTAGACGTTCAAGCAACATCCAACACCACACGAAGAGCTGATCTAGACGTTCAAGCATCATCCAACACCACACGATGAGCTCATCTAGACGTTCAAGCATCATCCAACACCACACGATGAGCTCATCTAGACCGACAAGCATCATCCAACACCACACGATGAGCTCATCTAGACGTTCAAGCATCATCCATCACCACACGATGAGCTCGTCTAGAAGTTCAAGCATCATCCAACACCACACGATGAGCTCGTCTAGACGTTCAAGCATCATCCAACACCACACGATGAGCTCATCTAGACGTTCAAGCATTATCCAACACCACACGATGAGCTCATCTAGACGTTCAAGCATCATCTATCACCACACGATGAGCTCGTCTAGACGTTCAAGCATCATCCAACACCACACGATGAGCTCGTCTAGACGTTCAAGCATCATCCAACACCACACGATGAGCTCGTCTTGACGTTCAAGCATCATCCAGCACCACACGATGAGCTCGTCTAGACGTTCAAGCAACATCCAACACCACACGAAGAGCTGATCTAGACGTTCAAACATCATCCAACACCACACGATGAGCTCATCTAGACGTTCAAGCATCATCCATCACCACACGATGAGCTCATCTAGACGTTCAAGCATCATCCAACACCACACGATGAGCTCATCTAGACGTTCAAGCATCATCCATCACCACACGATGAGCTCGTCTAGAAGTTCAAGCATCATCCAACACCACACGATGAGCTCGTCTAGACGTTCAAGCATCATCCAACACCACACGATGAGCTCATCTAGAAGTTCAAGCATCATCCAACACCACACGATGAGCTCATCTAGACGTTCAAGCATCATCCAGCACCACACGATGAGCTCATCTAGACGTTCAAGCATCATCCAACACCACACGATCAGCTCGTCTAGACGTTCAAGCATCATCCAACACCACACGATGAGCTCATCTAGACGTTCAAGCATCATCCAACACCACACCCTGAGTTCGTCTAGACGTTCAAGCATCATCCATCACCACACCCTGAGCTCATCTAGACATTCAAGTATCATCCATCACCACACGATGAGCTCGTCTAGACGTTCAAGCATCATCCATCACCACACGATGAGCTCGTCTAGACGTTCAAGCATCATCCATCACCACGCCCTGAGCTCGTCCCGACGTTCAAGCATCTTCCATCACCACACCCTGAACTCATCTAGACGTTCAAGCATCATCCATCACCACACCCTGAGCTCGTCTAGACGTTCAAGCATTATCCAACACCACACGATGAGCTCATCTAGACGTTCAAGCATCATCTATCACCACACGATGAGCTCGTCTAGACGTTCAAGCATCATCCAACACCACACGATGAGCTCATCTAGACGTTCAAGCATCATCCAACACCACACGATGAGCTCGTCTAGACGTTCAAGCATCATCCAACACCACACGATGAGCTCATCTAGACGTTCAAGCATCATCCATCACCACACGATGAGCTCATCTAGAAGTTCAATCATCATCCAACACCTTACGATGAGCTCATCTAGACGTTCAAGCATCATCCAACACCAAACGATGAGCTCATCTAGACGTTCAAGCATCATACAACACCACACGATGAGCTCATCTAGACTTTCAAGCATCATCCAACACCACACGATGAGCTCATCTAGACGTTCAAACATCATGCAACACCACACGATGAGCTCATCTATACGTTCAAGCATCATCCAACACCACACGATGAGCTCATCTATACGTTCAAGCATCATCCAACACCACACAATGAGCTCATCTATACGTTCAAGCATCATCCAACACCACACGATGAGCTCATCTAGACGTTCAAGCATCATCCAACACCACACGATGAGCTCATCTAGACGTTCAAGCATCATCCAACACCATACGATGAGCTCATCTCGACGTTCAAGCATCATCCAACACCACACGATGAGCTCATCTAGACGTTCAAGCATCATCCAACACCACACGATGAGCTCATCTAGACGTTCAAGCATCATCCAACACCACACGATGAGCTTATATAGACATTCAAGCATCATCCAACACCACACCCTGAGCTCGTCTAGACGTTCAATCATCATCCAACACTACACGATGAGCTCATCTAGACGTTCAAGCATCATCCAACACCACACCCTGAGCTCGTTTATACGTTCAAGCATCATCCAACACCACACCCTGAGCTCGTCTAGACGTTCAAGCATCATCCAACACCACACGATGAGCTCATCTAGACGTTCAAGCATCATCCAACACCACACCCTGAGCTCGTTTATACGTTCAAGCATCATCCAACACCACACACTGAGCTCGTCTAGACGTTCAAGCATCATCCAACACCACACCCTGAGCTCATCTAGACGTTCAAGCATCATCCAACACCATACGATGAGCTCATCTAGACATTCAAGCATCATCCAACACCACACCCTGAGCTCGTCTAGACGTTCAAGCATCATCCAACAACACACGATGAGCTCATCTCGACGTTCAAGCATCATACAACACCACACCCTGAGCTCGTCTAGACATTCAAGCATCATCCAACACCACACCCTGAGCTCGTCTAGACGTTCAAGCATCATCCTACACCACACGATGAGCTCATCTAGACGTTCAAGCATCATCCAACACCACACGATGAGCTCATCTAGACGTTCAAGCATCATGCAACACCACGCCCTGAGCTCGTCTAGACATTCAAGCATCATCCAACACCACACCCTGAGCTCATCTAGACATTCAAGCATCATCCAACGCCACACGATGAGCTCATCTAGACGTGCAAGCATCATCCAACACCACACGATGAGCTCATCGACGTTCAAGCATCATCCAACACCACACGATGAGCTCATCTAGACCTTTCAAGCATCATCCAACACCACACGATGAGCTCGTCTAGAAGTTCAAGCATCATCCAACACCACACGATGAGCTCGTCTAGACGTTCAAGCATCATCCAACATCACACGACGAGCTCATCTAGAAGTTCAAGCATCATCCAACGCCACACGATAAGCTCATCTATACGTTCAAGCATCATCCAACACCACACGATGAGCTCATCTAGACGTTCAAGCATAATCCAACACCACATGATGAGCTCGTCTAGACGTTCAAGCATCATCCAACACCACACGATGAGCTCATCTAGACGTTCAAGCATCATCCAACACCACACCCTGAGTTCGTCTAGACGTTCAAGCATCATCCAACACCACACCCTGAGCTCATCTAGACGTTCATGCATCATCCAACACCACACCCTGAGTTCGTCTAGACTTTCAAGCATCATCCAACACTACACGATGAGCTCATCTAGACGTTCAAGCATCATCCATCACCACACCCTGAGCTCATCTAGACATTCAAGCATCATCCATCACCACACGATGAGCTCGTCTAGACGTTCAAGCATCATCCATCACCAAACGATGAGCTCGTCTAGACGTTCAAGCATCATCCATCACCACGCCCTGAGCTCGATTATACGTTCAAGCATCATCCATCACCACACCCTGAGCTCATCTAGATGTTCAAGCATCATCCAACACCACACGAAGAGCTCGTATAGACGTTGAAGCATCATCCAACACCACACGATGAGCTCATCTAGACGTTCAAGCATCATCCAACACCACACGATGAGCTCGTATAGACGTTCAAGCATCATGCAACACCACACGATGAGCTCGTCTAGACGTTCAAGCATCATCCAACACCACACGATGAGCTTGTCTAGACGTTCAAGCATCATCCAACACCACACGATGAGCTCGTATAGACGTTCAAGCATCATCCAACACCACACGATGAGCTCGTCTAGACGTTCAAGCAACATCCAACACCACACGAAGAGCTGATCTAGACGTTCAAGCATCATCCAACACCACACGATGAGCTCATCTAGACGTTCAAGCATCATCCAACACCACACGATGAGCTCATCTAGACGTTCAAGCATCATCCAACACCACACGATGAGCTCATCTAGACGTTCAAGCATCATCCATCACCACACGATGAGCTCGTCTAGAAGTTCAAGCATCATCCAACACCACACGATGAGCTCGTCTAGACGTTCAAGCATCATCCAACACCACACGATGAGCTCATCTAGACGTTCAAGCATTATCCAACACCACACGATGAGCTCATCTAGACGTTCAAGCATCATCTATCA
Source organism: Megaustenia siamemsis (assembly GCA_032433765.1). Taxonomy (NCBI): domain Eukaryota; kingdom Metazoa; phylum Mollusca; class Gastropoda; order Stylommatophora; family Ariophantidae; genus Megaustenia; species Megaustenia siamemsis. The sequence continues at coordinate 115,716,887 of JAVIAB010000124.1, forward strand.
CCACACGATGAGCTCGTCTAGACGTTCAAGCATCATCCAACACCACACGATGAGCTCGTCTAGACGTTCAAGCATCATCCAACACCACACGATGAGCTCGTCTAGACGTTCAAGCATCATCCAACACCACACGATGAGCTCGTCTTGACGTTCAAGCATCATCCAACACCACACGATGAGCTCGTCTAGACGTTCAAGCAACATCCAACACCACACGAAGAGCTGATCTAGACGTTCAAACATCATCCAACACCACACGATGAGCTCATCTAGACGTTCAAGCATCATCCATCACCACACGATGAGCTCATCTAGACGTTCAAGCATCATCCAACACCACACGATGAGCTCATCTAGACGTTCAAGCATCATCCATCACCACACGATGAGCTCGTCTAGAAGTTCAAGCATCATCCAACACCACACGATGAGCTCGTCTAGACGTTCAAGCATCATCCAACACCACACGATGAGCTCATCTAGAAGTTCAAGCATCATCCAACACCACACGATGAGCTCATCTAGACGTTCAAGCATCATCCATCACCACACGATGAGCTCATCTAGAAGTTCAATCATCATCCAACACCTTACGATGAGCTCATCTAGACGTTCAAGCATCATCCAACACCAAACGATGAGCTCATCTAGACGTTCAAGCATCATACAACACCACACGATGAGCTCATCTAGACTTTCAAGCATCATCCAACACCACACGATGAGCTCATCTAGACGTTCAAGCATCATCCAACACCACACGATGAGCTCATCTAGACGTTCAAGCATCATCCAACACCACACCCTGAGCTCGTCTAGACGTTCAAGCATCATCCAACACCACACGATGAGCTCATCTAGACGTTCAAACATCATGCAACACCACACGATGAGCTCATCTATACGTTCAAGCATCATCCAACACCACACGATGAGCTCATCTATACGTTCAAGCATCATCCAACACCACACAATGAGCTCATCTATACGTTCAAGCATCATCCAACACCACACGATGAGCTCATCTAGACGTTCAAGCATCATCCAACACCACACGATGAGCTCATCTAGACGTTCAAGCATCATCCAACACCATACGATGAGCTCATCTCGACGTTCAAGCATCATCCAACACCACACGATGAGCTCATCTAGACGTTCAAGCATCATCCAACACCACACGATGAGCTCATCTAGACGTTCAAGCATCATCCAACACCACACGATGAGCTTATATAGACATTCAAGCATCATCCAACACCACACCCTGAGCTCGTCTAGACGTTCAAGCATCATCCAACACCACACGATGAGCTCATCTAGACGTTCAAGCATCATCCAACACCACACCCTGAGCTCGTTTATACGTTCAAGCATCATCCAACACCACACACTGAGCTCGTCTAGACGTTCAAGCATCATCCAACACCACACCCTGAGCTCATCTAGACGTTCAAGCATCATCCAACACCATACGATGAGCTCATCTAGACATTCAAGCATCATCCAACACCACACCCTGAGCTCGTCTAGACGTTCAAGCATCATCCAACAACACACGATGAGCTCATCTCGACGTTCAAGCATCATACAACACCACACCCTGAGCTCGTCTAGACATTCAAGCATCATCCAACACCACACCCTGAGCTCGTCTAGACGTTCAAGCATCATCCTGCACCACACGATGAGCTCATCTAGACATTCAAGCATCATCCAACACCACACGATGAGCTCATCTAGACGTTCAAGCATCATGCAACACCACGCCCTGAGCTCGTCTAGACATTCAAGCATCATCCAACACCACACCCTGAGCTCGTCTAGACGTTCAAGCATCATCCAACACCACACGATGAGCTCATCTAGACGTTCAAGCATACAACACCACACCCTGAGCTCGTCTATTCAAGCATCATCCAACACCACACGAGCTCGTCTAGACGTTCAAGCATCATCCACCACACGATGAGCTCATCTAGACATTCAAGCATCATCCAACACCACACGATGAGCTCGTCTAGACGTTCAAGCATCATCCAACACCACACGATGAGCTCGTCTAGACGTTCAAGCATCATCCAACACCACACGATGAGCTCGTCTTGACGTTCAAGCATCATCCAACACCACACGATGAGCTCGTCTAGACGTTCAAGCAACATCCAACACCACACGAAGAGCTGATCTAGACGTTCAAACATCATCCAACACCACACGATGAGCTCATCTAGACGTTCAAGCATCATCCATCACCACACGATGAGCTCATCTAGACGTTCAAGCATCATCCAACACCACACGATGAGCTCATCTAGACGTTCAAGCATCATCCATCACCACACGATGAGCTCGTCTAGAAGTTCAAGCATCATCCAACACCACACGATGAGCTCGTCTAGACGTTCAAGCATCATCCAACACCACACGATGAGCTCATCTAGAAGTTCAAGCATCATCCAACACCACACGATGAGCTCATCTAGACGTTCAAGCATCATCCATCACCACACGATGAGCTCATCTAGAAGTTCAATCATCATCCAACACCTTACGATGAGCTCATCTAGACGTTCAAGCATCATCCAACACCAAACGATGAGCTCATCTAGACGTTCAAGCATCATACAACACCACACGATGAGCTCATCTAGACTTTCAAGCATCATCCAACACCACACGATGAGCTCATCTAGACGTTCAAGCATCATCCAACACCACACGATGAGCTCATCTAGACGTTCAAGCATCATCCAACACCACACCCTGAGCTCGTCTAGACGTTCAAGCATCATCCAACACCACACGATGAGCTCATCTAGACGTTCAAACATCATGCAACACCACACGATGAGCTCATCTATACGTTCAAGCATCATCCAACACCACACGATGAGCTCATCTATACGTTCAAGCATCATCCAACACCACACAATGAGCTCATCTATACGTTCAAGCATCATCCAACACCACACGATGAGCTCATCTAGACGTTCAAGCATCATCCAACACCACACGATGAGCTCATCTAGACGTTCAAGCATCATCCAACACCATACGATGAGCTCATCTCGACGTTCAAGCATCATCCAACACCACACGATGAGCTCATCTAGACGTTCAAGCATCATCCAACACCACACGATGAGCTCATCTAGACGTTCAAGCATCATCCAACACCACACGATGAGCTTATATAGACATTCAAGCATCATCCAACACCACACCCTGAGCTCGTCTAGACGTTCAAGCATCATCCAACACCACACGATGAGCTCATCTAGACGTTCAAGCATCATCCAACACCACACCCTGAGCTCGTTTATACGTTCAAGCATCATCCAACACCACACACTGAGCTCGTCTAGACGTTCAAGCATCATCCAACACCACACCCTGAGCTCATCTAGACGTTCAAGCATCATCCAACACCATACGATGAGCTCATCTAGACATTCAAGCATCATCCAACACCACACCCTGAGCTCGTCTAGACGTTCAAGCATCATCCAACAACACACGATGAGCTCATCTCGACGTTCAAGCATCATACAACACCACACCCTGAGCTCGTCTAGACATTCAAGCATCATCCAACACCACACCCTGAGCTCGTCTAGACGTTCAAGCATCATCCTGCACCACACGATGAGCTCATCTAGACATTCAAGCATCATCCAACACCACACGATGAGCTCATCTAGACGTTCAAGCATCATGCAACACCACGCCCTGAGCTCGTCTAGACATTCAAGCATCATCCAACACCACACCCTGAGCTCATCTAGACATTCAAGCATCATCCAACACCACACGATGAGCTCATCTAGACGTGCAAGCATCATCCAACACCACACGATGAGCTCATCGACGTTCAAGCATCATCCAACACCACACGATGAGCTCATCTAGACCTTTCAAGCATCATCCAACACCACACGATGAGCTCGTCTAGAAGTTCAAGCATCATCCAACACCACACGATGAGCTCGTCTAGACGTTCAAGCATCATCCAACATCACACGACGAGAGTAGTATATCAGGAAGGATTTGATTAGTATTTGACCCGTAAATTAACAAAGATATATAGTGTGGTGCGCAGCGCACCACATGTACACGAGAGACAGGGGGAGTTAACCATGCCATTTCGTGTCGGTGACCCCGGAGGTGACGTGTTTATGTTTGGTGTAGGCTGACTTTGGAGTTCTTGATCGTTAGTGATAGGTTAGTAGATTATACAACATCAATGAAAAACAATCAATATAAAACAGAAGACAAAGATATATTTTATTCTTTTATTATCTCAATAGGTGTATAACATACATTGATATTATATAACATTACAAAAATATTCAGTACACGAAGTAAATATATAGTACAAGGATAACATTTAGTTATACCTATGTAGTTGGGTGTCTGCTTAGCTAGGGTGAAACTGTTAGAGATTGCTGGGTAGTCTAAGCTGGTAGTGTAAAGAGTTAAATATCTAGAGGTGTAGTCGAGACATTATCATCAGCTACCTTTCTTTTTATATAGAAATAGGAAAGAGCATTTCTTGTTTGACTATAGGAAAATATGGAATTATTTAAGACTTTGAAACCTACATTTTTCCCACCCTTAGCCTTTTGCGTAGCGAGAACCTCTAAAAACATATCTTTATCTAATTTGTTGTGTTGCTTGCTTAGCCCTTTACAACTGATTTTATCGTAATCCCCACTACAATGGTACGTCTTACTACATAAGCTAACAAGAGCTGTCCCTTCGTACTCTAGTTTAAAAAGCCCGGGCGTTCGTTTGGTGTATGCTTTAACACCCTTACAGTTTATACAGTCTGTTTTACTAGTATGTTCATCGCAGCAATGGGTGTATGGAGGTCGCCTAGTGTGTAATAAGGGCTGTATAGGGGTCGGCTAGTATGTCGTGATGGGTGTACGGAGGTCGTCTAGTGTGTCATATTGGGTGTATAGAGGGCGTTTAGTGTGTCATGATGGTTGTATAGGGGTCGTCTAGTGTGTCATGATGGTTGTATAGGGGTCGTCTTGTGTGTCATGATGGTTGTATAGGGGTCGTCTAGTGTGCCGTGATGGGTGTACGGAGGTCGTCTAGTGTGTCATATTGGGTGTATAGAGGGCGTTTAGTGTGTCATGATGGTTGTATAGGGATCGTCTAGTGTGTCATGATGGTTGTATAGGGGTCGTCTAGTGTGCCGTGATGGGTCAATGGAGGTCGGCTAGTATGTCGTGATGGGTGTACGGAGGTCGTCTAGTGTGTCATATTGGGTGTATAGAGGGCGTTTAGTGTGTCATGATGGTTGTATAGGGATCGTCTAGTGTGTCATGATGGTTGTATAGGGGTCGTCTAGTGTGCCGTGATGGGTCAATGGAGGTCGGCTAGTATGTCGTGATGGGTGTACGGAGGTCGTCTAGTGTGTCATATTGGGTGTATAGAGGGCGTTTAGTGTGTCATGTTGGTTGTATAGGGGTCGTCTAGTGTGTCATGATGGTTGTATAGGGGTCGTCTAGTGTGCCATGATGGGTACATGGAGGTCGGCTAGTATGTCGTGATGGGTGTACGGAGGTCGTCTAGCGGGGTATGATGGTTGTATGGAGGTCGTCTAGTGTGTCATATTGGGTGTATAGAGGGCGTTTAGTGTGTCATGATGGTTGTATAGGGGTCGTTTAGTGTATCGTGAGGGGTGTATGGAGGTCGTCTACTGTGTCGTGAGGGGTGTATGGAGGTCATCTGGTGTGGTATGTAGGGTGTATGGAGGTCATCTAGTGTGATATAAGGCTGTATGCCGGGCGTCTAGTGTGACATGAGGGCTGTATACCGGGCGCCTAGTGTGGTATGTGTGGTGTATGGCGGTTGTCTGGTATATCATACTTTAATCAACCAATAAGAAAAATGAAGGAACATTACATTCAACATTACTTATCTTATCTACTTTACATCAATACAGTTGAATAACGTGTTATCGTTAAGTCTTACCATACTTTAAGAGAAAACATTCAAACTTACAGCGTAAAATATAGTCTCAATCATCTACACCGAATATAACCTGTTATCGATAAGCCTTAACATACTTTAAGAGAAAACAAGCCAACTTACGGTGCAAAACTCCGCTAGTGTGAACAGTAACTTTCCTTGAATCAATCAAACTTATAACGCCGTCTAGTTTAAATATAACCTGGTAAGAAATGAATAAATTAGCCAATCAGCGAGTGAGTACGTCAACATCGCTTGATAGCGGGATTAACCAATCAGAAAAGAGTATTAACATAGGAGGCGGGGCGAAGAAATGGCTGACAGGTGGATTAACCAATCAGAAAAGCGCGTTAGCCCAAGCGTAGGTAGTGGCTGTCGGGTCAGCAGTGGGGGAAAAATGCGGGGTGGTGGGTTACTTGAACTCGTTTTGACCCCTGAGGCAATTCCAGAAGAGTTCTATGATCTCATTTTGACCGCTGAAGGCTTTAATACCAATGTTTCCCACTTCAACGAACGACATACATCATTAAAGGTGATTACTTCAGCTCTTAGACTTTGGAGTTCCATATCTTTATCACTTCAACGAATGACAGACAACAGTAAAGATGATCATTTCAGGTAAGAAAACTTAGTTCCAAACCCTAAAATTTTGGTTCATACTCACAAAGTTGAACACAAACTCTACAAATTTAGGCCCAAAGTTGTAATTGTTAGACACGAAAGTCGTAAATGTTATATGCAAAGTCCAAAAGTTTGTCAAAAAGATAACCTAAACTCAAAATAGTTAGACACAAAGCCCAACAATTTATATGCAAAGTCTAAAAAAGTTACTCTAAAAGACAACTAATGTAATACTTAACCCCAAAATTTCGTCACATAACCAAACAGTTGAACACGAACTCTACAAATTTAGTCCCAAAGTCGTAATTGTTAGACACGAAAGTCGTAAATGTTATATTCAAATCCAAAAGTTTGTTAAAAAGACAACCCAAACTCAAAATAGTTAGATGCAAAGCTCAAAAATGTATATGCAAAATCCAAAAAGTTACGCCAAAAGACAACTAATGTAACACTTAACCCCAAAATTTCGGCTCATATGCACAAAGTTGAACTCGAAAGCCTAAAAATTTAGTCCCAAAGTCGTAATTGTTAGACACGAAAGTCGTAAATGTTATATTCAAATCCAAAAGTTTGTTAAAAAGACAACCCAAACTCAAAATAGTTAGACACAAAACCCAACAATTTATAGGCAAAGTCCAAAAAGTTACTCCAAAAGACAACTAATGTAACACTTAACCCCAAAATTTCGTCTCATAACCAAACAGTTGAACTCAAAACCATAAAAATTTAGTCCCAAAGTGATACTAGTTCGACACAAAAGTCGTAAATATTATATACAAAGTCTAAAAGTTTGTCAAAAAGACAACCCAAACTCAGAATAGTTAGACACAAAACCCAACAATTTATAGGCAAAGTCCAAAAAGTTACTCCAAAAGACAACTAATGTAACACTTAACCCCAAAATTTCGGCTCATAACCAAACAGTTGAACTCAAAACCCTAAAAATTTAGTCCCAAAGTGATACTAGTTCGACACAAAAGTCGTAAATGTTATATACAAAGGCCAAAACTTTGTCAAAAAGACAACCCAAACTCAGAATAGTTAGACACGAAAGTCATAAATGTTATATGCAAAGTCCAAAATTTTATCAAAAAGACAACCCAAACTCAGAATATTTAGACACAAAAGACCAAATAGTTACATTCAAAGTCCAAAAGTTTGTCAAAAAGACAACCCAAACTCAAAAGTTTGTCAAAAAGACAACCCAAACTCAAAATAGTTAGACATGAAAGGTCAAAAAGGTATACTCAAAGTCCAAAATGTTACTTCAAAAGACAACTAATATAACAACAAGCCCCAAAACTTCGTCTCATAACCAAAAAGTTGAACTCAAAACCCTAAAAAGTGTCCACTTATCAACCAAAGTCTTTAATACAGATGAGAAAACCCTAATAAATTATTACAATTTACTAAAAAGGTTGCCCTTGATGATAGTTGCGACTGTGTCTAAATCATTATTGAAAATATTCATAGAACTCTAGTAAAAACCAAACACACTAAAACACCACATTGAAAGAATGAACTTAAAGTTCACGCCCCTGTCACAACTCTGCTAAGAAAAGTACTGCAAAGCATGAAAGTTATGTCCCCTGCTATAACTCTACTAAACGAAAGTATTACCAAACACGTAGGTTACACTCCTACCATAACCCACTAAGAAAAACAAGATTTTGCTTAAAATACCACATTTATGATTGTTACGCCCCTTGTCCCTTTATGAGGGGACGCCCATGAAACTGTTAGAAATAGTAAATTTAACCTAGTGGCATACCCCAGATGTTATATTAGACACCCCCATAGCAAAAATTTACTTAAAACTCACTTTTATGGTGGTTACCCCCATACCCATTTTTGGCGGTTACGCCCATGAAACTGTTAAAAATAGTCAATTTAACATCTAGACATACCCCAAACTTTATATTAAGCATCCCCATATCAAGAATTTACATAAAAACAACTTTTGAAATTACTACCCCTGTACCCATTTTTGGCGGTTACGCCCATGAAACTGTTAAAAATTGTCAATTTAACATCTGGACATACTCCAAACTTTACATTAGACATCCCCATAGCAAAAATTTGCTTAAAAACAACTTTTGAAATTACTACCCCTGTACCCATTTTTGGCGGTTACGCCCATGAAACTGTTAAAAATAGTAAATTTAACATATAGACATACCCCAAACTTCATTTTAGTCATCCCCGTATCAAGAATTTACATAAAAATCACTTTTGAAATTACTACCCCTGTACCCATTTTTTGGCGGTTACGCCCATGAAACTATTAAAAATTGTCAACTTAACATCTAGACATACTCCAAACTTCATTTTAGTCATCCCCATATCAAGAATTTACATAAAAACAACTTTTGAAATTACTACCCCTGTACCCATTTTTGGCGGTTACGCCCATGAAACTGTTAAAAATAGTCAATTTAACATCTAGACATACCCCAAACTTCATTTTAGTCATCCCCGTATCAAGAATTTACATAAAAATCACTTTTGAAATTACTACCCCTGTACCCATTTTTGGCGGTTACGCCCATGAAACTGTTAAAAAATAGTCAATTTAACATCTAGACATACTCCAAACTTTATATTAAGCATCCCCGTATCAAGAATTTACATAAAAACAACTTTTGAAATTACTACCCCTGTACCCATTTTTGGCGGTTACGCCCATGAAACTGTTAAAAATAGTCAATTTAACATCTAGACATACCCCAAACTTTATATTAAGCATCCCCGTATCAAGAATTTACATAAAAACAACTTTTGAAATTACTACCCCTGTACCCATTTTTGGCGGTTACGCCCATGAATTCGATAAAAAATTGAAATTTAACCTATTGGCATACATCAAACATAATATGTGACACGCCCATGTATCAAATTTGCCTAAAAAATCAACCAAAAATTAGTAGTATATATCTAGTGATTGGACCGTGGAAAGAGCGGCCAGCCGCTCATAAATCCTTATATAATTAGTCTACCCGTACATGGCCAGACATTTTTTGGTGCGGTTTTTCCTTATATGAGAGTCTACCGTTTTTCCTTATATGAGAGTCTACCCGGCCAATCACTAGATATATACTACTAATTTTTGGTTGATTTTTTAGGCAAATTTGATACATGGGCGTGTCACATATTATGTTTGATGTATGCCAATAGGTTAAATTTCAATTTTTTATCGAATTCATGGGCGTAACCGCCAAAAATGGGTACAGGGGTAGTAATTTCAAAAGTTGTTTTTATGTAAATTCTTGATACGGGGATGCTTAATATAAAGTTTGGGGTATGTCTAGATGTTAAATTGACTATTTTTAACAGTTTCATGGGCGTAACCGCCAAAAATGGGTACAGGGGTAGTAATTTCAAAAGTTGTTTTTATGTAAATTCTTGATACGGGGATGCTTAATATAAAGTTTGGAGTATGTCTAGATGTTAAATTGACTATTTTTTAACAGTTTCATGGGCGTAACCGCCAAAAATGGGTACAGGGGTAGTAATTTCAAAAGTGATTTTTATGTAAATTCTTGATACGGGGATGACTAAAACGAAGTTTGGGGTATGTCTAGATGTTAAATTGACTATTTTTAACAGTTTCATGGGCGTAACCGCCAAAAATGGGTACAGGGGTAGTAATTTCAAAAGTTGTTTTTATGTAAATTCTTGATATGGGGATGACTAAAATGAAGTTTGGAGTATGTCTAGATGTTAAATTGACAATTTTTAATAGTTTCATGGGCGTAACCGCCAAAAAATGGGTACAGGGGTAGTAATTTCAAAAGTGATTTTTATGTAAATTCTTGATACGGGGATGACTAAAATGAAGTTTGGGGTATGTCTATATGTTAAATTTACTATTTTTAACAGTTTCATGGGCGTAACCGCCAAAAATGGGTACAGGGGTAGTAATTTCAAAAGTTGTTTTTAAGCAAATTTTTGCTATGGGGATGTCTAATGTAAAGTTTGGAGTATGTCCAGATGTTAAATTGACAATTTTTAACAGTTTCATGGGCGTAACCGCCAAAAATGGGTACAGGGGTAGTAATTTCAAAAGTTGTTTTTATGTAAATTCTTGATATGGGGATGCTTAATATAAAGTTTGGGGTATGTCTAGATGTTAAATTGACTATTTTTAACAGTTTCATGGGCGTAACCGCCAAAAATGGGTATGGGGGTAACCACCATAAAAGTGAGTTTTAAGTAAATTTTTGCTATGGGGGTGTCTAATATAACATCTGGGGTATGCCACTAGGTTAAATTTACTATTTCTAACAGTTTCATGGGCGTCCCCTCATAAAGGGACAAGGGGCGTAACAATCATAAATGTGGTATTTTAAGCAAAATCTTGTTTTTCTTAGTGGGTTATGGTAGGAGTGTAACCTACGTGTTTGGTAATACTTTCGTTTAGTAGAGTTATAGCAGGGGACATAACTTTCATGCTTTGCAGTACTTTTCTTAGCAGAGTTGTGACAGGGGCGTGAACTTTAAGTTCATTCTTTCAATGTGGTGTTTTAGTGTGTTTGGTTTTTACTAGAGTTCTATGAATATTTTCAATAATGATTTAGACACAGTCGCAACTATCATCAAGGGCAACCTTTTTAGTAAATTGTAATAATTTATTAGGGTTTTCTCATCTGTATTAAAGACTTTGGTTGATAAGTGGACACTTTTTAGGGTTTTGAGTTCAACTTTTTGGTTATGAGACGAAGTTTTGGGGCTTGTTGTTATATTAGTTGTCTTTTGAAGTAACATTTTGGACTTTGAGTATACCTTTTTGACCTTTCATGTCTAACTATTTTGAGTTTGGGTTGTCTTTTTGACAAACTTTTGAGTTTGGGTTGTCTTTTTGACAAACTTTTGGACTTTGAATGTAACTATTTGGTCTTTTGTGTCTAAATATTCTGAGTTTGGGTTGTCTTTTTGATAAAATTTTGGACTTTGCATATAACATTTATGACTTTCGTGTCTAACTATTCTGAGTTTGGGTTGTCTTTTTGACAAAGTTTTGGCCTTTGTATATAACATTTACGACTTTTGTGTCGAACTAGTATCACTTTGGGACTAAATTTTTAGGGTTTTGAGTTCAACTGTTTGGTTATGAGACGAAATTTTGGGGTTAAGTGTTACATTAGTTGTCTTTTGGAGTAACTTTTTGGACTTTGCCTATAAATTGTTGGGTTTTGTGTCTAACTATTCTGAGTTTGGGTTGTCTTTTTGACAAACTTTTAGACTTTGTATATAATATTTACGACTTTTGTGTCGAACTAGTATCACTTTGGGACTAAATTTTTATGGTTTTGAGTTCAACTGTTTGGTTATGAGACGAAATTTTGGGGTTAAGTGTTACATTAGTTGTCTTTTGGAGTAACTTTTTGGACTTTGCCTATAAATTGTTGGGTTTTGTGTCTAACTATTTTGAGTTTGGGTTGTCTTTTTAACAAACTTTTGGATTTGAATATAACATTTACGACTTTCGTGTCTAACAATTACGACTTTGGGACTAAATTTTTAGGCTTTCGAGTTCAACTTTGTGCATATGAGCCGAAATTTTGGGGTTAAGTGTTACATTAGTTGTCTTTTGGCGTAACTTTTTGGATTTTGCATATACATTTTTGAGCTTTGCATCTAACTATTTTGAGTTTGGGTTGTCTTTTTAACAAACTTTTGGATTTGAATATAACATTTACGACTTTCGTGTCTAACAATTACGACTTTGGGACTAAATTTGTAGAGTTCGTGTTCAACTGTTTGGTTATGTGACGAAATTTTGGGGTTAAGTATTACATTAGTTGTCTTTTAGAGTAACTTTTTTAGACTTTGCATATAAATTGTTGGGCTTTGTGTCTAACTATTTTGAGTTTAGGTTATCTTTTTGACAAACTTTTGGACTTTGCATATAACATTTACGACTTTCGTGTCTAACAATTACAACTTTGGGCCTAAATTTGTAGAGTTTGTGTTCAACTTTGTGAGTATGAACCAAAATTTTAGGGTTTGGAACTAAGTTTTCTTACCTGAAATGATCATCTTTACTGTTGTCTGTCATTCGTTGAAGTGATAAAGATATGGAACTCCAAAGTCTAAGAGCTGAAGTAATCACCTTTAATGATGTATGTCGTTCGTTGAAGTGGGAAACATTGGTATTAAAGCCTTCAGCGGTCAAAATGAGATCATAGAACTCTTCTGGAATTGCCTCAGGGGTCAAAACGAGTTCAAGTAACCCACCACCCCGCATTTTTCCCCCACTGCTGACCCGACAGCCACTACCTACGCTTGGGCTAACGCGCTTTTCTGATTGGTTAATCCACCTGTCAGCCATTTCTTCGCCCCGCCTCCTATGTTAATACTCTTTTCTGATTGGTTAATCCCGCTATCAAGCGATGTTGACGTACTCACTCGCTGATTGGCTAATTTATTCATTTCTTACCAGGTTATATTTAAACTAGACGGCGTTATAAGTTTGATTGATTCAAGGAAAGTTACTGTTCACACTAGCGGAGTTTTGCACCGTAAGTTGGCTTGTTTTCTCTTAAAGTATGTTAAGGCTTATCGATAACAGGTTATATTCGGTGTAGATGATTGAGACTATATTTTACGCTGTAAGTTTGAATGTTTTCTCTTAAAGTATGGTAAGACTTAACGATAACACGTTATTCAACTGTATTGATGTAAAGTAGATAAGATAAGTAATGTTGAATGTAATGTTCCTTCATTTTTCTTATTGGTTGATTAAAGTATGATATACCAGACAACCGCCATACACCACACATACCACACTAGGCGCCCGGTATACAGCCCTCATGTCACACTAGACGCCCGGCATACAGCCTTATATCACACTAGATGACCTCCATACACCCTACATACCACACCAGATGACCTCCATACACCCCTCACGACACAGTAGACGACCTCCATACACCCCTCACGATACACTAAACGACCCCTATACAACCATCATGACACACTAAACGCCCTCTATACACCCAATATGACACACTAGACGACCTCCATACAACCATCATACCCCGCTAGACGACCTCCGTACACCCATCACGACATACTAGCCGACCTCCATGTACCCATCATGGCACACTAGACGACCCCTATACAACCATCATGACACACTAGACGACCCCTATACAACCAACATGACACACTAAACGCCCTCTATACACCCAATATGACACACTAGACGACCTCCGTACACCCATCACGACATACTAGCCGACCTCCATTGACCCATCACGGCACACTAGACGACCCCTATACAACCATCATGACACACTAGACGATCCCTATACAACCATCATGACACACTAAACGCCCTCTATACACCCAATATGACACACTAGACGACCTCCGTACACCCATCACGGCACACTAGACGACCCCCTACAACCATCATGACACACTAAGACGACACACTATACAACACATCATGACACACTAGACGACCCCTATACAACCATCATGACACACTAAACGCCCTCTATACACCCAATATGACACACTAGACGACCTCCGTACACCCATCACGACATACTAGCCGACCCCTATACAGCCCTTATTACACACTAGGCGACCTCCATACACCCATTGCTGCGATGAACATACTAGTAAAACAGACTGTATAAACTGTAAGGGTGTTAAAGCATACACCAAACGAACGCCCGGGCTTTTTAAACTAGAGTACGAAGGGACAGCTCTTGTTAGCTTATGTAGTAAGACGTACCATTGTAGTGGGGATTACGATAAAATCAGTTGTAAAGGGCTAAGCAAGCAACACAACAAATTAGATAAAGATATGTTTTTAGAGGTTCTCGCTACGCAAAAGGCTAAGGGTGGGAAAAATGTAGGTTTCAAAGTCTTAAATAATTCCATATTTTCCTATAGTCAAACAAGAAATGCTCTTTCCTATTTCTATATAAAAAGAAAGGTAGCTGATGATAATGTCTCGACTACACCTCTAGATATTTAACTCTTTACACTACCAGCTTAGACTACCCAGCAATCTCTAACAGTTTCACCCTAGCTAAGCAGACACCCAACTACATAGGTATAACTAAATGTTATCCTTGTACTATATATTTACTTCGTGTACTGAATATTTTTGTAATGTTATATAATATCAATGTATGTTATACACCTATTGAGATAATAAAAGAATAAAATATATCTTTGTCTTCTGTTTTATATTGATTGTTTTTCATTGATGTTGTATAATCTACTAACCTATCACTAACGATCAAGAACTCCAAAGTCAGCCTACACCAAACATAAACACGTCACCTCCGGGGTCACCGACACGAAATGGCATGGTTAACTCCCCCTGTCTCTCGTGTACATGTGGTGCGCTGCGCACCACACTATATATCTTTGTTAATTTACGGGTCAAATACTAATCAAATCCTTCCTGATATACTACTGACGAGCTCATCTAGAAGTTCAAGCATCATCCAACGCCACACGATAAGCTCATCTATACGTTCAAGCATCATCCAACACCACACGATGAGCTCATCTAGACGTTCAAGCATAATCCAACACCACATGATGAGCTCGTCTAGACGTTCAAGCATCATCCAACACCACACGATGAGCTTGTCTAGACGTTCAAGCATCATCCAACACCACACGATGAGCTCGTATAGACGTTCAAGCATCATCCAACACCACACGATGAGCTCGTCTAGACGTTCAAGCAACATCCAACACCACACGAAGAGCTGATCTAGACGTTCAAGCATCATCCAACACCACACGATGAGCTCATCTAGACGTTCAAGCATCATCCAACACCACACGATGAGCTCATCTAGACGTTCAAGCATCATCCAACACCACACGATGAGCTCATCTAGACGTTCAAGCATCATCCATCACCACACGATGAGCTCGTCTAGAAGTTCAAGCATCATCCAACACCACACGATGAGCTCGTCTAGACGTTCAAGCATCATCCAACACCACACGATGAGCTCATCTAGACGTTCAAGCATTATCCAACACCACACGATGAGCTCATCTAGACGTTCAAGCATCATCTATCACCACACGATGAGCTCGTCTAGACGTTCAAGCATCATCCAACACCACACGATGAGCTCGTCTAGACGTTCAAGCATCATCCAACACCACACGATGAGCTCGTCTAGACGTTCAAGCATCATCCAACACCACACGATGAGCTCGTCTTGACGTTCAAGCATCATCCAACACCACACGATGAGCTCGTCTAGACGTTCAAGCAACATCCAACACCACACGAAGAGCTGATCTAGACGTTCAAACATCATCCAACACCACACGATGAGCTCATCTAGACGTTCAAGCATCATCCATCACCACACGATGAGCTCATCTATACGTTCAAGCATCATCCAACACCACACGATGAGCTCATCTAGACGTTCAAGCATCATCCAACACCACACGATGAGCTCATCTAGACGTTCAAGCATCATCCAACACCATACGATGAGCTCATCTCGACGTTCAAGCATCATCCAACACCACACGATGAGCTCATCTAGACGTTCAAGCATCATCCAACACCACACGATGAGCTCATCTAGACGTTCAAGCATCATCCAACACCACACGATGAGCTTATATAGACATTCAAGCATCATCCAACACCACACCCTGAGCTCGTCTAGACGTTCAATCATCATCCAACACTACACGATGAGCTCATCTAGACGTTCAAGCATCATCCAACACCACACCCTGAGCTCGTTTATACGTTCAAGCATCATCCAACACCACACCCTGAGCTCGTCTAGACGTTCAAGCATCATCCAACACCACACGATGAGCTCATCTAGACGTTCAAGCATCATCCAACACCACACCCTGAGCTCGTTTATACGTTCAAGCATCATCCAACACCACACACTGAGCTCGTCTAGACGTTCAAGCATCATCCAACACCACACCCTGAGCTCATCTAGACGTTCAAGCATCATCCAACACCATACGATGAGCTCATCTAGACATTCAAGCATCATCCAACACCACACCCTGAGCTCGTCTAGACGTTCAAGCATCATCCAACAACACACGATGAGCTCATCTCGACGTTCAAGCATCATACAACACCACACCCTGAGCTCGTCTAGACATTCAAGCATCATCCAACACCACACCCTGAGCTCGTCTAGACGTTCAAGCATCATCCTACACCACACGATGAGCTCATCTAGACGTTCAAGCATCATCCAACACCACACGATGAGCTCATCTAGACGTTCAAGCATCATGCAACACCACGCCCTGAGCTCGTCTAGACATTCAAGCATCATCCAACACCACACCCTGAGCTCATCTAGACATTCAAGCATCATCCAACACCACACGATGAGCTCATCTAGACGTGCAAGCATCATCCAACACCACACGATGAGCTCATCGACGTTCAAGCATCATCCAACACCACACGATGAGCTCATCTAGACCTTTCAAGCATCATCCAACACCACACGATGAGCTCGTCTAGACATTCAAGCATCATCCAACACCACACGATGAGCTCATCTAGACGTTCAAGCATCATCCAACACCACACGATGAGCTCATCTAGATGTTCAAGCATCATCCAACACCACACGATGAGCTCATCTAGACGTTCAAGCATCATCCAACATGACACGATGAGTGAATCTAGACGTTCAAGCATCATCCAACACCACACGATGAGCTCATCTAGGTGTTCAAGCATCATCCAACACCACACCCTGAGCTCATCTAGACGTTCAAGCATCATCCAACACCACACCCTGAACTCATCTAGACGTTCAAGCAACATCCAACACCACACGATGAGCTCGTCTAGACGTTGAAGCATCATCCAACACCACACGATGAGCTCATTTAGACGTTCAAGCATCATCCAACACCACACCCTGAGCTCGTCTAGACGTTCAAGCATCATCCAACACCACACGATGAGCTCATCTAGACGTTCAAGCATCATCCAACACCACACGATGAGCTCATCTAGACGTTCAAGCATCATCCAACACCACACGATGAGCTCATCTAGACGTTCAAGCATCATCCAACACCACACGATGAGCTCATCTAGACGTTCAAGCATCATCCAACACCACACCCTGAGCTCATCTAGACGTTCAAGCATCATGTGGGCGTGGCTCTCTTCTAATGATAGAATTCTAGTGTCATCCATTTAATGCTTTTAGTGGTGGCATATAGCATCCATGTCCAAGGTCTGGTTTTTTCGCAACTCTCTGTTGCTTTCAGGATTATCTGCATCGCTTGAGCGTGGCAGTTTTGCCCTGCGGTACATGGTACATCCATAGAGCCTGCCAAATCATCTGTTGTGGGACTGATCCATATTCGTTGGCAAGATCCAACCATATGACGTCTAGATCTAGTTTCTAGGTCTTTGCTCTCTGTATTGCCTCCCATATCATTATCACATGCTCTAGTATCCGGGGACACCAAGGACTCCTCCCTTCTGTATGGCAGTATCTATGTACCTGTTCTCCATGATGTACAAGGTGAGTCTCTTTGCCATTATAGAGAAGAATATCTTCCCTTCCACATTCAGTTGGGAGATTGGTCTGAACTGTGTAATCTCATTTCAGTTCTGATCCTTTGGAATGTACACGCCATTGGCCTTCTTCCACTCCTGGCTTACAATCTACTGTTTCCATGCACACCTGAGCAGCCGGTGAAGTTGCTTCAGTACATCTGGGAATCTTTTGTAGATCAGGTATGAAAGACAGTTTGTACTTGAGGCTTAGTTGCTACGAGCACTGTGGACTACATTTGTCACTTCTTATTGTGGGGCTCGGTGAACTACATTTGTCATTTCTTGTTGTGGGGCTCTGTGGACTACATTTGTCACTTCTTGTTGTGAGCTTGTGGGCTCTGTGAACTACATTTGTCACTTCTTGTTGTGGGGCTCTGTGAACTAAATTTGTCACTTCTTGTTGTGGGGCACTGTGGACTACATTTGTCACTTCCTGTTGTGAGCTTCTGGGCTCTGTGGACTACATTTTTCACTTCTTGTTGTGGGCTCCGTGGACTACATTTGTCACTTCTTGTTGTGAACTTGTGGGCTCCGTGGACTACATTTGTCACTTCTGGTTGCGGGCGCTGTGGACTACATTTGTCACTTCTTGTTGTGACCCTTGTGGACTACATTTGTCACTTCTTGTCGTGAGCTCCGTGGACTACATTTGTCACTTCTGGTTGCGGGCGCTTTGGACTACATTTGTCACTTCTTGTTGTGACCCCTGTGGACTACATTTGTCACTTCTTTTAGCGGGCTCTGTGCTTGTTGTGGCCCCTGTGGACTACATTTGTCACTTCTTGTAGCGGGCTCTGTGCTTGTTATGGCCACTGTGGACTACATTTGTCACTTCTTGTTGTGGGGCTCTGTGAACTAAATTTGTCACTTCTTGTTGTGGGGCACTGTGGACTACATTTGTCACTTCCTGTTGTGAGCTTCTGGGCTCTGTGGACTACATTTTTCACTTCTTGTTGTGGGCTCCGTGGACTACATTTGTCACTTCTTGTTGTGAACTTGTGGGCTCCGTGGACTACATTTGTCACTTCTGGTTGCGGGCGCTGTGGACTACATTTGTCACTTCTTGTTGTGACCCTTGTGGACTACATTTGTCACTTCTTGTCGTGAGCTCCGTGGACTACATTTGTCACTTCTGGTTGCGGGCGCTTTGGACTACATTTGTCACTTCTTGTTGTGACCCCTGTGGACTACATTTGTCACTTCTTTTAGCGGGCTCTGTGCTTGTTGTGGCCCCTGTGGACTACATTTGTCACTTCTTGTAGCGGGCTCTGTGCTTGTTATGGCCACTGTGGACTACATTTGTCACTTCTTGTAGCGGGCCCTGTTCTTGTGGCCCGTGTGAACTACTTTTTTCACTTCTTGTATCGGGCTCTGTGCTTGTTGTAGCCCCTGTGGACTACATTTGTCACTTATTGTTGTGAGCTTCTAGGCTCTGTAGACTACATTTATCACTTCTTGTTGTGGGCACCGTGGACTACATTTGTCACTTCTGTTTGTGAGCTTGTGGGCTCCGTAGACTACATTTGTCACTTCTGGTTGCGGGCGCTGTGGACTACATTTGTCACTTCTTGTTGTGACCCCTGTGGACTACATTTGTCACTTCTTGTAGCGGACTCTATGCTTGGTGTGGCCTCTGTGAACTACATTTGTCACTTCTTGAAGCGGGCTCTGTGCTTGTTGTGGTCCCTGTGGACTACATTTGTCACTTATTTCAGCGAGCTATGTGCTTTTTGTGGCCTCTGTGGACTATTTCTATCACTTTTTGTAGCGGGCTCTGCTCTTGTTGTGGCCTACATTTGTAACTTCTTGTAGAGTGCTCTGTGCTTGTTGTGGTCCCTGTGGACTACATTTGTCATTTCTTGTAGCGGGCTCTTTGCTTGTTGTGGCCCCTGTGGACTACATTTGTCACCTCTAGTTGTGTCGGTGGCCTAGCGTTGAATAGATAGAGTTCCAGGTTAGTTCGACCACATGAGACCTGTCATAAACGTCAGCGGTTTGTCTCTCTGGCTATAGTAGGTCTTTCTCAAATGTTTCTCCATCTTTTCCTTGCTGGTTGTCAATGTTCCAGATCTTGGTGGTTCAAACAGCTCCTTCGCAAACGTCAACAGAACCATGGACGAACGTTTCTCTGACCCTCTTGGTTGCTTTCCTTTTCCGATATAGCATTCTGCTCTCTCAGTGCTTTATGTTTGGATTGTAGATGCTGCCAAACCTGATGTAATGCTTCCTTCTCTGCTTCCGTAACTTTCTTAATTGTTTCCTGAGGTGGTTTTTCTGCCTCCTGACCTTTTTATTTGTTTTTGTCGTCTGTTTTACTGCGGTTTCGTTGTTGACCTTACTTCCTTCGTGCCTAATTCCTTGACGCAAAAACAATAGACCACTTCACCTATGTTTTCAAGCTACTGAGACAGGTTCTGCCATTTATAGTGGTGGTCTATGGCTTTTGTTAGCGACTTGTCTAACTTCTCCCAGCTACTGTGTCGCAGTTGGTAGGAAACTTGA
Source organism: Megaustenia siamemsis (assembly GCA_032433765.1). Classification (NCBI taxonomy): domain Eukaryota; kingdom Metazoa; phylum Mollusca; class Gastropoda; order Stylommatophora; family Ariophantidae; genus Megaustenia; species Megaustenia siamemsis. Next base: position 115,737,567 of record JAVIAB010000124.1, read on the forward strand.
TCTTCTCTCTCTTCCTGTCCATGAGCTGAGCGAATTCATCATCGGACAGCTCGATTTGAATATTATTCTCAGTTCTGTAGATTGACTCCTGACTGAGATCTTCTACTATCTTATCTGTCGGGACAGTGCTTTGCTGATCTACTGATGCTGTAATCTCACATCTCTTCATCGTTGTATGTATTTTCATGCACTTCTGTGTTGAGAATTTCCTTCCACGGCTACATCGATGTTCAAGTCGTTGTTCGGAAATCAAAATAGTGGTCGGCTTTCGAATCAAATGTCAGTATCGCCATATACATTGTCAGTATCTCCATATACAATGTCAGTATCTCCATATACAATGTCAGTATCTCCATATACAATGTCAGTATCGCCATATACATTGTCAGTATCTCCATATACAATGTCAGTATCTCCATATACAATGTCAGTATCGCCATATACATTGTCAGTATCTCCATATACAATGTCAGTATCTCCATATACAATGTCAGTATCTCCATATACAATGTCAGTATCGCCATATACATTGTCAGTATCTCCATATACAATGTCAGTATCTCCATATACAATGTCAGTATCGCCATATACATTGTTAGTATCTCCATATACAATGTCAGTATCTCCATATACAATGTCAGTATCTCCATATACAATGTAAGTATCTCCATATACAATGTCAGTATCTCCATATACAATCTCAGTGTCTCTATATAAAACTTGATTATCGTCATATACAATGTCAGTATCGGTATATCAAATGCCAGTATCTCCGTTTAAAATGTCGGAATCTCCGTATAAAATGTCAGTATCTCCGTATAAAATCTCAGTGTTTCGATATAAAATATCAGTATCGTATCTAAATATAAATGTCAGTATCTCCATATACAATGTCAGTATCGCCATATACAATGTCAGTATCTCCATATACAATGTCAGTATCTCCATATACAATGTCAGTATCTCCATATACAATGTCAGTATCGCAATATACAATGTCAGTATCGCCATATAAAATGTCAGTATCTACATATACAATGTCAGTATCTCCATATACAATGTCAGTAACTCCATATACAATGTCAGTATATCCATATACAATGTCAGTATAGCCATATACAATGTCAGTATCGTCATATACAATGTCAGTATCGTCATATACAATGTCAGTATCGTCATATACAATGTCAGTATCTCCATATACAATGCCAGTATCTCCATATACAATGTCAGTATCGCCATATACAATGTCAGTATCTCCATATACAATGTCAGTATCGTCATATACAATGTCAGTATCTCCATATACAATGTCAGTATCGCCATATACAATGTCAGTATCTCCATATACAATGTCAGTATCTCCATATAAAATGTCAGTATCTCCATATACAATGTCAGTATCGTTATATATACAATGTCAGTATCGTCATATACAATGTCAGTATCGTCATATACAATGTCAGTATCTCCATATACAATGACAGTATCATATACAATGTCAGTATCATATACAATGTCAGTATCTATACAATGTCAGTATATATACAATGTCAGTATCTCCATATACAATGTCAGTATCATATACAATGTCAGTATCGTCATATATCAGTATCATATACAATGTCAGTATCGTCATATACAATGTCAGTATCTCCATATACAATGTCAGTATCGCCATATACCAGTATATACAATGTCAGTATCGTATACAATGTCAGTATCTCATATACAATGTTATCGCCAGTCAGTATCTCCATATACAATGTCAGTATCTCCATATACAATGTCAGTATATATACAATGTCAGTATCGCCATATACAATGTCAGTATCTCGTCAGTATCGCCATATACAATGTCAGTATCGCCATACAATGTCAGTATCATATGTCAGTATCATATACAATGTCAGTATCTCATACAATGTCAGTATCTCATATGTCAGTATCTCCATATAAATGTCAGTATCGCATATACAATGTCAGTATCGTCATATACAATGTCAGTATCTCCATATACAATGTCAGTATCATATACAATGTCAGTATCTCCATATACAATGTCAGTATCGCCATATACAAGGTCAGTATCGCCTTATACAATGTCAGTATCGCCATATACAATGTCAGTATCTCCATATACAATGCCATATGTCAGTATCTCCATAAACAATGTCAGTATCTCCATATTAAATGTCAGTATCGTCATATACAATGTCAGTATCGTCATATACAATGTCAGTATCTCCATATACAATGTCAGTATCGCCATATACAATGTCAGTATCGCCATACAATGTCAGTATCTCTATATTAAATGTCAGTATCTCCATATACAATGTCAGTATCTCAAAATACAATGTCAGTATCTCCATAAACAATGTCAGTATCTCCATATTAAATGTCAGTATCGTCATATACAATGTCAGTATCGTCATATACAATGTCAGTATCTCCATATACAATGTCAGTATAGTCATATACAATGTCAGTATCTCCATATACAATGTCAGTATTCGCCATATACAAGGTCAGTATCGCCTATACAATGTCAGTATCGCCATATACAATGTCAGTATCTCCATATACAATGTCAGTATCTCAAAATACAATGTCAGTATCTCCATAAACAATGTCAGTATCTCCATATTAAATGTCAGTATCGTCATATACAATGTCAGTATCGTCATATACAATGTCAGTATCTCCATATACAATGTCAGTATCGTCATATACAATGGCAGTATCTCCATATACAATGTCAGTATTCGCCATATACAAGGTCAGTATCGCCTTATACAATGTCAGTATCGCCATATACAATGTCAGTATCTCCATATACAATGCCATTATCGCCATATACATTGTCAGTATCTCCATATACAATGTCAGTATCTCCATATACAATGTCAGTATCGCCATATACATTGTCAGTATCGCTATATACAATGTCAGTATCTCCATATACAATGTCAGTATCTCCATATACAATGTCAGTATCTCCATATACAATGTCAGTATCTCCATATACAATGTCAGTATCTCCATATACAATGTCAGTATCGCCATATAAAATGTCAGTATCTCCGTATACAATTTCAGTATCTTCATATACAATGACAGTATCTGCATATTAAATGTCAGTATCGCCTAATACAATGTCAGTATCGCCATATACAATGTCAGTATCTCCATATTAAATGTCAGTATCTCCATATACAATGTCAGTATCTCCATATACAATGTCATTATCTCCATATACAATGTCAGTATCTCCTTATTTAATGTCAGTATCTCCATATACAATGTCAGTATCTCCATATACAATGTCAGTATCTCCATATACAATGTCATTATCTCCATATACAATGTCAGTATCTCCATATTAAATGTCAGTATCTCCAAATATTCAATGTCAGTGTCGCCATATACAATGTCAGTGTCGCCATATACAATGTCAGTATCGTCATATACAATGTCAGTATCGCCATATACAATGTCAGTATCGCCATATACAATGTCAGTATCGCCATATACAATGTCAGTATCGCCATATACAATGTCAGTATCTCCATATACAATGTCAGTATCGCCATATACTTTGTCAGTATCGCCAAATACAATGTCAATATCTCCATATACAATGTCGGTATCTCCATATACAATGTCGGTATCTCCATATACAATGTCAATATCTCCATATACAATGTCAGTATCGTCATATACAATGTCAGTATCTCCATATACAATGTCAGTATCGTCATATACAATGTCAGTATCTCCATATACAATGTCAGTATTCGCCATATACAAGGTCAGTATCGCCTTATACAATGTCACTATCGCCATATACAATGTCAGTATCTCCATATACAATGCCATTATCGCCATATACATTGTCAGTATCTCCATATACAATGTCAGTATCTCCATATACAATGTCAGTATCGCCATATACAATGTCAGTATCTACATATACAATGTCAGTATCTCCATATACAATGTCAGTATCGCCATATAAAATGTCAGTATCTCCGTGTACAATTTCAGTATCTTCATATACAATGACAGTATCTGCATATTAAATGTCAGTATCGCCTAATACAATGTCCGTATCGCCATATACAATGTCAGTATCTCCATATTAAATGTCAGTATCTCCATATTAAATGTCAGTATCTCCAAATATTCAATGTCAGTGTCGCCATATACAATGTCAGTGTCGCCATATACAATGTCAGTATCGCCATATACAATGTCAGTATCGCCATATACAATGTCAGTATCGCCATATACAATGTCAGTATCGCCATATACAATGTCATTATCTCCATATACAATGTCAGTATCTCCATATACAATGTCAGTATCGCCATATACTTTGTCAGTATCGCCAAATACAATGTCATTATCTCCATATACAATGTCGGTATCTCCATATACAATGTCGGTATCGTCATATACAATGTCAGTATCTCAGTATACAGTGTCAGTATCTCCATATACAATGTCAGTATCTCCGTATACAATGTCAGTATCTCCATATACAATGTCAATTTCGTCATATACAATGTCAGTATCTCCGTATACAATGTCAGTATCGTCATATACAATGTCAGTATCTCCGTATACAATGGCAGTATCTCCATATACAATGTCTGTATCGCCATATACAATGTTAGTATCGTCATATAAACTGTCAGTATCTACATATACAATGTCAGTATCTCCATATACAATGTAAGTATCGCTATATACAATGTCAGTATCTCCATATACAATGTCAGTATCGCCATATACAATGTCAGTATCGTCATATACAATGTCAGTATCGTCATATACAATGTCATTATCTCCATATACAATGTCAGTATCGCCATATGCAATGTCAGTATCGCCATATACAATGTCAGTATCTCCATATACAATGTCAGTATCGCCATATACAATGTCAGTATCTCCATATACAATGTCAGTATCGTCATATACAATGTCAGTATCTCCATATACAATGTCAGTATCGCCATATACAATGTCAGTATCGCTATATACAATGTCATTAAATCCATATACAATGTCAGTATCTCCATATACAATGTCAGTATCTCCATATACAATGTCAGTATCTCCATATACAATGTCAGTATCTCCATATACAATGTCAGTATCTCCATATACAATGTCAGTATCTCCATATACAATGTCAGTATCTCCATATACAATGTCAGTATCTCCATATACAGTGTAAGTATCTCCATATACAATGTCAGTATCGCCATATACAATGTCAGTATCTCCGTACACAATGTCAGTATCTCCATATACAATGACAGTATCTCCATATTAAATATCAGTATCGCCATATACAATGTCAGTATCTCTATATACAATGTCAGTATCTCCATATTTAATGTCAGTATCTCCATATACAGTGTCGGTATCTCCATATACAATGTCAGTATCTCCATATACAACGTCAGTGTCGCCATATACAATGTCAGTGTCGCAATATACAATGTCAGTATCGACATATACAATGTCAGTATCGCCATATACAATGTCAGTATCGTCATATATACAATGTCATGACATCATATACAATGTCAGTATCGCCATATGCAATGTCAGTATCGCCATATACAATGTCAGTGTCGCCATATACAATGTCAGTATCGACATATACAGTGTCAGTATCGCCATATACAATGTCAGTATCTACATATACAATGTCAGTATCTCCATATACAATGTCAGTATCGTCATATACAATTTCAGTATCTCCATATGCAATGTCAGTATAGCCATATACAATGTCAGTATCTCCATATACAATGTCAGTTTCTCCATATTAAATGTCAGTATCGCTATAGACAATGTCAGTATCTGCATATACAATGTCAGTATCTCAATATACAATGTCAGTATCTCCATATACAATGTCAGTATCTCCATATACAATGTCGGTATCTCCATATACAATGTTAGTATAGCCATATACAATGTCATTATCGTCATATACAATGTCAGTATCGTCATATACAATGTCAGTATCTCAATATACAATGTCAGTATCGCCATATACAATGTCAGTATCGCCATATACAATGTCAGTATTTCCATATACAATGTCAGTATCGTCATATACAATGTCAGTATTCGCCATATACAATGTCAGTATCTCCATATACAATGTCAGTATCGCCATATACAATGTCAGTATCACCATATACAATGTCATTAAATCTATATACAATGTCAGTATCTCCATATACATGGTCAGTATCTCCATATACAATGTCAGTATCTCCATATAAAATGTTAGTATCTCCATATACAATGTCAGTATCTCCATATACAATGTAGTATCGCCATATACAATATCAGTATCGCCATATACAATGTCAGTATCTCCATATTAAATGTCAGTATCGCCATATACAATGTCGATATCGCCATATACAATGTCAGTATCTCTATATTAAATGTCAGTATCTCCATATACAATGTCAGTATCTCCATATACAATGTCAGTATCTCCATAAACAATGTCAGTATCTCCATATTAAATGTCAGTATCGTCATATACAATATCAGTATCTCCATATACAATGTCAGTATCGTCATATACAATTTCAGTATCTCCATATGCAATGTCAGTATCGCCATATACAATGTCAGTATCTCCATATACAATGTCAGTTTCTCCATATTAAATGTCAGTATCGCTATAGACAATGTCAGTATCTGCATATACAATGTCAGTATCTCAATATACAATGTCAGTATCTCCATATACAATGTCAGTATCTCCATATACAATGTCGGTATATCCATATACAATGTCAGTATAGCCATATACAATGTCATTATCGTCATATACAATGTCATTATCGTCATATACAATGTCAGTATCTCAATATACAATGTCAGTATCGCCATAGACAATGTCAGTATCGCCATATACAATGTCAGTATTTCCATATACAATGTCAGTATCGTCATATACAATGTCAGTATCTCCATATACAATGTCAGTATTCGCCATATACAATGTCAGTATCTCCATATACAATGTCAGTATCGCCATATACAATGTCAGTATCGCCATATACAATGTCATTAAATCTATATACAATGTCAGTATCTCCATATACATGGTCAGTATCTCCATATACAATGTCAGTATCTCCATATAAAATGTTAGTATCTCCATATACAATGTCAGTATCTCCATATACAATGTAGTATCGCCATATACAATGTCAGTATCTCCATATACAATGTCAGTATCTCCATATACAATGTCAGTATCTCCATATACAATGTCAGTATCTCCATATACAATGTCAGTATCTCCATATACAGTGTAAGTATCTCCATATACAATGTCAGTATCGCCATATACAATGTCAGTATCTCCGTACACAATGTCAGTATCTCCATATACAATGACAGTATCTCCATATTAAATATCAGTATCGCCATATACAATGTCAGTATCTCTATATACAATGTCAGTATCTCCATATTTAATGTCAGTATCTCCATATACAATGTCGGTATCTCCATATACAATGTCAGTATCTCCATATACAACGTCAGTGTCGCCATATACAATGTCAGTGTCGCAATATACAATGTCAGTATCGACATATACAATGTCAGTATCGCCATATACAATGTCAGTATCGTCATATATACAATGTCATGGCATCATATACAATGTCAGTATCGCCATATGCAATGTCAGTATCGCCATATACAATGTCAGTGTCGCCATATACAATGTCAGTATCGACATATACAGTGTCAGTATCGCCATATACAATGTCAGTATCTACATATACAATGTCAGTATCTCCATATACAATGTCAGTATCGTCATATACAATTTCAGTATCTCCATATGCAATGTCAGTATAGCCATATACAATGTCAGTATCTCCATATACAATGTCAGTTTCTCCATATTAAATGTCATTATCGCTATAGACAATGTCAGTATCTCCATATACAATGTTAGTATAGCCATATACAATGTCATTATCGTCATATACAATGTCAGTATCGTCATATACAATGTCAGTATCTCAATATACAATGTCAGTATCGCCATATACAATGTCAGTATCGCCATATACAATGTCAGTATTTCCATATACAATGTCAGTATCGTCATATACAATGTCAGTATCTCCATATACAATGTCAGTATTCGCCATATACAATGTCAGTATCTCCATATACAATGTCAGTATCGCCATATACAATGTCAGTATCGCCATATACAATGTCATTAAATCTATATACAATGTCAGTATCTCCATATACATGGTCAGTATCTCCATATACAATGTCAGTATCTCCATATAAAATGTTAGTATCTCCATATACAATGTCAGTATCTCCATATACAATGTAGTATCGCCATATACAATATCAGTATCGCCATATACAATGTCAGTATCTCCATATTAAATGTCAGTATCGCCATATACAATGTCGATATCGCCATATACAATGTCAGTATCTCTATATTAAATGTCAGTATCTCCATATACAATGTCAGTATCTCCATATACAATGTCAGTATCTCCATAAACAATGTCAGTATCTCCATATTAAATGTCAGTATCGTCATATACAATATCAGTATCTCCATATACAATGTCAGTATCGTCATATACAATTTCAGTATCTCCATATGCAATGTCAGTATCGCCATATACAATGTCAGTATCTCCATATACAATGTCAGTTTCTCCATATTAAATGTCAGTATCGCTATAGACAATGTCAGTATCTGCATATACAATGTCAGTATCTCAATATACAATGTCAGTATCTCCATATACAATGTCAGTATCTCCATATACAATGTCGGTATATCCATATACAATGTCAGTATAGCCATATACAATGTCATTATCGTCATATACAATGTCATTATCGTCATATACAATGTCAGTATCTCAATATACAATGTCAGTATCGCCATATACAATGTCAGTATCGCCATATACAATGTCAGTATTTCCATATACAATGTCAGTATCGTCATATACAATGTCAGTATCTCCATATACAATGTCAGTATTCGCCATATACAATGTCAGTATCTCCATATACAATGTCAGTATCGCCATATACAATGTCAGTATCGCCATATACAATGTCATTAAATCTATATACAATGTCAGTATCTCCATATACATGGTCAGTATCTCCATATACAATGTCAGTATCTCCATATAAAATGTTAGTATCTCCATATACAATGTCAGTATCTCCATATACAATGTAGTATCGCCATATACAATATCAGTATCGCCATATACAATGTCAGTATCTCCATATTAAATGTCAGTATCGCCATATACAATGTCGATATCGCCATATACAATGTCAGTATCTCTATATTAAATGTCAGTATCTCCATATACAATGTCAGTATCTCCATAAACAATGTCAGTATCTCCATATTAAATGTCAGTATCGTCATATACAATGTCAGTATCTTAATATACAATGTCAGTATCGCCATATACAATGTCAGTATCGTCATATACAATGTCAGTATCTCCATATACAATGTCAGTATCGTCATATACAATATCAGTATCTTCATATACAATGTCAGTATTCGCCATATACATTTTCAGTATCTCCATATACAATGTCAGTATCTCCATATACAATGTTAGTATCGCCATATACATTGGCAGTATCGCTATATACAATGTCAGTATCTCCATATACAATGTCAGTATCTCCATATACAATGTAGTATCGCCATATACAATGTCAGTATCTCCATATACAATGTCAGTATCTCCATATACAATGTCAGTATCTCCATATACAATGTCAGTATCTCCATATACAGTGTAAGTATCTCCATATACAATGTCAGTATCGCCATATACAATGTCAGTATCTCCGTACACAATGTCAGTATCTCCATATACAATGACAGTATCTCCATATTAAATATCAGTATCGCCATATACAATGTCAGTATCTCTATATACAATGTCAGTATCTCCATATTTAATGTCAGTATCTCCATATACAATGTCGGTATCTCCATATACAATGTCAGTATCTCCATATACAACGTCAGTGTCGCCATATACAATGTCAGTATCGTCATATACAATGTCATTATCTCCATATACAATGTCAGTATCGCCATATGCAATGTCAGTATCGCCATATACAATGTCAGTATCTCCATATACAATGTCAGTATCGCCATATACAATGTCAGTATCTCCATATACAATGTCAGTATCGTCATATACAATGTCAGTATCTCCATATACAATGTCAGTATCGCCATATACAATGTCAGTATCGCTATATACAATGTCATTAAATCCATATACAATGTCAGTATCTCCATATACAATGTCAGTATCTCCATATACAATGTCAGTATCTCCATATACAATGTCAGTATCTCCATATACAATGTCAGTATCTCCATATACAATGTCAGTATCTCCATATACAATGTCAGTATCTCCATATACAATGTCAGTATCTCCATATACAGTGTAAGTATCTCCATATACAATGTCAGTATCGCCATATACAATGTCAGTATCTCCGTACACAATGTCAGTATCTCCATATACAATGACAGTATCTCCATATTAAATATCAGTATCGCCATATACAATGTCAGTATCTCTATATACAATGTCAGTATCTCCATATTTAATGTCAGTATCTCCATATACAGTGTCGGTATCTCCATATACAATGTCAGTATCTCCATATACAACGTCAGTGTCGCCATATACAATGTCAGTGTCGCAATATACAATGTCAGTATCGACATATACAATGTCAGTATCGCCATATACAATGTCAGTATCGTCATATATACAATGTCATGACATCATATACAATGTCAGTATCGCCATATGCAATGTCAGTATCGCCATATACAATGTCAGTGTCGCCATATACAATGTCAGTATCGACATATACAGTGTCAGTATCGCCATATACAATGTCAGTATCTACATATACAATGTCAGTATCTCCATATACAATGTCAGTATCGTCATATACAATTTCAGTATCTCCATATGCAATGTCAGTATAGCCATATACAATGTCAGTATCTCCATATACAATGTCAGTTTCTCCATATTAAATGTCAGTATCGCTATAGACAATGTCAGTATCTGCATATACAATGTCAGTATCTCAATATACAATGTCAGTATCTCCATATACAATGTCAGTATCTCCATATACAATGTCGGTATCTCCATATACAATGTTAGTATAGCCATATACAATGTCATTATCGTCATATACAATGTCAGTATCGTCATATACAATGTCAGTATCTCAATATACAATGTCAGTATCGCCATATACAATGTCAGTATCGCCATATACAATGTCAGTATTTCCATATACAATGTCAGTATCGTCATATACAATGTCAGTATTCGCCATATACAATGTCAGTATCTCCATATACAATGTCAGTATCGCCATATACAATGTCAGTATCACCATATACAATGTCATTAAATCTATATACAATGTCAGTATCTCCATATACATGGTCAGTATCTCCATATACAATGTCAGTATCTCCATATAAAATGTTAGTATCTCCATATACAATGTCAGTATCTCCATATACAATGTAGTATCGCCATATACAATATCAGTATCGCCATATACAATGTCAGTATCTCCATATTAAATGTCAGTATCGCCATATACAATGTCGATATCGCCATATACAATGTCAGTATCTCTATATTAAATGTCAGTATCTCCATATACAATGTCAGTATCTCCATATACAATGTCAGTATCTCCATAAACAATGTCAGTATCTCCATATTAAATGTCAGTATCGTCATATACAATATCAGTATCTCCATATACAATGTCAGTATCGTCATATACAATTTCAGTATCTCCATATGCAATGTCAGTATCGCCATATACAATGTCAGTATCTCCATATACAATGTCAGTTTCTCCATATTAAATGTCAGTATCGCTATAGACAATGTCAGTATCTGCATATACAATGTCAGTATCTCAATATACAATGTCAGTATCTCCATATACAATGTCAGTATCTCCATATACAATGTCGGTATATCCATATACAATGTCAGTATAGCCATATACAATGTCATTATCGTCATATACAATGTCATTATCGTCATATACAATGTCAGTATCTCAATATACAATGTCAGTATCGCCATAGACAATGTCAGTATCGCCATATACAATGTCAGTATTTCCATATACAATGTCAGTATCGTCATATACAATGTCAGTATCTCCATATACAATGTCAGTATTCGCCATATACAATGTCAGTATCTCCATATACAATGTCAGTATCGCCATATACAATGTCAGTATCGCCATATACAATGTCATTAAATCTATATACAATGTCAGTATCTCCATATACATGGTCAGTATCTCCATATACAATGTCAGTATCTCCATATAAAATGTTAGTATCTCCATATACAATGTCAGTATCTCCATATACAATGTAGTATCGCCATATACAATGTCAGTATCTCCATATACAATGTCAGTATCTCCATATACAATGTCAGTATCTCCATATACAATGTCAGTATCTCCATATACAATGTCAGTATCTCCATATACAGTGTAAGTATCTCCATATACAATGTCAGTATCGCCATATACAATGTCAGTATCTCCGTACACAATGTCAGTATCTCCATATACAATGACAGTATCTCCATATTAAATATCAGTATCGCCATATACAATGTCAGTATCTCTATATACAATGTCAGTATCTCCATATTTAATGTCAGTATCTCCATATACAATGTCGGTATCTCCATATACAATGTCAGTATCTCCATATACAACGTCAGTGTCGCCATATACAATGTCAGTGTCGCAATATACAATGTCAGTATCGACATATACAATGTCAGTATCGCCATATACAATGTCAGTATCGTCATATATACAATGTCATGGCATCATATACAATGTCAGTATCGCCATATGCAATGTCAGTATCGCCATATACAATGTCAGTGTCGCCATATACAATGTCAGTATCGACATATACAGTGTCAGTATCGCCATATACAATGTCAGTATCTACATATACAATGTCAGTATCTCCATATACAATGTCAGTATCGTCATATACAATTTCAGTATCTCCATATGCAATGTCAGTATAGCCATATACAATGTCAGTATCTCCATATACAATGTCAGTTTCTCCATATTAAATGTCATTATCGCTATAGACAATGTCAGTATCTCCATATACAATGTTAGTATAGCCATATACAATGTCATTATCGTCATATACAATGTCAGTATCGTCATATACAATGTCAGTATCTCAATATACAATGTCAGTATCGCCATATACAATGTCAGTATCGCCATATACAATGTCAGTATTTCCATATACAATGTCAGTATCGTCATATACAATGTCAGTATCTCCATATACAATGTCAGTATTCGCCATATACAATGTCAGTATCTCCATATACAATGTCAGTATCGCCATATACAATGTCAGTATCGCCATATACAATGTCATTAAATCTATATACAATGTCAGTATCTCCATATACATGGTCAGTATCTCCATATACAATGTCAGTATCTCCATATAAAATGTTAGTATCTCCATATACAATGTCAGTATCTCCATATACAATGTAGTATCGCCATATACAATATCAGTATCGCCATATACAATGTCAGTATCTCCATATTAAATGTCAGTATCGCCATATACAATGTCGATATCGCCATATACAATGTCAGTATCTCTATATTAAATGTCAGTATCTCCATATACAATGTCAGTATCTCCATATACAATGTCAGTATCTCCATAAACAATGTCAGTATCTCCATATTAAATGTCAGTATCGTCATATACAATATCAGTATCTCCATATACAATGTCAGTATCGTCATATACAATTTCAGTATCTCCATATGCAATGTCAGTATCGCCATATACAATGTCAGTATCTCCATATACAATGTCAGTTTCTCCATATTAAATGTCAGTATCGCTATAGACAATGTCAGTATCTGCATATACAATGTCAGTATCTCAATATACAATGTCAGTATCTCCATATACAATGTCAGTATCTCCATATACAATGTCGGTATATCCATATACAATGTCAGTATAGCCATATACAATGTCATTATCGTCATATACAATGTCATTATCGTCATATACAATGTCAGTATCTCAATATACAATGTCAGTATCGCCATATACAATGTCAGTATCGCCATATACAATGTCAGTATTTCCATATACAATGTCAGTATCGTCATATACAATGTCAGTATCTCCATATACAATGTCAGTATTCGCCATATACAATGTCAGTATCTCCATATACAATGTCAGTATCGCCATATACAATGTCAGTATCGCCATATACAATGTCATTAAATCTATATACAATGTCAGTATCTCCATATACATGGTCAGTATCTCCATATACAATGTCAGTATCTCCATATAAAATGTTAGTATCTCCATATACAATGTCAGTATCTCCATATACAATGTAGTATCGCCATATACAATATCAGTATCGCCATATACAATGTCAGTATCTCCATATTAAATGTCAGTATCGCCATATACAATGTCGATATCGCCATATACAATGTCAGTATCTCTATATTAAATGTCAGTATCTCCATATACAATGTCAGTATCTCCATAAACAATGTCAGTATCTCCATATTAAATGTCAGTATCGTCATATACAATGTCAGTATCTTAATATACAATGTCAGTATCGCCATATACAATGTCAGTATCGTCATATACAATGTCAGTATCTCCATATACAATGTCAGTATCGTCATATACAATATCAGTATCTTCATATACAATGTCAGTATTCGCCATATACATTTTCAGTATCTCCATATACAATGTCAGTATCTCCATATACAATGTTAGTATCGCCATATACATTGGCAGTATCGCTATATACAATGTCAGTATCTCCATATACAATGTCAGTATCTCCATATACAATGTAGTATCGCCATATACAATGTCAGTATCTCCATATACAATGTCAGTATCTCCATATACAATGTCAGTATCTCCATATACAATGTCAGTATCTCCATATACAGTGTAAGTATCTCCATATACAATGTCAGTATCGCCATATACAATGTCAGTATCTCCGTACACAATGTCAGTATCTCCATATACAATGACAGTATCTCCATATTAAATATCAGTATCGCCATATACAATGTCAGTATCTCTATATACAATGTCAGTATCTCCATATTTAATGTCAGTATCTCCATATACAATGTCGGTATCTCCATATACAATGTCAGTATCTCCATATACAACGTCAGTGTCGCCATATACAATGTCAGTGTCGCAATATACAATGTCAGTATCGACATATACAATGTCAGTATCGCCATATACAATGTCAGTATCGTCATATATACAATGTCATGACATCATATACAATGTCAGTATCGCCATATGCAATGTCAGTATCGCCATATACAATGTCAGTGTCGCCATATACAATGTCAGTATCGACATATACAGTGTCAGTATCGCCATATACAATGTCAGTATCTACATATACAATGTCAGTATCTCCATATACAATGTCAGTATCGTCATATACAATTTCAGTATCTCCATATGCAATGTCAGTATAGCCATATACAATGTCAGTATCTCCATATACAATGTCAGTTTCTCCATATTAAATGTCAGTATCGCTATAGACAATGTCAGTATCTCCATATACAATGTTAGTATAGCCATATACAATGTCATTATCGTCATATACAATGTCAGTATCGTCATATACAATGTCAGTATCTCAATATACAATGTCAGTATCGCCATATACAATGTCAGTATCGTCATATACAATGTCAGTATTTCCATATACAATGTCAGTATCGTCATATACAATGTCAGTATCTCCATATACAATGTCAGTATTCGCCATATACAATGTCAGTATCTCCATATACAATGTCAGTATCGCCATATACAATGTCAGTATCGCCATATACAATGTCATTAAATCTATATACAATGTCAGTATCTCCATATACATGGTCAGTATCTCCATATACAATGTCAGTATCTCCATATAAAATGTTAGTATCTCCATATACAATGTCAGTATCTCCATATACAATGTAGTATCGCCATATACAATATCAGTATCGCCATATACAATGTCAGTATCTCCATATTAAATGTCAGTATCGCCATATACAATGTCGATATCGCCATATACAATGTCAGTATCTCTATATTAAATGTCAGTATCTCCATATACAATGTCAGTATCTCCATATACAATGTCAGTATCTCCATAAACAATGTCAGTATCTCCATATTAAATGTCAGTATCGTCATATACAATGTCAGTATCTCCATATACAATGTCAGTATCGCCATATACAATGTCAGTATTTCCATATACAATGTCAGTATCGTCATATACAATGTCAGTATCTCCATATACAATGTCAGTATTCGCCATATACAATGTCAGTATCTCCATATACAATGTCAGTATCGCCATATACAATGTCAGTATCGCCATATACAATGTCATTAAATCTATATACAATGTCAGTATCTCCATATACATGTCAGTATCTCCATATACAATGTCAGTATCTCCATATAAAATGTCAGTATCTCCATATACAATGTCAGTATCTCCATATACAATGTAGTATCGCCATATACAATGTCAGTATCTCCATATACAATGTCAGTATCTCCATATACAATGTCAGTATCTCCATATACAATGTCAGTATCTCCATATACAATGTCAGTATCTCCATATACAGTGTCAGTATCTCCATATACAATGTCAGTATCGCCATATACAATGTCAGTATCTCCGTATACAATGTCAGTATCTCCATATACAATGTCAGTATCTCCATATAAATATCAGTATCGCCATATACAATGTCAGTATCTCTATATACAATGTCAGTATCTCCATATTTAATGTCAGTATCTCCATATACAATGTCGGTATCTCCATATACAATGTCAGTATCTCCATATACAATGTCAGTATCGCCATATACAATGTCAGTATCGCAATATACAATGTCAGTATCGACATATACAATGTCAGTATCGCCATATACAATGTCAGTATCGTCATATATACAATGTCATGGCATCATATACAATGTCAGTATCGCCATATACAATGTCAGTATCGCCATATACAATGTCAGTATCGCCATATACAATGTCAGTATCGACATATACAATGTCAGTATCGCCATATACAATGTCAGTATCTACATATACAATGTCAGTATCTCCATATACAATGTCAGTATCGTCATATACAATTTCAGTATCTCCATATGCAATGTCAGTATAGCCATATACAATGTCAGTATCTCCATATACAATGTCAGTTTCTCCATATAAATGTCAGTATCGCTATATACAATGTCAGTATCTCCATATACAATGTCAGTATAGCCATATACAATGTCATTATCGTCATATACAATGTCAGTATCGTCATATACAATGTCAGTATCTCAATATACAATGTCAGTATCGCCATATACAATGTCAGTATCGCCATATACAATGTCAGTATTCCATATACAATGTCAGTATCGTCATATACAATGTCAGTATCTCCATATACAATGTCAGTATTCGCCATATACAATGTCAGTATCTCCATATACAATGTCAGTATCGCCATATACAATGTCAGTATCGCCATATACAATGTCATTAAATCTATATACAATGTCAGTATCTCCATATACATGTCAGTATCTCCATATACAATGTCAGTATCTCCATATAAAATGTTAGTATCTCCATATACAATGTCAGTATCTCCATATACAATGTAGTATCGCCATATACAATATCAGTATCGCCATATACAATGTCAGTATCTCCATATTAAATGTCAGTATCGCCATATACAATGTCATATCGCCATATACAATGTCAGTATCTCCATATTAAATGTCAGTATCTCCATATACAATGTCAGTATCTCCATATACAATGTCAGTATCTCCATATACAATGTCAGTATCTCCATATAAATGTCAGTATCGTCATATACAATGTCAGTATCTCCATATACAATGTCAGTATCGCCATATACAATGTCAGTATTTCCATATACAATGTCAGTATCGTCATATACAATGTCAGTATCTCCATATACAATGTCAGTATTCGCCATATACAATGTCAGTATCTCCATATACAATGTCAGTATCGCCATATACAATGTCAGTATCGCCATATACAATGTCATTAAATCTATATACAATGTCAGTATCTCCATATACATGGTCAGTATCTCCATATACAATGTCAGTATCTCCATATAAAATGTTAGTATCTCCATATACAATGTCAGTATCTCCATATACAATGTAGTATCGCCATATACAATGTCAGTATCTCCATATACAATGTCAGTATCTCCATATACAATGTCAGTATCTCCATATACAATGTCAGTATCTCCATATACAATGTCAGTATCTCCATATACAGTGTAAGTATCTCCATATACAATGTCAGTATCGCCATATACAATGTCAGTATCTCCGTACACAATGTCAGTATCTCCATATACAATGACAGTATCTCCATATTAAATATCAGTATCGCCATATACAATGTCAGTATCTCTATATACAATGTCAGTATCTCCATATTTAATGTCAGTATCTCCATATACAATGTCGGTATCTCCATATACAATGTCAGTATCTCCATATACAACGTCAGTGTCGCCATATACAATGTCAGTGTCGCAATATACAATGTCAGTATCGACATATACAATGTCAGTATCGCCATATACAATGTCAGTATCGTCATATATACAATGTCATGGCATCATATACAATGTCAGTATCGCCATATGCAATGTCAGTATCGCCATATACAATGTCAGTGTCGCCATATACAATGTCAGTATCGACATATACAGTGTCAGTATCGCCATATACAATGTCAGTATCTACATATACAATGTCAGTATCTCCATATACAATGTCAGTATCGTCATATACAATTTCAGTATCTCCATATGCAATGTCAGTATAGCCATATACAATGTCAGTATCTCCATATACAATGTCAGTTTCTCCATATTAAATGTCAGTATCGCTATAGACAATGTCAGTATCTCCATATACAATGTTAGTATAGCCATATACAATGTCATTATCGTCATATACAATGTCAGTATCGTCATATACAATGTCAGTATCTCAATATACAATGTCAGTATCGCCATATACAATGTCAGTATCGCCATATACAATGTCAGTATTTCCATATACAATGTCAGTATCGTCATATACAATGTCAGTATCTCCATATACAATGTCAGTATTCGCCATATACAATGTCAGTATCTCCATATACAATGTCAGTATCGCCATATACAATGTCAGTATCGCCATATACAATGTCATTAAATCTATATACAATGTCAGTATCTCCATATACATGGTCAGTATCTCCATATACAATGTCAGTATCTCCATATAAAATGTTAGTATCTCCATATACAATGTCAGTATCTCCATATACAATGTAGTATCGCCATATACAATATCAGTATCGCCATATACAATGTCAGTATCTCCATATTAAATGTCAGTATCGCCATATACAATGTCGATATCGCCATATACAATGTCAGTATCTCTATATTAAATGTCAGTATCTCCATATACAATGTCAGTATCTCCATATACAATGTCAGTATCTCCATAAACAATGTCAGTATCTCCATATTAAATGTCAGTATCGTCATATACAATATCAGTATCTCCATATACAATGTCAGTATCGTCATATACAATTTCAGTATCTCCATATGCAATGTCAGTATCGCCATATACAATGTCAGTATCTCCATATACAATGTCAGTTTCTCCATATTAAATGTCAGTATCGCTATAGACAATGTCAGTATCTGCATATACAATGTCAGTATCTCAATATACAATGTCAGTATCTCCATATACAATGTCAGTATCTCCATATACAATGTCGGTATATCCATATACAATGTCAGTATAGCCATATACAATGTCATTATCGTCATATACAATGTCATTATCGTCATATACAATGTCAGTATCTCAATATACAATGTCAGTATCGCCATATACAATGTCAGTATCGCCATATACAATGTCAGTATTTCCATATACAATGTCAGTATCGTCATATACAATGTCAGTATCTCCATATACAATGTCAGTATTCGCCATATACAATGTCAGTATCTCCATATACAATGTCAGTATCGCCATATACAATGTCAGTATCGCCATATACAATGTCATTAAATCTATATACAATGTCAGTATCTCCATATACATGGTCAGTATCTCCATATACAATGTCAGTATCTCCATATAAAATGTTAGTATCTCCATATACAATGTCAGTATCTCCATATACAATGTAGTATCGCCATATACAATATCAGTATCGCCATATACAATGTCAGTATCTCCATATTAAATGTCAGTATCGCCATATACAATGTCGATATCGCCATATACAATGTCAGTATCTCTATATTAAATGTCAGTATCTCCATATACAATGTCAGTATCTCCATAAACAATGTCAGTATCTCCATATTAAATGTCAGTATCGTCATATACAATGTCAGTATCTTAATATACAATGTCAGTATCGCCATATACAATGTCAGTATCGTCATATACAATGTCAGTATCTCCATATACAATGTCAGTATCGTCATATACAATATCAGTATCTTCATATACAATGTCAGTATTCGCCATATACATTTTCAGTATCTCCATATACAATGTCAGTATCTCCATATACAATGTTAGTATCGCCATATACATTGGCAGTATCGCTATATACAATGTCAGTATCTCCATATACAATGTCAGTATCTCCATATACAATGTAGTATCGCCATATACAATGTCAGTATCTCCATATACAATGTCAGTATCTCCATATACAATGTCAGTATCTCCATATACAATGTCAGTATCTCCATATACAGTGTAAGTATCTCCATATACAATGTCAGTATCGCCATATACAATGTCAGTATCTCCGTACACAATGTCAGTATCTCCATATACAATGACAGTATCTCCATATTAAATATCAGTATCGCCATATACAATGTCAGTATCTCTATATACAATGTCAGTATCTCCATATTTAATGTCAGTATCTCCATATACAATGTCGGTATCTCCATATACAATGTCAGTATCTCCATATACAACGTCAGTGTCGCCATATACAATGTCAGTGTCGCAATATACAATGTCAGTATCGACATATACAATGTCAGTATCGCCATATACAATGTCAGTATCGTCATATATACAATGTCATGACATCATATACAATGTCAGTATCGCCATATGCAATGTCAGTATCGCCATATACAATGTCAGTGTCGCCATATACAATGTCAGTATCGACATATACAGTGTCAGTATCGCCATATACAATGTCAGTATCTACATATACAATGTCAGTATCTCCATATACAATGTCAGTATCGTCATATACAATTTCAGTATCTCCATATGCAATGTCAGTATAGCCATATACAATGTCAGTATCTCCATATACAATGTCAGTTTCTCCATATTAAATGTCAGCATCGCTATAGACAATGTCAGTATCTCCATATACAATGTTAGTATAGCCATATACAATGTCATTATCGTCATATACAATGTCAGTATCGTCATATACAATGTCAGTATCTCAATATACAATGTCAGTATCGCCATATACAATGTCAGTATCGCCATATACAATGTCAGTATTTCCATATACAATGTCAGTATCGTCATATACAATGTCAGTATCTCCATATACAATGTCAGTATTCGCCATATACAATGTCAGTATCTCCATATACAATGTCAGTATCGCCATATACAATGTCAGTATCGCCATATACAATGTCATTAAATCTATATACAATGTCAGTATCTCCAAATACATGGTCAGTATCTCCATATACAATGTCAGTATCTCCATATAAAATGTTAGTATCTCCATATACAATGTCAGTATCTCCATATACAATGTAGTATCGCCATATACAATATCAGTATCGCCATATACAATGTCAGTATCTCCATATTAAATGTCAGTATCGCCATATACAATGTCGATATCGCCATATACAATGTCAGTATCTCTATATTAAATGTCAGTATCTCCATATACAATGTCAGTATCTCCATATACAATGTCAGTATCTCCATAAACAATGTCAGTATCTCCATATTAAATGTCAGTATCGTCATATACAATATCAGTATCTCCATATACAATGTCAGTATCGTCATATACAATTTCAGTATCTCCATATGCAATGTCAGTATCGCCATATACAATGTCAGTATCTCCATATACAATGTCAGTTTCTCCATATTAAATGTCAGTATCGCTATAGACAATGTCAGTATCTGCATATACAATGTCAGTATCTCAATATACAATGTCAGTATCTCCATATACAATGTCAGTATCTCCATATACAATGTCGGTATATCCATATACAATGTCTGTATAGCCATATACAATGTCATTATCGTCATATACAATGTCATTATCGTCATATACAATGTCAGTATCTCAATATACAATGTCAGTATCGCCATATACAATGTCAGTATCGCCATATACAATGTCAGTATTTCCATATACAATGTCAGTATCGTCATATACAATGTCAGTATCTCCATATACAATGTCAGTATTCGCCATATACAATGTCAGTATCTCCATATACAATGTCAGTATCGCCATATACAATGTCAGTATCGCCATATACAATGTCATTAAATCTATATACAATGTCAGTATCTCCATATACATGGTCAGTATCTCCATATACAATGTCAGTATCTCCATATAAAATGTTAGTATCTCCATATACAATGTCAGTATCTCCATATACAATGTAGTATCGCCATATACAATATCAGTATCGCCATATACAATGTCAGTATCTCCATATTAAATGTCAGTATCGCCATATACAATGTCGATATCGCCATATACAATGTCAGTATCTCTATATTAAATGTCAGTATCTCCATATACAATGTCAGTATCTCCATAAACAATGTCAGTATCTCCATATTAAATGTCAGTATCGTCATATACAATGTCAGTATCTTAATATACAATGTCAGTATCGCCATATACAATGTCAGTATCGTCATATACAATGTCAGTATCTCCATATACAATGTCAGTATCGTCATATACAATATCAGTATCTTCATATACAATGTCAGTATTCGCCATATACATTTTCAGTATCTCCATATACAATGTCAGTATCTCCATATACAATGTTAGTATCGCCATATACATTGGCAGTATCGCTATATACAATGTCAGTATCTCCATATACAATGTCAGTATCTCCATATACAATGTCAGTATCTCCATATACAATGTCAGTATCTCCATATACAATGTCAATATCTCCATATACAATGTCAGTATCGCCATATACAATGTCAGTATCTCCGTATACAATGTCAGTATCTCCATATACAATGTCAGTATCTCCATATACAATGTCAGTATCTCCATATACAATGTCAGTATCTCCATATTAAATGTCAGTATCTCCATATACAATGTCAGTATCTCCATATTTAATGTCAGTATTTCCATATACAATGTCAGTATCTCCCTATTAAATGTCAGTATCTCCATATACAATGTCAGTATCTCCATATACAATGTCAGTTTCTCCATATTAAATGTCAGTATCGCTATATACAATGTCAGTATCTGCATATACAATGTCAGTATCGCCATATACATTGTCAGTATCTCCATATACAATGTCAGTATCTCCATATACAATGTCAGTATCTCCATATAAAATGTCAGTATCTCCATATACAATGTCAGTATCTTCATATACAATGTCAGTATCACCATATACAAAGTCAGTATTGCCATATACAAAGTCAGTATCGCCATATACAATGTCAGTATCTCCATATACAATGTCAGTATCTCCATATACAATGTCAGTATCTTCATATTAAATGTCAGTATCGCCATATACAATGTCAGTATCGCCATATACAATGTCAGTATCTCCATATTAAATGTCAGTATCTCCATATTTAATGTCAGTATCTCCATATACAATGTCAGTATCCCCATATTTAATGTCAGTATCTCCATATACAATGACAGTATCTCCATATTAAATATCAGTATCGCCATATACAATGTCAGTATCTCTATATACAATGTCAGTATCTCCATATTTAATGTCAGTATCTCCATATACAATGTCGGTATCTCCATATACAATGTCAGTATCTCCATATACAACGTCAGTGTCGCCATATACAATGTCAGTGTCGCAATATACAATGTCAGTATCGACATATACAATGTTAGTATCGCCATATACAATGTCAGTATCGTCATATATACAATGTCATGACATCATATACAATGTCAGTATCGCCATATGCAATGTCAGTGTCGCCATATACAATGTCAGTGTCGCCATATACAATGTCAGTATCGACATATACAGTGTCAGTATCGCCATATACAATGTCAGTATCTACATATACAATGTCAGTATCTCCATATACAATGTCAGTATCGTCATATACAATTTCAGTATCTCCATATGCAATGTCAGTATAGCCATATACAATGTCAGTATCTCCATATACAATGTCAGTTTCTCCATATTAAATGTCAGTATCGCTATAGACAATGTCAGTATCTCCATATACAATGTTAGTATAGCCATATACAATGTCATTATCGTCATATACAATGTCAGTATCGTCATATACAATGTCAGTATCTCAATATACAATGTCAGTATCGCCATATACAATGTCAGTATCGCCATATACAATGTCAGTATTTCCATATACAATGTCAGTATCGTCATATACAATGTCAGTATCTCCATATACAATGTCAGTATTCGCCATATACAATGTCAGTATCTCCATATACAATGTCAGTATCGCCATATACAATGTCAGTATCGCCATATACAATGTCATTAAATCTATATACAATGTCAGTATCTCCATATACATGGTCAGTATCTCCATATACAATGTCAGTATCTCCATATAAAATGTTAGTATCTCCATATACAATGTCAGTATCTCCATATACAATGTAGTATCGCCATATACAATATCAGTATCGCCATATACAATGTCAGTATCTCCATATTAAATGTCAGTATCGCCATATACAATGTCGATATCGCCATATACAATGTCAGTATCTCTATATTAAATGTCAGTATCTCCATATACAATGTCAGTATCTCCATATACAATGTCAGTATCTCCATAAACAATGTCAGTATCTCCATATTAAATGTCAGTATCGTCATATACAATATCAGTATCTCCATATACAAT
Source organism: Megaustenia siamemsis (assembly GCA_032433765.1). Lineage (NCBI taxonomy): Eukaryota > Metazoa > Mollusca > Gastropoda > Stylommatophora > Ariophantidae > Megaustenia > Megaustenia siamemsis. Next base: position 115,763,142 of record JAVIAB010000124.1, read on the forward strand.
GTCAGTATCGTCATATACAATTTCAGTATCTCCATATGCAATGTCAGTATCGCCATATACAATGTCAGTATCTCCATATACAATGTCAGTTTCTCCATATTAAATGTCAGTATCGCTATAGACAATGTCAGTATCTGCATATACAATGTCAGTATCTCAATATACAATGTCAGTATCTCCATATACAATGTCAGTATCTCCATATACAATGTCGGTATATCCATATACAATGTCTGTATAGCCATATACAATGTCATTATCGTCATATACAATGTCATTATCGTCATATACAATGTCAGTATCTCAATATACAATGTCAGTATCGCCATATACAATGTCAGTATCGCCATATACAATGTCAGTATTTCCATATACAATGTCAGTATCGTCATATACAATGTCAGTATCTCCATATACAATGTCAGTATTCGCCATATACAATGTCAGTATCTCCATATACAATGTCAGTATCGCCATATACAATGTCAGTATCGCCATATACAATGTCATTAAATCTATATACAATGTCAGTATCTCCATATACATGGTCAGTATCTCCATATACAATGTCAGTATCTCCATATAAAATGTTAGTATCTCCATATACAATGTCAGTATCTCCATATACAATGTAGTATCGCCATATACAATATCAGTATCGCCATATACAATGTCAGTATCTCCATATTAAATGTCAGTATCGCCATATACAATGTCGATATCGCCATATACAATGTCAGTATCTCTATATTAAATGTCAGTATCTCCATATACAATGTCAGTATCTCCATAAACAATGTCAGTATCTCCATATTAAATGTCAGTATCGTCCTATACAATGTCAGTATCTTAATATACAATGTCAGTATCGCCATATACAATGTCAGTATCGTCATATACAATGTCAGTATCTCCATATACAATGTCAGTATCGTCATATACAATATCAGTATCTTCATATACAATGTCAGTATTCGCCATATACATTTTCAGTATCTCCATATACAATGTCAGTATCTCCATATACAATGTTAGTATCGCCATATACATTGGCAGTATCGCTATATACAATGTCAGTATCTCCATATACAATGTCAGTATCTCCATATACAATGTCAGTATCTCCATATACAATGTCAGTATCTCCATATACAATGTCAATATCTCCATATACAATGTCAGTATCGCCATATACAATGTCAGTATCTCCGTATACAATGTCAGTATCTCCATATACAATGTCAGTATCTCCATATACAATGTCAGTATCTCCATATACAATGTCAGTATCTCCATATTAAATGTCAGTATCTCCATATACAATGTCAGTATCTCCATATTTAATGTCAGTATTTCCATATACAATGTCAGTATCTCCCTATTAAATGTCAGTATCTCCATATACAATGTCAGTATCTCCATATACAATGTCAGTTTCTCCATATTAAATGTCAGTATCGCTATATACAATGTCAGTATCTGCATATACAATGTCAGTATCGCCATATACATTGTCAGTATCTCCATATACAATGTCAGTATCTCCATATACAATGTCAGTATCTCCATATAAAATGTCAGTATCTCCATATACAATGTCAGTATCTTCATATACAATGTCAGTATCACCATATACAAAGTCAGTATTGCCATATACAAAGTCAGTATCGCCATATACAATGTCAGTATCTCCATATACAATGTCAGTATCTCCATATACAATGTCAGTATCTTCATATTAAATGTCAGTATCGCCATATACAATGTCAGTATCGCCATATACAATGTCAGTATCTCCATATTAAATGTCAGTATCTCCATATTTAATGTCAGTATCTCCATATACAATGTCAGTATCCCCATATTTAATGTCAGTATCTCCATAAACAATGTCAGTATCTCCATATTTAATGTCAGTATCGCCATATACAATGTCAGTATCTCCGTATACAATGTCAGTATCTCCATATACAATGTCAGTATCTCCATATACAATGTCAGTATCTCCATATACAATGTCAGTATTGCCATATACAATGTCAGTATCTCCATATACAATGTCAGTATCTCCATATACAATGTCAGTATCTCCATATACAGTGTCAGTATCTCCGTATACAATGTCAGTTTCTCCAAATACAATGTCAGTATCGCCATATACAATGTCAGTATCTCCATATACAATGTCAGTATCGTCATATATGATGTCATTATCTCCATATACAATGTCAGTATCTCCATATACAATGTCAGTATCGCCATATACAATGTCAGTATCTCCATATACAATGTCAGTATCGTCATATACAATGTCAGTGTCTCCATATACAATGTCAGTATCTCCATACTATCTGCATATACAATGTCAGTATCTCCATATACAATGTCAGTATCGCCAAATATACAATGTCAGTATCGTCATATACAATGTCATTATATCCATATACTATGTCAGTATCGCCATATAAAATGTCAGTATCTCCATATACAATGTCAGTATCCCCGTATATACAATGTCAGTATCTCCATATACAATGTCAGTATCTCCATATACAATGTCAGTATCTCCATATACAATGTCAGTATCGCCATATACAATGTCAGTATCCCCATATACTATGCCAGTTTTGCAGTCACTTGAAACATTTATATTTGATAATTGAATGCCCCTCATAGAATTTGACGAATAAAGTCACGAACTTTCAGAAATTGTACACCATTAGTCCAGGCGTCGTCTAACGTTTGAGAATTATTTCTGATACTCCAGGAACTTGTAGTCAAATTAATTTAATATGTTTTAATGTGTGCAAGTATGTCCATGCTAGACACACATTGACAGTTGAGCGTAACCGGTATATTCGAAATCTCTCACACAGAACGCACGACTTTTATGATTGTTTCGAGTATCCACATATTCCCATACAAGTCGATATATTCCATATAGTCCACAAATGCTTCTCTATTCTAAATTTAGCCACACACTTCCATTTACTCCCGGAATTCCCTATCATTTGCAATTATCGTATTTCTATCAACCACATATAATTTAGATGGATAAATGCAGTGATAGAGACATGTAACAACAAAGGAAAATCACTAATTCAGACAGTTCGTGCAGCTCATGAACGACAAATGATATCAACCACGACACCTTTTAGGTATCAGTGAGAAAGAGAAAAGAAGAGGCAGAAGAAGACATAGAATTTAATGCATGGGTACAAGTGTTCAATTGTTGATCTACACAATACAATTATGATTTATGTACATGATATAACTATGATTTGTGTACACGATACAATCATGATTTATGTACATAATACAATTATGATTTATGTACACGATACAATCATGATTTATGTACACGATACAATCATGATTTATGTACGCAATACAATTATGATTTATGTACACGATACAATCATGATTTATGTATACAATACAATTATGATTTATGTACACAATACAATCATGAATTATGTACACAATACAATTATGATTTATATACACAATACAATTACGATTTATGTGCACAATACAATTATGATTTATGTACACAATACAATTATGATTTATGTACACAATACAATTATGATTTATGTACGCAATAAAATTATGATTTATGTACGCAATAAAATTAATATTTATGTACACAATGCAATTATGATTTATGTACGCAATACAATTATGATTTATGTACAAAATACAATTATGATTTATGTACACGATACAATCATGATTTATGTACACAATACAATTATGATTTATGTACACGATACAATCATGATTTATGTACACAATGCAATTATGATTTATGTACACAATACAATTATGATTTATGTACACAATACAATTATGATTTATGTACACAATACATCATTATTCATGTACCTCAGATTTGTTCCGCATGTTTTTTTTTTTTTAAATCAAATGCTTCAGGTGTTATCAAAATGCTTTACAGAAAATAGTCATTACTACAACAGAAAATAGTCATTACTACATCAGAAAACAGTAATTACTACAACGCAAAATAGTCATCACTAGAACAGAAAACAGTTATTACTACAACAGAAAACAGTCATTACTACAACAGAAAATAGTCATTACTACAACAGAAAACAGTAATTACTACAACGCAAAATAGTCATTACTACAATAGAAAATAGCCATTACTACAACAGAAAACAGTCATTACTACAACACAAAATAGTCATCATTACAACCGAAAACAGGCATTACTACAACAGAAAACAGTCATTACTACAACACAAAATAGTCATCACTACAACAGAAAACAGTCATTACTACAACAGAAAACATTCATTACTACAACAGAAAATAATCATTACTACAACAGAAAACAGTCATTACTACAACACAAAATAGTCATCACTACAACAGAAAACAGTCATTACTACAACAGAAAACAGTCATTACTACAACAGAAAATAGTCATTGCTACAACAGAAAACAGTAATTACTACAACACAAAATAGTCATTACTACAATAGAAAATAGCCATTACTACAACACAAAATAGTCATTACTACAACATAAAACAGTCATTACAAGAACAGAAAAAAGTAATTACTACAACACAAAATAGTCATTACTACAATAGAAAATAGTCATTACTACAACACAAAATAGTCATTACTACAACATAAAACAATTATTACAACAACACAAAATAGTCATTACTACAACATAAAACAATCATTATTACAACACAAAATAGTCATTACTACAACATAAAACAATCATTACAACAACACAAAATAGTCATTACTACAATTGAAAATAGTCATTACTACAACACAAAATAGTCATTACTACAACATAAAACAGTAATTACTACAACACAAAATAGTCATTACTACAACATAAAACAGTAATTACTACAACACAAAATAGTCATTACTACAACACAAAACAGTCATTATTACAACATAAAACAGCCATTACAACAACAGAAAACAGTAATTACTGCAGCACAAAATAGCCATTACTACAATACAAAATAGTCATTACTACAACATAAAACAGTCATTACTACAACATAAAACAGTAATTACTACAACACAAAATAGTCATTACTACAACATAAAACAGTAATTACTACAACACAAAATAGTCATTACTACAACACAAAACAGTCATTACTACAACATAAAACAGCCATTACAACAACAGAAAACAGTAATTACTACACCACAAAATAGTCATTACTACAACATAAAACAATCATTACTACGACATAAAACAGTCATTACAACAACACAAAATAGTCATTACTACAACATAAAACATCATTACTACGACATAAAACAGCAATTACTACAACACAAAATAGTCATTACTACAATATAAATAGTCATTACAACAACACAAAATAGTCATTACTACAACATAAAATAGTCATTACTACAACAGAAAATATATATTTTTGAAAAATAATGACATGATGAACACACTGAATTTCATACACTGCAGGTGTTTCGATAACTGATGAAGAGGCTGCCGAAGTAGTACCCAAATACTTTCTACCTGGGACACAAACTATGGACTATGATAACTTCAACAAACTCATGCATAACTTACTGAACTAACAACAGCTGAGCTCTGAAGGCCTCCAGTTGTCCTCTCATTAATGACGTCGTGAAATCTCTCACCATTACAACATTTTTCTTTTCCTTCCCAAATGTGTTGGTTAACTTTTGTGGTCGTTTTCTGTGAGTGACAGGCGGGTGCTAGAGTCGGAGCGAAGAGTCAGAGCGGAGAGTCGGGATAATTCTAATCACCCCGATTAGGTTTATAGAATGGTGTGGGTGGTAGGTGAGACAAAGTCCTGTCAGAGGATGAGCAAGTAGAAGGTGTAAGGACATCATGACGGGAGATGCGGAGAACACATTGTCGGACAGGTGTAAGCACATCATGACGGGAGATGCGGAGAACACATTGTAGGACAGGTGTAAGGACATCATGACGGGAGATGCGGAGAACACATTGTAGGACAGGTGTAAGGACATCATGACGGGAGATGCGGAGAACACATTGTAGGACAGGTGTAAGGACATCATGACGGGAGATGCGGAGAACGCATTGTAGGACAGGTGTAAGGACATCATGACGGGAGATGCGGAGAACACATTGTAGGACAGGTGTAAGGACATCATGACGGGTGATGCGTAGAACGAATTGTAGGACAGGTGTAAGGACATCATGACGGGAGATGCGGAGAACACATTGTAGGACAGGTGTAAGGACATCATGACGGGTGATGCGTAGAACGAATTGTAGGACAGGTGTAAGGACATCATGACAGGAGATGCGAAGAACGCATTGGAGGGCAGGTTGAAGGATCGAATCTTGATCGAGACGTCGGTGAAAACAATCAACATGAGGTGGACCTGTTGTAAGAAATCATCATTGTCCTGGCAAAGACGACGAAGCTTCAGGAATTGGGGAATGGAAGTGTATTTTTTACAAGATACATCGTGAGAGGAGTCATAGAGAATGTAATTGTGGGCGTCAGTGGGTTTATAGAAGACGGAGGTGACTATAGGAGTCAGTTGGTTTATAGAAGGCGAAGGTAACTGTGGGAGTCAGTGGGTTTATAGAAGACGTAGGTAACTATGGGAGTCAGTGGGTTTATAGAAGGCGGAGGTAACTGAGAGAGTCAGTGGGTTTATAGAAGGCGGAGGTAACTGAGAGAGCAGTGGGTTTATAGAAGCCTGAGGTAACTAAGAGAGTCATGTGGGTTTATAGAAGACGGAGGTGACTATAGGAGTCAGTGGGTTTATAGAAGGCGGAGGTAACTGAGAGAGTCAGTAGTGGGTTTATAGACGGCGGAGGTAACTGAGAGAGTCAGTGGGATTATAGAAGGCTGAGGTAACTAAGAGAGTCAGTGGGTTTATAGAAGGCGGAGGTAACTAAGAGAGTCATGTGGGTTTATAGAGGGCGGAGGTACCTGAGAGAGTCAGTGGGTTTATAGAAGGCAGAGGTAACTGATAGAGTTATGTGGGTTTATAGAAGGCGGAGGTGACTGAGAGAGTCATGTGGGTTTATAGAAGGCGGAGGTAACTGAAAGATTCATGTGGGTTTATAGAAGGCGGAGGTAACTGTGAGTCAGTGGGTTTACAGAAGGCGGAGGTAACTAAGAGAGTTATGTGGGTTTATAGAAGGCGGAGGTAACTAAGAGAGTCATGTCGGTTTATAGAACGCGGAGGTAACTGAGAGAGTCATGTGGGTTTATAGAAGGCGGAGGTAACTTAGAGAGTCATGTGGGTTTATAGAAGGCGGAGGTAACTAAGAGAGTCATGTGGGTTTATAGAAGGCGTAGGTAACTAAGAGAGTCATGTGGGTTTATAGAACGCGGAGGTAACTGAGAGAGTCATGTGGGTTTATAGAAGGCGGAGGTAACTGAGAGAGTCATGTGGGTTATAGAACGCGGAGGTAACTGAGAGAGTCATGTGGGTTTATAGAAGGCGGAGGTAACTAAGAGAGTCATGTTGGTTTATAGAACGCGGAGGTAACTGAGAGAGTCATGTGGGTTTATAGAAGGCGGAGGTAACTAAGAGAGTCATGTGGGTTTATAGAACGCGGAGGTAACTGAGAGAGTCATGTGGGTTTATAGAAGGCGGAAGTAACTAACAAAGTCATGTGGGTTTACAGAAGGCGGAGGTAACTAAGAGAGTCATGTGGGTTTATAGAAGGCGTAGGTAACTAAGAGAGTCATGTGGGTTTATAGAAGGCGGAGATAACTGAGAGAGTCAGTGGGTTTACAGAAGGCGGAGGTAACTAAGAGATTCATGTGGGTTTATAGAAGTTGGAGGTAACTGAGAGAGTCAGTGGGTTTACAGAAGGCGGAGGTAACTAAGAGTATCATTTGGGTTTATAGAACGCGGAGGTAACTGAGAGAGTCATGTGGGTTTATAGAAGGCGGAGGTAACTAAGAGAGTCATGTGGGTTTACAGAAGGCGGAGGTAACTAAGAGAGTCATGTGGGTTTATAGAAGGCGTAGGTAACTAAGAGAGTCATGTGGGTTTATAGAAGGCGGAGATAACTGAGAGAGTCAGTGGGTTTACAGAAGGCGGAGGTAACTAAGAGATTCATGTGGGTTTATAGAAGTTGGAGGTAACTGAGAGAGTCAGTGGGTTTACAGAAGGCGGAGGTAACTAAGAGAGTCATGTGGGTTTATAGAAGACGGAGGTGACTATAGAAGTCAGTGGGTTTATAGAAGTTGGAGGCAACTGAGAGAGTCATTGGATTTATAGAAGGCGGAGGCAACTGATAGAGTCATGTGGATTTATAGAAGTCGAAGGTAACTGAGAGAGTCAGTGGGTTTACAGAAAGCGGAGGTAACTAAGAGAGTCATGTGGGTTTATAGAAGGCGGAGGTAACTGAGAGTCTGTGGGTTTACAGAAGGCGGAGGTGACTATGAGAGTCAGTGGGTTTATAGAAGGCAGAGATAACAGAGAGTCAGTGGGTTTACAGACGGCGGAGGTAACTAAGAGAGTCATGTGGGTTTATAGAAGGCGGACGTAACTGAGAGAGTCTGTGGCTTTACAGAAGGCGGAGGTAACTAAGAGATTCATGTGGGTTTATAGAAGGCGGAGGTAACTGAGAGAGTCATGTGGGTTTACAGAAGGCGGAGGTAACTAAGAGAGTCATGTGGGTTTATAGAAGGCGGAGGTACCTGAGAGAGTCAGTGGGTTTATAGAAGGCGGAGGTAACTGAGAGAGTCAGTGGGTTTATAGAAGCCTGAGGTAACTAAGAGAGTCTTGTGGGTTTATAGAAGACGGAGGTGACTAAAGGAGTCAGTGGGTTTATAGAAGGCGGAGGTAACTGAGAGTCAGTTGGATTATAGAAAGCTGAGGTAACTAAGAGAGTCAGTGGGTTTATAGAAGGCGGAGGTAACTGAGAGAGTCTGTGGCTTTACAGAAGGCGGAGGTAACTAAGAGATTTATGTGGGTTTATAGAAGGCCGATGTAACTGAGAGAGTCAGTGGGTTTACAGAAGGCGGAGGTAACTAAGAGAGTCATGTGGGTTTATAGAAGGCGGAGGTACCTGAGAGAGTCAGTGGGTTTATAGAAGGCGGAGGTAACTTAGAGAGTCAGTGGGTTTATAGAAGGCGGAGGTAACTAAGAGAGTCATGTGGGTTTATAGAAGGCGGAGGTACCTGAGAGAGTCAGTGGGTTTATAGAAGGCGGAGGTAACTGAGAGAGTCAGTGGGTTTATAGAAGGCGGAGGTAACTGAGAGAGTCAGTGGGTTTATAGAAGGCGGAGGTAACTAAGAGGGTCAGTGGATTTATAGAAAGCGGAGGTAACTGAGAGAGTCAGTGGGTTTATAGAAAGCGGAGGTAACTGAGAGAGTCAGTGGGTTTACAGAAGGCGGAGGTAACTAAGAGAGTCATGTGGGTTTATAGAAGGCGGAGGTAACTGAGAGAGTCAGTGGGTTTACAGAAGGCGGAGGTAACTAAGAGAGTCATGTGGGGTTATAGAAGGCGGAGGTAACTAAGAGAGTCAGTGCGTTTATGGAAGGAAGAGGTACCTGAGAGAGTCAATGGGTTTATAGAAGGCGGAGGTAACTGAGAGAGTCAGTGGGTTTATAGAAGGCGGAGGTAACTAAGAGAGTCATTTGCGTTTATAGAAGGCGGAGGTAACTGAGAGAGTCAGTGGGTTTATAGAAGGCGGAGGTAACTAAGAGTCAGTGGTTTTATAGAAGGTGGAGGTAACTGACAGAGTCAGTGGGTTTATAGAAGGCGGAGGTAACTGAGAGAGTCAGTGGGTTTATAGAAGGCGGAGGTAACTGAGAGAGTCAGTGGGTTTATAGAAGGCGGAGGTAACTAAGAGGGTCAGTGGATTTATAGAAAGCGGAGGTAACTGAGAGAGTCAGTGGGTTTATAGAAGGCGGAGGTAACTGAGAGAGTCAGTGGGTTTACAGAAGGCGGAGGTAACTAAGAGAGTCATGTGGGTTTATAGAAGGCGGAGGTAACTGAGAGAGTCAGTGGGTTTACAGAAGGCGGAGGTAACTAAGAGAGTCATGTGGGGTTATAGAAGGCGGAGGTAACTGAGAGAGTCAGTGGGTTTTTAGAAGGCAGAGGTAACTGTGAGTCAGTGGGTTTACAGAAGGCGGAGGTAACTAAGAGAGTTATGTGGGTTTATAGAAGGCGGAGGTAACTAAGAGAGGCATGTCGGTTTATAGAACGCGGAGGTAACTGAGAGAGTCATGTGGGTTTATAGAAGGCGGAGGTAACTTAGAGAGTCATGTGGGTTTATAGAAGGCGGAGGTAACTAAGAGAGTCATGTGGGTTTATAGAAGGCGTAGGTAACTAAGAGAGTCATGTGGGTTTATAGAACGCGGAGGTAACTGAGAGAGTCATGTGGGTTTATAGAAGGCGGAGGTAACTGAGAGAGTCATGTGGGTTATAGAACGCGGAGGTAACTGAGAGAGTCATGTGGGTTTGTAGAAGGCGGAGGTAACTAAGAGAGTCATGTTGGTTTATAGAACGCGGAGGTAACTGAGAGAGTCATGTGGGTTTATAGAAGGCGGAGGTAACTAAGAGAGTCATGTGGGTTTATAGAACGCGGAGGTAACTGAGAGAGTCATGTGGGTTTATAGAAGGCGGAGGTAACTGAGAGCGTCATGTGGGTTTATAGAACGCGGAGGTAACTGAGAGAGTCATGTGGGTTTATAGAAGGCGGAGGTAACTAAGAGAGTCATGTTGGTTTATAAAACGCGGAGCTAACTGAGAGAGTCATGTGGGTTTATAGAAGGCGTAGGTAACTAACAAAGTCATGTGGGTTTACAGAAGGCGGAGGTAACTAAGAGAGTCATGTGGGTTTATAGAAGGCGTAGGTAACTAAGAGAGTCATGTGGGTTTATAGAAGGCGGAGATAACTGAGAGAGTCAGTGGGTTTACAGAAGGCGGAGGTAACTAAGAGATTCATGTGGGTTTATAGAAGTTGGAGGTAACTGAGAGAGTCAGTGGGTTTACAGAAGGCGGAGGTAACTAAGAGAGTCATGTGGGTTTATAGAAGGCGGAGGTAACTGAGAGTCTGTGGGTTTACAGAAGGCGGAGGTGACTATGAGAGTCAGTGGGTTTATAGAAGGCAGAGATAACAGAGAGTCAGTGGGTTTACAGACGGCGGAGGTAACTAAGAGAGTCATGTGGGTTTATAGAAGGCGGACGTAACTGAGAGAGTCTGTGGCTTTACAGAAGGCGGAGGTAACTAAGAGATTCATGTGGGTTTATAGAAGGCGGAGGTAACTGAGAGAGTCATGTGGGTTTACAGAAGGCGGAGGTAACTAAGAGAGTCATGTGGGTTTATAGAAGGCGGAGGTACCTGAGAGAGTCAGTGGGTTTATAGAAGGCGGAGGTAACTGAGAGAGTCAGTGGGTTTATAGAAGCCTGAGGTAACTAAGAGAGTCTTGTGGGTTTATAGAAGACGGAGGTGACTAAAGGAGTCAGTGGGTTTATAGAAGGCGGAGGTAACTGAGAGTCAGTTGGATTATAGAAAGCTGAGGTAACTAAGAGAGTCAGTGGGTTTATAGAAGGCGGAGGTAACTGAGAGAGTCTGTGGCTTTACAGAAGGCGGAGGTAACTAAGAGATTTATGTGGGTTTATAGAAGGCCGATGTAACTGAGAGAGTCAGTGGGTTTACAGAAGGCGGAGGTAACTAAGAGAGTCATGTGGGTTTATAGAAGGCGGAGGTACCTGAGAGAGTCAGTGGGTTTATAGAAGGCGGAGGTAACTTAGAGAGTCAGTGGGTTTATAGAAGGCGGAGGTAACTAAGAGAGTCATGTGGGTTTATAGAAGGCGGAGGTACCTGAGAGAGTCAGTGGGTTTATAGAAGGCGGAGGTAACTGAGAGAGTCAGTGGGTTTATAGAAGGCGGAGGTAACTGAGAGAGTCAGTGGGTTTATAGAAGGCGGAGGTAACTAAGAGGGTCAGTGGATTTATAGAAAGCGGAGGTAACTGAGAGAGTCAGTGGGTTTATAGAAAGCGGAGGTAACTGAGAGAGTCAGTGGGTTTACAGAAGGCGGAGGTAACTAAGAGAGTCATGTGGGTTTATAGAAGGCGGAGGTAACTGAGAGAGTCAGTGGGTTTACAGAAGGCGGAGGTAACTAAGAGAGTCATGTGGGGTTATAGAAGGCGGAGGTAACTAAGAGAGTCAGTGCGTTTATGGAAGGAAGAGGTACCTGAGAGAGTCAATGGGTTTATAGAAGGCGGAGGTAACTGAGAGAGTCAGTGGGTTTATAGAAGGCGGAGGTAACTAAGAGAGTCATTTGCGTTTATAGAAGGCGGAGGTAACTGAGAGAGTCAGTGGGTTTATAGAAGGCGGAGGTAACTAAGAGTCAGTGGTTTTATAGAAGGTGGAGGTAACTGACAGAGTCAGTGGGTTTATAGAAGGCGGAGGTAACTGAGAGAGTCAGTGGGTTTATAGAAGGCGGAGGTAACTGAGAGAGTCAGTGGGTTTATAGAAGGCGGAGGTAACTAAGAGGGTCAGTGGATTTATAGAAAGCGGAGGTAACTGAGAGAGTCAGTGGGTTTATAGAAGGCGGAGGTAACTGAGAGAGTCAGTGGGTTTACAGAAGGCGGAGGTAACTAAGAGAGTCATGTGGGTTTATAGAAGGCGGAGGTAACTGAGAGAGTCAGTGGGTTTACAGAAGGCGGAGGTAACTAAGAGAGTCATGTGGGGTTATAGAAGGCGGAGGTAACTGAGAGAGTCAGTGGGTTTTTAGAAGGCAGAGGTAACTGTGAGTCAGTGGGTTTACAGAAGGCGGAGGTAACTAAGAGAGTTATGTGGGTTTATAGAAGGCGGAGGTAACTAAGAGAGGCATGTCGGTTTATAGAACGCGGAGGTAACTGAGAGAGTCATGTGGGTTTATAGAAGGCGGAGGTAACTTAGAGAGTCATGTGGGTTTATAGAAGGCGGAGGTAACTAAGAGAGTCATGTGGGTTTATAGAAGGCGTAGGTAACTAAGAGAGTCATGTGGGTTTATAGAACGCGGAGGTAACTGAGAGAGTCATGTGGGTTTATAGAAGGCGGAGGTAACTGAGAGAGTCATGTGGGTTATAGAACGCGGAGGTAACTGAGAGAGTCATGTGGGTTTATAGAAGGCGGAGGTAACTAAGAGAGTCATGTTGGTTTATAGAACGCGGAGGTAACTGAGAGAGTCATGTGGGTTTATAGAAGGCGGAGGTAACTAAGAGAGTCATGTGGGTTTATAGAACGCGGAGGTAACTGAGAGAGTCATGTGGGTTTATAGAAGGCGGAGGTAACTGAGAGCGTCATGTGGGTTTATAGAACGCGGAGGTAACTGAGAGAGTCATGTGGGTTTATAGAAGGCGGAGGTAACTAAGAGAGTCATGTTGGTTTATAAACGCGGAGCTAACTGAGAGAGTCATGTGGGTTTATAGAAGGCGTAGGTAACTAACAAAGTCATGTGGGTTTACAGAAGGCGGAGGTAACTAAGAGAGTCATGTGGGTTTATAGAAGGCGTAGGTAACTAAGAGAGTCATGTGGGTTTATAGAAGGCGGAGATAACTGAGAGAGTCAGTGGGTTTACAGAAGGCGGAGGTAACTAAGAGATTCATGTGGGTTTATAGAAGTTGGAGGTAACTGAGAGAGTCAGTGGGTTTACAGAAGGCGGAGGTAACTAAGAGTATCATTTGGGTTTATAGAACGCGGAGGTAACTGAGAGAGTCATGTGGGTTTATAGAAGGCGGAGGTAACTAAGAGAGTCATGTGGGTTTACAGAAGGCGGAGGTAACTAAGAGAGTCATGTGGGTTTATAGAAGGCGTAGGTAACTAAGAGAGTCATGTGGGTTTATAGAAGGCGGAGATAACTGAGAGAGTCAGTGGGTTTACAGAAGGCGGAGGTAACTAAAAGATTCATGTGGGTTTATAGAAGTTGGAGGTAACTGAGAGAGTCAGTGGGTTTACAGAAGGCGGAGGTAACTAAGAGAGTCATGTGGGTTTATAGAAGACGGAGGTGACTATAGAAGTCAGTGGGTTTATAGAAGTTGGAGGCAACTGAGAGAGTCATTGGATTTATAGAAGGCGGAGGTAACTGAGAGAGTCAGTGGGTTTATAGAAGGCGGAGGTAACTAAGAGAGTCAGTGGGTTTATAGAATGCGGAGGTAACTAGGAGAGTCATGTGGGTTTATAGAAGGCGGAGGTACCTGAGAGAGTCAGTGGGTTTATAGAAGGCGGTGGTAACTGATAGAGTCATGTGGATTTATAGAAGGCGGAGGTGACTGAGAGAGTCATGTGGTTTTATAGAAGGCGGAGGTAACTGAAAGAGTCATGTGGGTTTATAGAAGTCGAAGGTAACTGAGAGAGTCAGTGGGTTTACAGAAAGCGGAGGTAACTAAGAGAGTCATGTGGGTTTATAGAAGGCGGAGGTAACTGAGAGTCTGTGGGTTTACAGAAGGCGGAGGTGACTATGAGAGTCAGTGGGTTTATAGAAGGCAGAGATAACAGAGAGTCAGTGGGTTTACAGACGGCGGAGGTAACTAAGAGAGTCATGTGGGTTTATAGAAGGCGGACGTAACTGAGAGAGTCTGTGGCTTTACAGAAGGCGGAGGTAACTAAGAGATTCATGTGGGTTTATAGAAGGCGGAGGTAACTGAGAGAGTCATGTGGGTTTACAGAAGGCGGAGGTAACTAAGAGAGTCATGTGGGTTTATAGAAGGCGGAGGTACCTGAGAGAGTCAGTGGGTTTATAGAAGGCGGAGGTAACTGAGAGAGTCAGTGGGTTTATAGAAGCCTGAGGTAACTAAGAGAGTCATGTGGGTTTATAGAAGACGGAGGTGACTAAAGGAGTCAGTGGGTTTATAGAAGGCGGAGGTAACTGAGAGTCAATTGGATTATAGAAAGCTGAGGTAACTAAGAGAGTCAGTGGGTTTATAGAAGGCGGAGGTAACTGAGAGAGTCTGTGGCTTTACAGAAGGCGGAGGTAACTAAGAGATTCATGTGGGTTTATAGAAGGCCGATGTAACTGAGAGAGTCAGTGGGTTTACAGAAGGCGGAGGTAACTAAGAGAGTCATGTGGGTTTATAGAAGGCGGAGGTACCTGAGAGAGTCAGTGGGTTTATAGAAGGCGGAGGTAACTTAGAGAGTCAGTGGGTTTATAGAAGCATGAGGTAACTAAGAGAGTCATGTGGGTTTATAGAAGGCGGAGGTACCTGAGAGAGTCAGTGGGTTTATAGAAGGCGGAGGTAACTGAGAGAGTCAGTGGGTTTATAGAAGGCGGAGGTAACTGAGAGAGTCAGTGGGTTTATAGAAGGCGGAGGTAACTAAGAGGGTCAGTGGATTTATAGAAAGCGGAGGTAACTGAGAGAGTCAGTGGGTTTATAGAAGGCGGAGGTAACTGAGAGAGTCAGTGGGTTTACAGAAGGCGGAGGTAACTAAGAGAGTCATGTGGGTTTATAGAAGGCGGAGGTAACTGAGAGAGTCAGTGGGTTTACAGAAGGCGGAGGTAACTAAGAGAGTCATGTGGGGTTATAGAAGGCGGAGGTAACTAAGAGAGTCAGTGCGTTTATGGAAGGAAGAGGTACCTGAGAGAGTCAATGGGTTTATAGAAGGCGGAGGTAACTGAGAGAGTCAGTGGGTTTATAGAAGGCGGAGGTAACTAAGAGAGTCATTTGCGTTTATAGAAGGCGGAGGTAACTGAGAGAGTCAGTGGGTTTATAGAAGGCGGAGGTAACTAAGAGTCAGTGGTTTTATAGAAGGTGGAGGTAACTGACAGAGTCAGTGGGTTTATAGAAGGCGGAGGTAACTGAGAGAGTCAGTGGGTTTATAGAAGGCGGAGGTAACTGAGACAGACGGTTTATAGATGGAGGAGGCACCTGAGACAGTGGGTTTATAGAAGGCGGAGGTAACTGAGAGAGTCAGTGGGTTTATAGAAGGCGAAGGTAACTAAGAGAGTCATGTGGGTTTATAGACGGTGGAGGTAACTGAGAGAGTTAGTGGGTTTATAGAAGGCGGAGGTAATTAAGAGTCAGTAGGTTTATAGAAGGCAGAGGTAACTGAGAGAGTCAGTGGGTTTATAGAAGGCGGAGGTAACTGAGAGAGTCAGTGGGTTTTTAGAAGGCAGAGGTAACTAAGAGAGTCATGTGGGTTTATAGAGGGCGGAGGTACCTGAGAGAGTCAGTGGGTTTATAGAAGGCAGGGGTAACTGATAGAGTTATGTGGGTTTATAGAAGGCGGAGGTAACTGAGAGAGTCATGTGGGTTTATAGAAGGCGGAGGGAACTGAAAGATTCATGTGGGTTTATAGAAGGCGAAGGTGACTGAGAGAATCAGTGGGTTTACAGAAGGCGGAGGTAACTAAGAGTATCATTTGGGTTTATAGAAGGCGGAGGTAACTGAGAGTCAGTGGGTTTACAGAAGGCGGAGGTAACTAAGAGAGTCATGTGGGTTTACAGAAGGCGGAGGTAACTAAGAGAGTCATGTCGGTTTATAGAACGCGGAGGTAACTGAGAGAGTCATGTGGGTTTATAGAAGGCGGAGGTAACTAAGAGAGTCTTGTGGGTTTATAGAAGGCGGAGGTAACTAAGAGAGTCATGTGGGTTTATAGAACGCGGAGGTAACTGAGAGAGTCATGTGGGTTTATAGAAGGCGGAGGTAACTGAGAGAGTCATGTGGGTTTATAGAACGCGGAGGTAACTGAGAGAGTCATGTGGGTTTATAGAAGGCGGAGGTAACTAAGAGAGTCATGTCGGTTTATAGAACGCGGAGGTAACTGAGAGAGTCATGTGGGTTTATAGAAGGCGGAGGTAACTAAGAGAGTCATGTGGGTTTACAGAAGGCGGAGGTAACTAAGAGAGTCATGTGGGTTTATAGAAGGCGTAGGTAACTAAGAGAGTCATGTGGGTTTATAGAAGGCGGAGATAACTGAGAGAGTCAGTGGGTTTACAGAAGGCGGAGGTAACTAAGAGATTCATGTGGGTTTATAGAAGTTGGAGGTAACTGAGAGAGTCAGTGGGTTTACAGAAGGCGGAGGTAACTAAGAGAGTCATGTGGGTTTATAGAAGACGGAGGTGACTATAGAAGTCAGTGGGTTTATAGAAGGCGGAGGTAACTGAGAGAGTCAGTGGATTTATAGAAGGCTGAGGTAACTGAGAGAGTCACAAGGTTTATAGAAGGCGGAGGTAACTGAGAGAGTCATGTGGGTTTATAGAAGGCGGAGGTAACTGAGAGCGTCATGTGGGTTTATAGAACGCGGAGGTAACTGAGAGAGTCATGTGGGTTTATAGAAGGCGGAGGTAACTAAGAGAGTCATGTTGGTTTATAGAACGCGGAGGTAACTGAGAGAGTCATGTGGGTTTATAGAAGGCGGAGGTAACTAACAAAGTCATGTGGGTTTACAGAAGGCGGAGGTAACTAAGAGAGTCATGTGGGTTTATAGAAGGCGTAGGTAACTAAGAGAGTCATGTGGGTTTATAGAAGGCGGAGATAACTGAGAGAGTCAGTGGGTTTACAGAAGGCGGAGGTAACTAAGAGATTCATGTGGGTTTATAGAAGTTGGAGGTAACTGAGAGAGTCAGTGGGTTTACAGAAGGCGGAGGTAACTAAGAGTATCATTTGGGTTTATAGAACGCGGAGGTAACTGAGAGAGTCATGTGGGTTTATAGAAGGCGGAGGTAACTAAGAGAGTCATGTGGGTTTACAGAAGGCGGAGGTAACTAAGAGAGTCATGTGGGTTTATAGAAGGCGTAGGTAACTAAGAGAGTCATGTGGGTTTATAGAAGGCGGAGATAACTGAGAGAGTCAGTGGGTTTACAGAAGGCGGAGGTAACTAAGAGATTCATGTGGGTTTATAGAAGTTGGAGGTAACTGAGAGAGTCAGTGGGTTTACAGAAGGCGGAGGTAACTAAGAGAGTCATGTGGGTTTATAGAAGACGGAGGTGACTATAGAAGTCAGTGGGTTTATAGAAGTTGGAGGCAACTGAGAGAGTCATTGGATTTATAGAAGGCGGAGGTAACTGATAGAGTCATGTGGATTTATAGAAGTCGAAGGTAACTGAGAGAGTCAGTGGGTTTACAGAAAGCGGAGGTAACTAAGAGAGTCATGTGGGTTTATAGAAGGCGGAGGTAACTGAGAGTCTGTGGGTTTACAGAAGGCGGAGGTGACTATGAGAGTCAGTGGGTTTATAGAAGGCAGAGATAACAGAGAGTCAGTGGGTTTACAGACGGCGGAGGTAACTAAGAGAGTCATGTGGGTTTATAGAAGGCGGACGTACTGAGAGAGTCTGTGGCTTTACAGAAGGCGGAGGTAACTAAGAGATTCATGTGGGTTTATAGAAGGCGGAGGTAACTGAGAGAGTCATGTGGGTTTACAGAAGGCGGAGGTAACTAAGAGAGTCATGTGGGTTTATAGAAGGCGGAGGTACCTGAGAGAGTCAGTGGGTTTATAGAAGGCGGAGGTAACTGAGAGAGTCAGTGGGTTTATAGAAGCCTGAGGTAACTAAGAGAGTCATGTGGGTTTATAGAAGACGGAGGTGACTAAAGGAGTCAGTGGGTTTATAGAAGGCGGAGGTAACTGAGAGTCAGTTGGATTATAGAAAGCTGAGGTAACTAAGAGAGTCAGTGGGTTTATAGAAGGCGGAGGTAACTGAGAGAGTCTGTGGCTTTACAGAAGGCGGAGGTAACTAAGAGATTTATGTGGGTTTATAGAAGGCCGATGTAACTGAGAGAGTCAGTGGGTTTACAGAAGGCGGAGGTAACTAAGAGAGTCATGTGGGTTTATAGAAGGCGGAGGTACCTGAGAGAGTCAGTGGGTTTATAGAAGGCGGAGGTAACTTAGAGAGTCAGTGGGTTTATAGAAGGCGGAGGTAACTAAGAGAGTCATGTGGGTTTATAGAAGGCGGAGGTACCTGAGAGAGTCAGTGGGTTTATAGAAGGCGGAGGTAACTGAGAGAGTCAGTGGGTTTATAGAAGGCGGAGGTAACTGAGAGAGTCAGTGGGTTTATAGAAGGCGGAGGTAACTAAGAGGGTCAGTGGATTTATAGAAAGCGGAGGTAACTGAGAGAGTCAGTGGGTTTATAGAAAGCGGAGGTAACTGAGAGAGTCAGTGGGTTTACAGAAGGCGGAGGTAACTAAGAGAGTCATGTGGGTTTATAGAAGGCGGAGGTAACTGAGAGAGTCAGTGGGTTTACAGAAGGCGGAGGTAACTAAGAGAGTCATGTGGGGTTATAGAAGGCGGAGGTAACTAAGAGAGTCAGTGCGTTTATGGAAGGAAGAGGTACCTGAGAGAGTCAATGGGTTTATAGAAGGCGGAGGTAACTGAGAGAGTCAGTGGGTTTATAGAAGGCGGAGGTAACTAAGAGAGTCATTTGCGTTTATAGAAGGCGGAGGTAACTGAGAGAGTCAGTGGGTTTATAGAAGGCGGAGGTAACTAAGAGTCAGTGGTTTTATAGAAGGTGGAGGTAACTGACAGAGTCAGTGGGTTTATAGAAGGCGGAGGTAACTGAGAGAGTCAGTGGGTTTATAGAAGGCGGAGGTAACTGAGAGAGTCAGTGGGTTTATAGAAGGCGGAGGTAACTAAGAGGGTCAGTGGATTTATAGAAAGCGGAGGTAACTGAGAGAGTCAGTGGGTTTATAGAAGGCGGAGGTAACTGAGAGAGTCAGTGGGTTTACAGAAGGCGGAGGTAACTAAGAGAGTCATGTGGGTTTATAGAAGGCGGAGGTAACTGAGAGAGTCAGTGGGTTTACAGAAGGCGGAGGTAACTAAGAGAGTCATGTGGGGTTATAGAAGGCGGAGGTAACTGAGAGAGTCAGTGGGTTTTTAGAAGGCAGAGGTAACTGTGAGTCAGTGGGTTTACAGAAGGCGGAGGTAACTAAGAGAGTTATGTGGGTTTATAGAAGGCGGAGGTAACTAAGAGAGTCATGTCGGTTTATAGAACGCGGAGGTAACTGAGAGAGTCATGTGGGTTTATAGAAGGCGGAGGTAACTTAGAGAGTCATGTGGGTTTATAGAAGGCGGAGGTAACTAAGAGAGTCATGTGGGTTTATAGAAGGCGTAGGTAACTAAGAGAGTCATGTGGGTTTATAGAACGCGGAGGTAACTGAGAGAGTCATGTGGGTTTATAGAAGGCGGAGGTAACTGAGAGAGTCATGTGGGTTATAGAACGCGGAGGTAACTGAGAGAGTCATGTGGGTTTATAGAAGGCGGAGGTAACTAAGAGAGTCATGTTGGTTTATAGAACGCGGAGGTAACTGAGAGAGTCATGTGGGTTTATAGAAGGCGGAGGTAACTAAGAGAGTCATGTGGGTTTATAGAACGCGGAGGTAACTGAGAGAGTCATGTGGGTTTATAGAAGGCGGAGGTAACTGAGAGCGTCATGTGGGTTTATAGAACGCGGAGGTAACTGAGAGAGTCATGTGGGTTTATAGAAGGCGGAGGTAACTAAGAGAGTCATGTTGGTTTATAAAACGCGGAGCTAACTGAGAGAGTCATGTGGGTTTATAGAAGGCGTAGGTAACTAACAAAGTCATGTGGGTTTACAGAAGGCGGAGGTAACTAAGAGAGTCATGTGGGTTTATAGAAGGCGTAGGTAACTAAGAGAGTCATGTGGGTTTATAGAAGGCGGAGATAACTGAGAGAGTCAGTGGGTTTACAGAAGGCGGAGGTAACTAAGAGATTCATGTGGGTTTATAGAAGTTGGAGGTAACTGAGAGAGTCAGTGGGTTTACAGAAGGCGGAGGTAACTAAGAGTATCATTTGGGTTTATAGAACGCGGAGGTAACTGAGAGAGTCATGTGGGTTTATAGAAGGCGGAGGTAACTAAGAGAGTCATGTGGGTTTACAGAAGGCGGAGGTAACTAAGAGAGTCATGTGGGTTTATAGAAGGCGTAGGTAACTAAGAGAGTCATGTGGGTTTATAGAAGGCGGAGATAACTGAGAGAGTCAGTGGGTTTACAGAAGGCGGAGGTAACTAAAAGATTCATGTGGGTTTATAGAAGTTGGAGGTAACTGAGAGAGTCAGTGGGTTTACAGAAGGCGGAGGTAACTAAGAGAGTCATGTGGGTTTATAGAAGACGGAGGTGACTATAGAAGTCAGTGGGTTTATAGAAGTTGGAGGCAACTGAGAGAGTCATTGGATTTATAGAAGGCGGAGGTAACTGAGAGAGTCAGTGGGTTTATAGAAGGCGGAGGTAACTAAGAGAGTCAGTGGGTTTATAGAATGCGGAGGTAACTAGGAGAGTCATGTGGGTTTATAGAAGGCGGAGGTACCTGAGAGAGTCAGTGGGTTTATAGAAGGCGGTGGTAACTGATAGAGTCATGTGGATTTATAGAAGGCGGAGGTGACTGAGAGAGTCATGTGGTTTTATAGAAGGCGGAGGTAACTGAAAGAGTCATGTGGGTTTATAGAAGTCGAAGGTAACTGAGAGAGTCAGTGGGTTTACAGAAAGCGGAGGTAACTAAGAGAGTCATGTGGGTTTATAGAAGGCGGAGGTAACTGAGAGTCTGTGGGTTTACAGAAGGCGGAGGTGACTATGAGAGTCAGTGGGTTTATAGAAGGCAGAGATAACAGAGAGTCAGTGGGTTTACAGACGGCGGAGGTAACTAAGAGAGTCATGTGGGTTTATAGAAGGCGGACGTAACTGAGAGAGTCTGTGGCTTTACAGAAGGCGGAGGTAACTAAGAGATTCATGTGGGTTTATAGAAGGCGGAGGTAACTGAGAGAGTCATGTGGGTTTACAGAAGGCGGAGGTAACTAAGAGAGTCATGTGGGTTTATAGAAGGCGGAGGTACCTGAGAGAGTCAGTGGGTTTATAGAAGGCGGAGGTAACTGAGAGAGTCAGTGGGTTTATAGAAGACTGAGGTAACTAAGAGAGTCATGTGGGTTTATAGAAGACGGAGGTGACTAAAGGAGTCAGTGGGTTTATAGAAGGCGGAGGTAACTGAGAGTCAGTTGGATTATAGAAAGCTGAGGTAACTAAGAGAGTCAGTGGGTTTATAGAAGGCGGAGGTAACTGAGAGAGTCTGTGGCTTTACAGAAGGCGGAGGTACTAAGAGATTCATGTGGGTTTATAGAAGGCCGATGTAACTGAGAGAGTCAGTGGGTTTACAGAAGGCGGAGGTAACTAAGAGAGTCATGTGGGTTTATAGAAGGCGGAGGTACCTGAGAGAGTCAGTGGGTTTATAGAAGGCGGAGGTAACTTAGAGAGTCAGTGGGTTTATAGAAGCATGAGGTAACTAAGAGAGTCATGTGGGTTTATAGAAGGCGGAGGTACCTGAGAGAGTCAGTGGGTTTATAGAAGGCGGAGGTAACTGAGAGAGTCAGTGGGTTTATAGAAGGCGGAGGTAACTGAGAGAGTCAGTGGGTTTATAGAAGGCGGAGGTAACTAAGAGGGTCAGTGGATTTATAGAAAGCGGAGGTAACTGAGAGAGTCAGTGGGTTTATAGAAGGCGGAGGTAACTGAGAGAGTCAGTGGGTTTACAGAAGGCGGAGGTAACTAAGAGAGTCATGTGGGTTTATAGAAGGCGGAGGTAACTGAGAGAGTCAGTGGGTTTACAGAAGGCGGAGGTAACTAAGAGAGTCATGTGGGGTTATAGAAGGCGGAGGTAACTAAGAGAGTCAGTGCGTTTATGGAAGGAAGAGGTACCTGAGAGAGTCAATGGGTTTATAGAAGGCGGAGGTAACTGAGAGAGTCAGTGGGTTTATAGAAGGCGGAGGTAACTAAGAGAGTCATTTGCGTTTATAGAAGGCGGAGGTAACTGAGAGAGTCAGTGGGTTTATAGAAGGCGGAGGTAACTAAGAGTCAGTGGTTTTATAGAAGGTGGAGGTAACTGACAGAGTCAGTGGGTTTATAGAAGGCGGAGGTAACTGAGAGAGTCAGTGGGTTTATAGAAGGCGGAGGTAACTGAGACAGACGGTTTATAGATGGAGGAGGCACCTGAGACAGTGGGTTTATAGAAGGCGGAGGTAACTGAGAGAGTCAGTGGGTTTATAGAAGGCGAAGGTAACTAAGAGAGTCATGTGGGTTTATAGACGGTGGAGGTAACTGAGAGAGTTAGTGGGTTTATAGAAGGCGGAGGTAATTAAGAGTCAGTAGGTTTATAGAAGGCAGAGGTAACTGAGAGAGTCAGTGGGTTTATAGAAGGCGGAGGTAACTGAGAGAGTCAGTGGGTTTTAGAAGGCAGAGGTAACTAAGAGAGTCATGTGGGTTTATAGAGGGCGGAGGTACCTGAGAGAGTCAGTGGGTTTATAGAAGGCAGAGGTAACTGATAGAGTTATGTGGGTTTATAGAAGGCGGAGGTAACTGAGAGAGTCATGTGGGTTTATAGAAGGCGGAGGGAACTGAAAGATTCATGTGGGTTTATAGAAGGCGAAGGTGACTGAGAGAATCAGTGGGTTTACAGAAGGCGGAGGTAACTAAGAGTATCATTTGGGTTTATAGAAGGCGGAGGTAACTGAGAGTCAGTGGGTTTACAGAAGGCGGAGGTAACTAAGAGAGTCATGTGGGTTTACAGAAGGCGGAGGTAACTAAGAGAGTCATGTCGGTTTATAGAACGCGGAGGTAACTGAGAGAGTCATGTGGGTTTATAGAAGGCGGAGGTAACTAAGAGAGTCTTGTGGGTTTATAGAAGGCGGAGGTAACTAAGAGAGTCATGTGGGTTTATAGAACGCGGAGGTAACTGAGAGAGTCATGTGGGTTTATAGAAGGCGGAGGTAACTGAGAGAGTCATGTGGGTTTATAGAACGCGGAGGTAACTGAGAGAGTCATGTGGGTTTATAGAAGGCGGAGGTAACTAAGAGAGTCATGTCGGTTTATAGAACGCGGAGGTAACTGAGAGAGTCATGTGGGTTTATAGAAGGCGGAGGTAACTAAGAGAGTCATGTGGGTTTACAGAAGGCGGAGGTAACTAAGAGAGTCATGTGGGTTTATAGAAGGCGTAGGTAACTAAGAGAGTCATGTGGGTTTATAGAAGGCGGAGATAACTGAGAGAGTCAGTGGGTTTACAGAAGGCGGAGGTAACTAAGAGATTCATGTGGGTTTATAGAAGTTGGAGGTAACTGAGAGAGTCAGTGGGTTTACAGAAGGCGGAGGTAACTAAGAGAGTCATGTGGGTTTATAGAAGACGGAGGTGACTATAGAAGTCAGTGGGTTTATAGAAGGCGGAGGTAACTGAGAGAGTCAGTGGATTTATAGAAGGCTGAGGTAACTGAGAGAGTCACAAGGTTTATAGAAGGCGGAGGTAACTGAGAGAGTCAGTGGGTTTATAGAAGGCGGAGGTAAGAGAGAGTCAGTGGGTTTTTAGAAGGCGGAGGTAACTAAGAGAGTCAGTGGGTTTACAGAAGGCGGATGTAACTAAGAGAGTCATGTGGTTTTATAGAAGGCATAGGTACCTGAGAGAGTCAGTGGGTTTATAGAAGGCAGAGGTAACTGAGAGAGTCAGTGGGTTTATAGAAGGCGGAGGTAACTGAGAGAGTCAGTGGGTTTATAGAAGGCGGAGGTAACTAAGAGTCACAAGGTTTATAGAAGGCGGAGGTAACTGAGAAAGTCAGTGGGTTTATAGAAGGCGGAGGTAAGAGAGAGTCAGTGGGTTTATAGAAGGCGGAGGTAACTGAAACAGTGGGTTTATAGAAGGCGGAGGTAACTGAGACAGTGGGTTTATAGAAGGCGGAGGTAACTGAGAGAGTCAGTGGGTTTATAGAATGCGGAGGTAACTGAGAGAGTCAGTGGGTTTATAGAAGGCGGAGGTAACTGAGACAGTGGGTTTATAGAAGGCGGAGGTAACTGAGAGAGTGGGTTTATAGAAGGCGGGGGTAACTGAGAGAGTCAGTGGGTTTATAGAAGGCGGAGGTAACTGAGACAGTGAGTTTATAGAAGGTGGAGGTAACTGTGACAGTGGGTTTATAGAAGGCGGAGGTAACTGAGACAGTGGGTTTATAGAAGGCGGAGGTAACTGAAACAGTGGGTTTATAGAAGGCGGAGGTAACTGAGAGAGTCAGTGGGTTTATAGAAGGCGTAGGTTACTGAGAGAGTCAGTGGGTTTATAGAAGGCGGAGGTAACTGAGAAAGTGGGTTTATTGAAAGCGTATGGCAATATTTGTTAATAATTGGTCTTCTGATTTAGTTCTTAAGTTGTTGTTTGTCCTGGTCACGTTTACCAAAATGAATTAATATAATATACAGCAGTAGTCTTAAAAATGTGTCTGTCTGAAATATGATTCCTGGTTGCTGACTTGCTTGTCTTGGACAGTGAGCTATCACATGAGAGGATCACTCTTATAACACATCACATTACGATTGGCACATTCAATGGAAGTGATAACTCACAATGTTTGGTACAAGATCAACATCAGACTTTATTCTGATGTCTACAAGTCTGGCTAACTTCCTTCTTCTAACGGCTAACTTCTAACGGCTAACTTCCTCTTCGTGGTATCTCCGACACGCTTCGTCAAAAGAGTAACTGAAAGTCTCGTTGCCAGCTAGGCTCCTGCTATCTCTTGGGCATTCTGGGTATTTGGCGTGTTCAGTCCTGTGAACTCCGCCCTACAATCCTAGGACAACCACCCCATTTACTGATTGCTTATCAATCGTCTATCATTTAATGAGAAGACTTGATAAACATCTGTCAATCACTCCTAACAGTTGACTCCTTAAAACAAAGTTTCCCTTGATCTTCCCCGACGTGCCCATGTTCTCTCGTAGAAATCTTATCATCTCGTTCACTATCGCTGGAACATCAGAGAACTCTTCGTGTCTACCACCGCTGGAACATCAGAGAACTCTTCGTGTCTACCACCGCTGGAACATCAGAGAACTCTTCGTGTCTACCACCGCTGGAACATCAGAGAACTCTTCGTGTCTACCACCGCTGGAACATCAGAGGAAGTTTTAACCCTCCGTTCGTTCTACATGGACAACAGTCTTTTCCCTCCTGGAAAGGTTTGTTGTGGGATTCCTTAGTTTCATCTCTCCGCTACCCGTCAGCCATGGCCACGAGTATTACTAATTAATTATGTTCTCTCTGGTCATAGATCACGCGCGAATCGCCAGTACATGTCATTAATGCAATCCTATGTTGGCATCTCTGTCTATCAAAGTCCAAGCAAGTCCGGCTGATGGTCTCCCTTTGTCAAAGTATGTTTCTTTATTCATCCTAACTGTTGTTTATTCGTTATTACGATTGTTCGTACAATAACAGACAAAAGTGACTGCAAGAGTCAGGGGATTTATAGAAGACTGAGGTGACTGAGAGAGTCTGTGGGTTTTTTAGATGAGGGAGTTATAGAAGTAGGAGGTGACTGTGAGAGCCTCTGGGTTGATAAAAGGCGCCTGTAACTGTTGGAAACAGTGTGCTTGTAGTAGATGGAGGTGACTGTAAGAGTCAGTATATTTGTAGTAGATAGAGGTGACTGTAAGAGTCACTGTGTTTGTAGTAGATGGAGGTGACTGTAAGAGGCAGTATATTTGTAGTAGATGGAGGTGACTGTAAGAGTCAGTATATTTGTAGTAGATGGAGGTGACTGTAAGAGGCAGTGTGTTTGTAGTAGATGGAGGTGACTGTAAGAGTCAGTATATTTGTAGTAGATGGAGGTGACTGTAAGAGTCAGTGTGTTTGTAGTAGATGGAGGTGACTGTAAGAGTCAGTGTGTTTGTAGTAGATGGAGGTGACTGTAAGAGTCAGTATATTTGTAGTAGATGGAGGTGACTGTAAGAGTCAGTATATTTGTAGAAGATGGAGGTGACTGTAAGAGTCAGTGTATTTTAGTAGATGGAGGTGACTGTAAGAGTCAGTGTATTTGTAGTAGATGGAGGTGACTGTAAGAGTCAGTGTATTTGTAGTAGATGGAGGTGACTGTAAGAGTCAGTGTATTTGTAGTAGATGGAGGTGACTGTAAGAGTCAGTATATTTGTAGTAGATGGAGGTGACTGTAAGAGTCAGTATATTTGTAGTAGATGGAGGTGACTGTAAGAGTCAGTATATTTGTAGTAGATGGAGGTGACTGTAAGAGACAGTGTGTTTTTGTAGTAGATGGAGGTAACTGTAAGAGTCAGTATATTTGTAGCAGATGGAGGTGACTGTAAGAGTCAGTGTATTTGTAGTAAATAGAGATGACTGTAAGAGACAGTGTGTTTGTAGTAGATGGATGTGACTGTAAGAATCAGTGTGTATATAGTAGATGGAGGTGACTGTAAGAGTCAGTGTATTTGTAGTAGATGGAGGTGACTGTAATAGACAGTGTGTTTGTAGTAGATGGAGGTGACTGTAAGAGACAGTGTGTTTGTAGTAGATGAAGGTGACTGTAAGAGTCAGTGTATTTGTAGTAGATGGAGGTGACTGTAAGAGTCAGTGTATTTGTAGTAGATGGAGGTGACTGTAAGAGACAGTGTGTTTTTGTAGTAGATGGAGGTAACTGTAAGGGTAAGTGTATTTGTAGTAGATGGAGGTGACTGTAAGAGTCAGTGTATTTGTATTAGATGGAGGTGACTGTAATACACAGTTTATTTGTAGTAGAGTGAGGTGACTGTAAGAGTCAGTGTATTTGTAGTAGATGGAGGTGACTGTAAGAGACAGTGTGTTTGTAGTAGACGGAGGTGACTGTAAGAATCAGTGTATTTGTAGTAGATGGAGATGACTGTAAGAGACAGTGTGTTTGTAGTAGATGGAGGTGTCTGTAAGAATCAGTGTATTTGTAGAAGATTGAGGTGACTGTAAGAGTCAGTGATTTTGTAGTAGGTAGAGGTGACTGTAAGAGTCAGTGTGTTTGTAGTAGATGGAGGTGACTGTAAGAATCAGTGTGTTTGTAGTAGATGGTGGTGACAGTAAGAGTCAGTGTATTTGTAGTTGATGGAGGTGACTTAAAGAGTCAGTGTGTTTTTAGTAGACGGAAATGACTGAATAAATTAGTGTGTTTGTAGTAGATGAAGGTGACTGTAAGAGTCAGTATATTTGTAGTAGATGGAGATGACTGTAAGAGTTAGTGAGTTTGTAAAAAATGTAGGTGACTGTAAGAGTCAGTGTGTTTGTAGTAGATGAAGGTGACTGTAAGAGTCAGTGTATTTGTAGTAGATGGAGGTGACTGTAAGAGTCAGTGTGTTTGTAGCAGATGGAGATGACAGTAAGAGTCAGTGTGTTTGTAGTAGATTGAGGTGACTGTAAGAGTCGATGTGTTTGTAAAAGATGGAGGTGACTGTTAGAGTCAGTGTGTTTGTAGTAGATGGAGGTGACTGTAAGAGTCAGTGTATTTGTAGTAGATGGAGGTGACTGTGAGAGTCAGTGAGTTTGTAGCAGATGGAGGTCACCGTTAGAGTCAGTGTGTTTTTGTAGTAGATGGAGGTAACTGTAAGAGTCAGTATATTTGTAGCAGATGGAGGGGACTGTAAGAGTCAGTGTATTTGTAGTAAATGGAGATGACTGTAAGAGACAGTGTGTTTGTAGTAGATGGATGTGACTGTAAGAATCAGTGTGTATATAGTAGATGGAGGTGACTGTAAGAGTCAGTGTATTTGTAGTAGATGGAGGTGACTGTAATAGACAGTGTGTTTGTAGTAGATGGAGGTGACTGTAAGAGACAGTGTGTTTGTAGTAGATGAAGGTGACTGTAAGAGTCAGTGTATTTGTAGTAGATGGAGGTGACTGTAAGAGTCAGTGTATTTGTAGTAGATGGAGGTGACTGTAAGAGACAGTGTGTTTTTGTAGTAGATGGAGGTAACTGTAAGGGTAAGTGTATTTGTAGTAGATGGAGGTGACTGTAAGAGTCAGTGTATTTGTATTAGATGGAGGTGACTGTGTAACAGAGTGGGTAAATAATAAAGGGGAGAGAAGGAGGAACAAGATAAATAAAAAAATAGAAATTGAGAAAAGGAATAAAGAAGTCCGTAATTAGGTCAAGGGGAATGAGTGAAGATTGACAAAGAAACATGATGGAAAACACGAGATGAACGAGGGATGTATGAATTAACGGAATGTTGAGTATGGCAGGGAAAATGAGACTAGCATGAGTCTCGTGCAAGAGAACGAAGGGAAAAGAAAGAAACACGAGATTAAGATAAGGTTAGTCAGTCAGAAGACAAGCGGTCGACTAGGAAGGTCGTGCCGGGGAAGGCGTTAGCTAGTAAGCTGACAGCCTCCGAAAACGGTTGTAAATATGTTAGTGCTAGAACCAGCGGTCGAGGAAGGAACACGTCTGACCGTTGGTATATTTGTGAATAGTATTCTGTGGTTATGTTAGGCCAGCTTTAAGATGGACTGTGATTATGTTCGATAGGAGGCCTGTGTGCATTAAAACTAGTTAGTAGCAAGTCACTAGGTTGATAATGCTACGCTATGGTCATACTAAGTGAATAGTTAGTACCATGAGTCTTGGTGACTTTAAGCCGTATGACTCGGCGGGACTCTGGTAGAAAAAGGGAATTGTGATTCAATGGGAGTGAGTGGAAACTCAGTTATTAATAGTGCAGAAATGTAAGCTGATCTTAGAGCCACAGTTTAGTATCGTGCACCTCAAGTTAGAAGTGTATTCCAGTAGTAATTGTAGTTAAGGGTGTCACTGGACTACGAGACGGTGACACGTCACTCTATGTGATTGACACCAGTGTCAGTGGTGTAAATGGATTGCAAGATTCATGTTAATTATAAGGGCAGCGAGATTGTTGATCAATCAGACTTTAGCGGATAGGTTCTGATACATTTGTCAAGTGGGCAAGTGGTGATAATTTAGTACAAGTGGTGGATGTTAGAAATAGGAGAAAGCATTTCAAGTGTGAGGAGGTAGATAAATTGACTGTTGCAGCACTACGGAATTGCGGTCAATTCTACAGGAGTGACAGGTTAGGATGTAATTACTAATGTGTTGATTGTAATTGTTATTGTATACGTGACTGTGAACGTCGCTTGTAGAAGTACCCAAGCCACGCAGTCAATCGTTATTAAAGTTAGTTGATTTTACATTAAACGTGTTGTCAGAGTGTGTAGTTATTAAGTTGTTGAAGCCTCGTGATGAACGAAATGGGTTGTCACATTAATTACAATACGGGAGTACTACCCCATACACGGCAGGTGAAACTGACTTATCGTTGAGGTCAACAGCGGCCGAACTAGGCCAGTGGCAGTGATCGGTCTCGAGATCCAGTCGGGACAAAGGGCAGCCAGGCAGAGCGTGCAGGACGCTAGGCCTGTATGTAAACAACACGATTCCAGGCGAGGGCGACCACAGTAAGGGAAGGTTTGCCCATTGGCGGTATGCCCTTAGCACTCGAGTTCTTGTTCGAGTGTTGAAGTCGAGGGCGCTACAACACGGCTGTGCAATACCAGACAGTCGAGGGCGCTACAACACGGCTGTGCAATACCAGACAGTCGAGGGCGCTACAACACGGCTGTGCAATACCAGACAGTCGAAGGCGCTCCAACACGGCTGTGCAATACCAGACAGTCGAAGGCGCTCCAACACGGCTGTGCAATACCAGACAGTCGAAGGCGCTACAACACGGCTGTGCAATACCAGACAGTCGAGGGCGCTACAACACGGCTGTGCAATACCAGACAGTCGAAAGACAACACAACGACTAGGGGACGTATGCTGATACTCATCTCATGATGAGACGTGTGTAAAAGCGGATAAGTGGAAACATTTAAATAACAAGACCGTTTACATTAAGACCGTTACATAGTGCACGTTACATTGGTACCGTGACCTGCGCGAGGTCGCATCCGAGAAATAAAACAGTGGCGGCAAATCTTAAAATAAATTCCAAGGATCACCGGAGAAGTGATTGGTTCAGTAATTAATTTAAGATTAATTAAGAATGAAAGGTGAGTGAAAGAATGATTAAACAAACAAATGGAAAGAAACAATTGTGATAATACAGAAGTATTATAGTCGTGTGTGTCACAATAATTTTTTAGTTAGAATAGGAATAACGATTGAAGAAGGGGAAAAGGGAGTAGAATAAGGACACGAGTAGGATTGAAAAGAAGACACACAGGGCTAGAATACAAGAGAAATTTATTATGCAATGTTGTTAAATGTATTGAGAACAAACAGGTTCAAATTCATTGTATAAATTGTTAAATGTATTGAGAACAAACAGGTTCAAATTCATTGTATAAATTGTTGTATAGTTACAGGTGAGTCCAAATGACTTAAAGGAGTATAGGTGGTGGAGTCAAACGGATACAGAGACAGTAAGGTTACAAAAGGTGACACGTGGGGAAAAGAATTTAACAAGAAGGTAGTCAGATAGAACAAGAAGTCAATTAAGTGAATATGGGCGTAGAATATCAGCACAAGTAGGTGAGGATTAGAGTAAAAGGTAGACATAAATACAAAGAAAGGAATAAGGCAGTAAGAGAAGGGTCGTGAGAAATAGAAACAAAGATGGAGGGGATGACACAAGAGGGATATATGTGGCAAGCCATGCAAAAGATGGGTGAAGTAGTGGAAAGGTTAGGGAATAGTTTACAAACTCAGGAAATAACAAGAAGGATTCCGATGTTCACAGGAGAGCCAGACAAATTTGAAGAATGGATAAACGCCATTGAATTCTGGTCAAAGAGTAAACAATTAAGTCAAATAGAATGGAAGGAATTAGCAGTAGCTACGAGTCAGAGTGCAGTAGCGAAATGCGTGAGAAGAAGAATAGAGGAGATAAAAGAAGAGCCATGGCAAGAGTTTAAACTGTACTTAGCAAAGAGGTATGGAAAATTCAAAGATGAGCAACATGCCATCATGAAATTGACAGGGGCTCAACAAGGAAAAAGTGAGACAATAGAAGAATATGGAGAAAGGATAAGGGAAATGGCAGAACAAGGGTTTGGAGCAGGAAAAGAAACAGAACAGGTAAATAAGTTGTTAATAGCAACATTCATAACAGGAATAAGAGATAAAGGTCTGAAAATAATGTTAACACGAAGAAAAAAGGCAACAATCTCACAAGTAATCAACGCAGCGATAGAAGAGGAGGGTATAACAAAAAGATTTGAGGAAGAAGGACAATATGGGGAAACTGGTAGAGGAGTTAGGCAAGAAAGCCCCATGGAAATAGACCACATGAGACAGAGAAGAGTACAACAGAGAGAAACACAGATAGTCAATGTCATTCAGGAGACAAGAAGGTGTTACAGGTGTGGGAGGAT
Source organism: Megaustenia siamemsis (assembly GCA_032433765.1). Classification (NCBI taxonomy): domain Eukaryota; kingdom Metazoa; phylum Mollusca; class Gastropoda; order Stylommatophora; family Ariophantidae; genus Megaustenia; species Megaustenia siamemsis. The sequence goes on from JAVIAB010000124.1 coordinate 115,795,250, forward strand.
AGGTCATATTATTAGACAATGTAGAGAAACAACTAGTAGACAGAGAAGAGGAGGAATGTACCGAGCAGCGGGGAAACGGAAACAGTACTCAAACAGGCAGGCGATTTTGAGTACAGAAGAGAAGCCTGACCAATTTGGTAGATACGGTAGAAGAGAGGATCCATGTTCTTGCATAGTACAGACAGACAGGCAGAAATATAGGGCTATTATAGACACCGGTGCCAGCGTGAGTGTGATAAAAGAAACTGCGTATAGAGCAATAAAAGGGTACAAAAGGAGAATGAAAAGGACAAGTAATAAACTGGAATCAATAAGTGGGCAATTGTTGGAAGTAATAGGAGAAACATGGATACACATAAAGGTAGGAAATTGTCATATGCAACAAAGATTTATGGTAGTGAGAGGAATGAATAGGGTTATGGTATTAGGTAGAGACTGGATGAGGAAAAATGAAGTTATAGTAAATTACAAGACACAAACGTTAAGGATAGGAAGGGTGGAAATACAATTGGAGGATGACATACATATTGCAACATTAGCAAGAGCAAAAGAGGATGTAATATTAAAACCACACCACGTACATATCACTTTGGCGAAACTAAAGCAAAATGATTATATTGGACCAGGAATGACAATAGAAACGACTAGAACAAAGCCAGAATTAATGGAAGAACCAAACATAAGAGTGATTGATGGCATAGCAACAGTAAATAAGGGGAACAATTTGCCAGTGATGTTAATCAATTATTCGGGAAAAACAAAATAAAGAAGGGAAAGGTTATAGCTCAGGTTAGACGGGAATGTAGAGATAAGATGGATGCAGGGAGGAAAGAGCGAAGAGGAGAGGTGCAACAAGAAAGAAAAGAAAAAGAGAGGAGAGAAGAGGAAAGGCAAGAGTACCTACGTTGGGTGAGACAAAGATTTAGGCAAGAACAAAGAGAGATAACAAGGAAAGTAGAAAGAAATAGAGGACTAAATAAGAACACAAAAACAAAACAAAGCACACTAACAAAAGAGAGACGGGAACAATTAGAAAAATAAATACATACAAATGAGGACGATAGGAATCAAGTACGGAAGTTAGTACTCAACAACCATGAGATGTTTGCGTTGACAGATTATGAACTAGGGAGAACCAAAACAGTAGAATTAGAAATAGATACTGGAACAGCACAACCAACAAATGTAAGAACGTATAGGACACCTTTAAAAGATAGAGAGGTAGTAGAAACGACCATAGAAGAAATGTTAAAAGCGGGAATAATTGACAGAACAACGTCACAATGGTCATCACCGGTTGTAATCGTACAGAAGAAGGATGGAACAAAAAGATTCTGTTGTGATTACAGAGCGCTGAATAAAGTAACGAAGGATATCAGTTATCAAATGCCAAGGGTAGACGACATAGTGGCACTATTTCAAGGCACAGACTTCTATACAACATTGGATTGCAAGAGTGGCTATTGGGCAATCCAAGTAAATCGGAGTACCAGGGACAAACTTGCGTTTAACACACATTTAGGAACTTTTACGTGGAATGTAATGCCGTTCGGATTAAAGGGGTCTCCAGCAACATACATGAACTTGATGAACCAGGTGTTACAAGGATTAGGGACATTTGCTCAAGCTTACGTAGATGACATCATAATCTTTACAAAAGGAACAAAAGAACAACACCTAAAACACGTTAAAATGGTATTTGACCGACTACGTCAACATGATATAAAACTAAAACTCAATAAATGTCAATTTCTGAGAAAGGAAGTGAAATATTTAGGCTTTGTAGTAAATAGAGAGGGAATATTACCAGATAAAGATAAAGTACAAGTGATTAAAGAGATGAAACCACCAACTAAGATAAGGGAGGAACGGAGTTTTCTAGGTATGTGCGGTTATTATAGAAGATTCATACCAAAGTTTGCAGAAGTGGCAGAACCACTAACGACATTGACGAAGAAATTTGTGAGATTTCAATGGTCAACAGTATGTCAAAAAGCATTTGAGACGCTAAAAGAAGGGTTGGCAAAAGTGCCATTATTGGCACACCCGAGAAAGGAAGGAAGGATGATTCTATATACGGATGCGTCAGATGTGGCAATAGGTGCATGTCTGGTATGTGAGAAAGTAGAGGTGGACAAAATAACAGGAAAAAATAGGGTACAAGAATGGCCAATATACTTTCTATCCCACAAGTTAAGCAGGACTCAAATAAGGTGGCCCACTATAGAGAAAGAAGCATTTGCAATCCACTATGCAATTCAAAAACTCCATTTCTACATACACGGACAACAGGTAGTAATAAGGACAGACCATAAGCCACTCAAAGCAATACTTTAGGCGCCGATTAAAAACAGGAAAATAGATATGTGGTCGTTGACATGGCAAAATAGTGGAGCCAAAGTGGAATATATAGAGGGAAGTAGAAACATTTGCGCGGATTGGTTATCAAGAATGCCAAGGAAGGAAAGGGAAGAAAGAGAACAAAACGAAACAAGTACGGATGTGGATGATAGAACATTCCAAATAAATATAATAGATACCAATAGAGTAAGCCAAAAGGGAAATGAGTCAGAAGAAGAAGAGTGGGAAAATAATACAGAAGAGGAAGAGGTAGACATAACAAGAGAAGCACAGAATAAAGACGAAGAGTTAGGAGAGATAATAAGGGACATAAAGAGTGGAAAGGCGAAGAAATGGAGGAAATTTAGTATCGATGAGAATGGGGGAATATTATTATATATAGGCGATGAAGATGAAGTACAACCAAGGGTGTGCATCCCACAAGTATATAGGAAACAGTTGTTATCAATGTATCACGAGGAAAATGGGCACATGGGGAGAGATAAAATGCTAGATGCATTAAGAATAAAATACTACTGGCCGGGCTTGTATAGATCGGTAGACGAGCACGCTAAGAGGTGCAGAGTATGTAAGACAAGAAACTTACTACAGAAAGGGGGACCGATGATGACAATGGAGAAGCAGTATTTTGCGATGCAAAAAATGAGCATGGATATAACGGGGCCATATCCAACGACAATATCGGGGAATAAATATATACTCCATATAACAGATTCTTATAGTAGATGGCCAGAGAGTGTGCCAATACCGAACAAAAACACGGACACTATAATAGATATACTACTGAATGAAATTATTCCGAGATATAGTTGCCCACAGTGCATATTAACAGACAATGGAGGGGAGTTTACGAGTAGCAAGTTTCGACAAACATTAAAGAAATTAAACATCCAACATATAAGAACGTCAGTATATAATCCGCAAGCGAACGGGACCAACGAAAGGCAGCACAGAACGCTAAATGACATAATATCCAAATTGACAAGAGGGAGAGAAATGGAATGGGATGTAAAACTGAACCATGCGTTGGCGGCAATTAGGATGAATAAGAACGAGAGTACACAATTTTCACAATTTTTCTTGTTGTATGGTAGACATCCAATGTTACCAATTGATAATGTGTTGCAACCAAGAAGAAGGTATATGGGAGAAGAGATACACGAAATAATCCTGCAACAAATGCACGACACACAAAGAATGGTGTGGAGAAATTTGAAACGAGCTGAAAAGAAAAACCAACAGAAGAGTAAAGATAAAGAAGAGATAGAATACAGAGTAGGAGACAAAGTATATTATAGGAATCAGACAGCCACGTCTAAAATTAGTCCAAAATGGAAGGAAGGATATATAATAATAAAGAAAACAGGAGAAACAAATTATGTTATAAAGCACATATATAGCAAAAGTGGGATACGAACACATAGAAGAAACATAAGGAAAGATGACTCATTATGGTCAGAAAACGAACAGGAGCAGAGTGAGAGGCCAAGGAGGAAATGTACGATGTATGGAGGGAAAGAGTCAACAGAGTATACCGAGAGTGAAGAGGAACAGGAGGTTAATACGAATACAAGAGAACAGAAAAAGGGGCAAAAAGAGAACAAACGTGGAAGCAGTAACGAAAGTGAAGAAGAACAAGGAGAAAGTAGTGAAGAGGAGGGAAACAACACGGAAGAGGACCCACCGTATAGGAACACGAGGAGTCAATATAGAAGACAAGAACGAAGGGTACAAAGAGAAAGGCAAACGTCGTCAGAAGAGGAAGACATGCCGATACCGGAAAGACGGTTAAGATTAAACCAAAGACAACAAGAAGGGGAAAGACAAGAGGAAATAAGAGAAAAACAAGGGGGAGGAAGGATGGAAGAGGAGACGCAAAGGAATAGGAGCGTCGTTAGGAAGAGACAGGGGAGGTGGTCTTCAGGAAAATCACCAGAAGAGAAAAAAAATAGACAACAGGAGAGTGAACAGTGGGAGAGTGAAGAGAGTTACGAAACAACAGAAGACAGAAGCCAAGAAATGATAGGGGAGGTAGAGTAGAGGACATAGAAAAGGAAGATATAGTAGGAAGGAGCAACCTCCAGAAGTTCTGTAAGGGCCCTATCAGAAATTGTGGAGGAGGCTCCGATGAGGGTAGAGAATATCCAGGTTAGGAAAAAAAAAAAAAAAAAAAAAAAAAAGGGACTGGGTGTAATAAAGAAGGGAATCAGAGTTAAAGACTTAGTAGAGGGGTTGTCCAATAGAAGAAAGAGATAATAGAAGAAAAGTAAGGATGGTACAAGGGAGTCGTCGGGAGTGACAAGACGACAACAGAAGAATAGGAATGTATAATAGAAGATGGAATTAGATAGTACTGGTTTAGTTATTAAGTTAGATAAATAACTAAAAATGGGTGGGTAGCATATATGTAACAGAGTGGGTAAATAATAAAGGGGAGAGGAGGAACAAGATAAATAAAAAAATAGAAATTGAGAAAAGGAATAAAGAAGTCCGTAATTAGGTCAAGGGGAATGAGTGAAGATTGACAAAGAAACATGAGGGAAAACACGAGATGAACGAGGGATGTATGAATTAACGGAATGTTGAGTATGGCAGGGAAAATGAGACTAGCATGAGTCTCGTGCAAGAGAACGAAGGGAAAAGAAAGAAACACGAGATTAAGATAAGGTTAGTCAGTCAGAAGACAAGCGGTCGACTAGGAAGGTCGTGCCGGGGAAGGCGTTAGCTAGTAAGCTGACAGCCTCCGAAAACGGTTGTAAATATGTTAGTGCTAGAACCAGCGGTCGAGGAAGGAACACGTCTGACCGTTGGTATATTTGTGAATAGTATTCTGTGGTTATGTTAGGCCAGCTTTAAGATGGACTGTGATTATGTTCGATAGGAGGCCTGTGTGCATTAAAACTAGTTAGTAGCAAGTCACTAGGTTGATAATGCTACGCTATGGTCATACTAAGTGAATAGTTAGTACCATGAGTCTTGGTGACTTTAAGCCGTATGACTCGGCGGGACTCTGGTAGAAAAAGGGAATTGTGATTCAATGGGAGTGAGTGGAAACTCAGTTATTAATAGTGCAGAAATGTAAGCTGATCTTAGAGCCACAGTTTAGTATCGTGCACCTCAAGTTAGAAGTGTATTCCAGTAGTAATTGTAGTTAAGGGTGTCACTGGACTACGAGACGGTGACACGTCACTCTATGTGATTGACACCAGTGTCAGTGGTGTAAATGGATTGCAAGATTCATGTTAATTATAAGGGCAGCGAGATTGTTGCTCAATCAGACTTTAGCGGATAGGTTCTGATACATTTGTCAAGTGGGCAAGTGGTGATAATTTAGTACAAGTGGTGGATGTTAGAAATAGGAGAAAGCATTTCAAGTGTGAGGAGGTAGATAAATTGACTGTTGCAGCACTACGGAATTGCGGTCAATTCTACAGGAGTGACAGGTTAGGATGTAATTACTAATGTGTTGATTGTAATTGTTATTGTATACGTGACTGTGAACGTCGCTTGTAGAAGTACCCAAGCCACGCAGTCGTTATTAAAGTTAGTTGATTTTACATTAAACGTGTTGTCAGAGTGTGTAGTTATTAAGTTGTTGAAGCCTCGTGATGAACGAAATGGGTTGTCACATTAATTACAATACGGGAGTACTACCCCATACACGGCAGGTGAAACTGACTTATCGTTGAGGTCAACAGCGGCCGAACTAGGCCAGTGGCAGTGATCGGTCTCGAGATCCAGTCGGGACAAAGGGCAGCCAGGCAGAGCGTGCAGGACGCTAGGCCTGTATGTAAACAACACGATTCCAGGCGAGGGCGACCACAGTAAGGGAAGGTTTGCCCATTGGCGGTATGCCCTTAGCACTCGAGTTCTTGTTCGAGTGTTGAAGTCGAGGGCGCTACAACACGGCTGTGCAATACCAGACAGTCGAAGGCGCTCCAACACGGCTGTGCAATACCAGACAGTCGAAGGCGCTACAACACGGCTGTGCAATACCAGACAGTCGAAGGCGCTCCAACACGGCTGTGCAATACCAGACAGTCGAAGGCGCTACAACACGGCTGTGCAATACCAGACAGTCGAGGGCGCTACAACACGGCTGTGCAATACCAGACAGTCGAAGGCGCTCCAACACGGCTGTGCAATACCAGACAGTCGAGGGCGCTCCAACACGGCTGTGCAATACCAGACAGTCGAAGGCGCTACAACACGGCTGTGCAATACCAGACAGTCGAAGGCGCTACAACACGGCTGTGCAATACCAGACAGTCGAAGGCGCTCCAACACGGCTGTGCAATACCAGACAGTCGAAGGCGCTCCAACACGGCTGTGCAATACCAGACAGTCGAAGGCGCTCCAACACGGCTGTGCAATACCAGACAGTCGAAGGCGCTCCAACACGGCTGTGCAATACCAGACAGCCGAAAGACAACACAACGACTAGGGGACGTATGCTGATACTCATCTCATGATGAGACGTGTGTAAAAGCGGATAAGTGGAAACATTTAAATAACAAGACCGTTTACATTAAGACCGTTACATAGTGCACGTTACATTGGTACCGTGACCTGCGCGAGGTCGCATCCGAGAAATAAAACAGTGGCGGCAAATCTTAAAATAAATTCCAAGGATCACCGGAGAAGTGATTGGTTCAGTAATTAATTTAAGATTAATTAAGAATGAAAGGTGAGTGAAAGAATGATTAAACAAACAAATGGAAAGAAACAATTGTGATAATACAGAAGTATTATAGTCGTGTGTGTCACAATAATTTTTTAGTTAGAATAGGAATAACGATTGAAGAAGGGGAAAAGGGAGTAGAATAAGGACACGAGTAGGATTGAAAAGAAGACACACAGGGCTAGAATACAAGAGAAATTTATTATGCAATGTTGTTAAATGTATTGAGAACAAACAGGTTCAAATTCATTGTATAAATTGTTAAATGTATTGAGAACAAACAGGTTCAAATTCATTGTATAAATTGTTGTATAGTTACAGGTGAGTCCAAATGACTTAAAGGAGTATAGGTGGTGGAGTCAAACGGATACAGAGACAGTAAGGTTACAAAAGGTGACACGTGGGGAAAAGAATTTAACAAGAAGGTAGTCAGATAGAACAAGAAGTCAATTAAGTGAATATGGGCGTAGAATATCAGCACAAGTAGGTGAGGATTAGAGTAAAAGGTAGACATAAATACAAAGAAAGGAATAAGGCAGTAAGAGAAGGGTCGTGAGAAATAGAAACAAAGATGGAGGGGATGACACAAGAGGGATATATGTGGCAAGCCATGCAAAAGATGGGTGAAGTAGTGGAAAGGTTAGGGAATAGTTTACAAACTCAGGAAATAACAAGAAGGATTCCGATGTTCACAGGAGAGCCAGACAAATTTGAAGAATGGATAAACGCCATTGAATTCTGGTCAAAGAGTAAACAATTAAGTCAAATAGAATGGAAGGAATTAGCAGTAGCTACGAGTCAGAGTGCAGTAGCGAAATGCGTGAGAAGAAGAATAGAGGAGATAAAAGAAGAGCCATGGCAAGAGTTTAAACTGTACTTAGCAAAGAGGTATGGAAAATTCAAAGATGAGCAACATGCCATCATGAAATTGACAGGGGCTCAACAAGGAAAAAGTGAGACAATAGAAGAATATGGAGAAAGGATAAGGGAAATGGCAGAACAAGGGTTTGGAGCAGGAAAAGAAACAGAACAGGTAAATAAGTTGTTAATAGCAACATTCATAACAGGAATAAGAGATAAAGGTCTGAAAATAATGTTAACACGAAGAAAAAAGGCAACAATCTCACAAGTAATCAACGCAGCGATAGAAGAGGAGGGTATAACAAAAAGATTTGAGGAAGGACAATATGGGGAAACTGGTAGAGGAGTTAGGCAAGAAAGCCCCATGGAAATAGACCACATGAGACAGAGAAGAGTACAACAGAGAGAAACACAGATAGTCAATGTCATTCAGGAGACAAGAAGGTGTTACAGGTGTGGGAGGATAGGTCATATTATTAGACAATGTAGAGAAACAACTAGTAGACAGAGAAGAGGAGGAATGTACCGAGCAGCGGGGAAACGGAAACAGTACTCAAACAGGCAGGCGATTTTGAGTACAGAAGAGAAGCCTGACCAATTTGGTAGATACGGTAGAAGAGAGGATCCATGTTCTTGCATAGTACAGACAGACAGGCAGAAATATAGGGCTATTATAGACACCGGTGCCAGCGTGAGTGTGATAAAAGAAACTGCGTATAGAGCAATAAAAGGGTACAAAAGGAGAATGAAAAGGACAAGTAATAAACTGGAATCAATAAGTGGGCAATTGTTGGAAGTAATAGGAGAAACATGGATACACATAAAGGTAGGAAATTGTCATATGCAACAAAGATTTATGGTAGTGAGAGGAATGAATAGGGTTATGGTATTAGGTAGAGACTGGATGAGGAAAAATGAAGTTATAGTAAATTACAAGACACAAACGTTAAGGATAGGAAGGGTGGAAATACAATTGGAGGATGACATACATATTGCAACATTAGCAAGAGCAAAAGAGGATGTAATATTAAAACCACACCACGTACATATCACTTTGGCGAAACTAAAGCAAAATGATTATATTGGACCAGGAATGACAATAGAAACGACTAGAACAAAGCCAGAATTAATGGAAGAACCAAACATAAGAGTGATTGATGGCATAGCAACAGTAAATAAGGGGAACAATTTGCCAGTGATGTTAATCAATTATTCGGGAAAAACAAAATAAAGAAGGGAAAGGTTATAGCTCAGGTTAGACGGGAATGTAGAGATAAGATGGATGCAGGGAGGAAAGAGCGAAGAGGAGAGGTGCAACAAGAAAGAAAAGAAAAAGAGAGGAGAGAAGAGGAAAGGCAAGAGTACCTACGTTGGGTGAGACAAAGATTTAGGCAAGAACAAAGAGAGATAACAAGGAAAGTAGAAAGAAATAGAGGACTAAATAAGAACACAAAAACAAAACAAAGCACACTAACAAAAGAGAGACGGGAACAATTAGAAAAATAAATACATACAAATGAGGACGATAGGAATCAAGTACGGAAGTTAGTACTCAACAACCATGAGATGTTTGCGTTGACAGATTATGAACTAGGGAGAACCAAAACAGTAGAATTAGAAATAGATACTGGAACAGCACAACCAACAAATGTAAGAACGTATAGGACACCTTTAAAAGATAGAGAGGTAGTAGAAACGACCATAGAAGAAATGTTAAAAGCGGGAATAATTGACAGAACAACGTCACAATGGTCATCACCGGTTGTAATCGTACAGAAGAAGGATGGAACAAAAAGATTCTGTTGTGATTACAGAGCGCTGAATAAAGTAACGAAGGATATCAGTTATCAAATGCCAAGGGTAGACGACATAGTGGCACTATTTCAAGGCACAGACTTCTATACAACATTGGATTGCAAGAGTGGCTATTGGGCAATCCAAGTAAATCGGAGTACCAGGGACAAACTTGCGTTTAACACACATTTAGGAACTTATACGTGGAATGTAATGCCGTTCGGATTAAAGGGGTCTCCAGCAACATACATGAACTTGATGAACCAGGTGTTACAAGGATTAGGGACATTTGCTCAAGCTTACGTAGATGACATCATAATCTTTACAAAAGGAACAAAAGAACAACACCTAAAACACGTTAAAATGGTATTTGACCGACTACGTCAACATGATATAAAACTAAAACTCAATAAATGTCAATTTCTGAGAAAGGAAGTGAAATATTTAGGCTTTGTAGTAAATAGAGAGGGAATATTACCAGATAAAGATAAAGTACAAGTGATTAAAGAGATGAAACCACCAACTAAGATAAGGGAGGAACGGAGTTTTCTAGGTATGTGCGGTTATTATAGAAGATTCATACCAAAGTTTGCAGAAGTGGCAGAACCACTAACGACATTGACGAAGAAATTTGTGAGATTTCAATGGTCAACAGTATGTCAAAAAGCATTTGAGACGCTAAAAGAAGGGTTGGCAAAAGTGCCATTATTGGCACACCCGAGAAAGGAAGGAAGGATGATTCTATATACGGATGCGTCAGATGTGGCAATAGGTGCATGTCTGGTATGTGAGAAAGTAGAGGTGGACAAAATAACAGGAAAAAATAGGGTACAAGAATGGCCAATATACTTTCTATCCCACAAGTTAAGCAGGACTCAAATAAGGTGGCCCACTATAGAGAAAGAAGCATTTGCAATCCACTATGCAATTCAAAAACTCCATTTCTACATACACGGACAACAGGTAGTAATAAGGACAGACCATAAGCCACTCAAAGCAATACTTTAGGCGCCGATTAAAAACAGGAAAATAGATATGTGGTCGTTAACATGGCAAAATAGTGGAGCCAAAGTGGAATATATAGAGGGAAGTAGAAACATTTGCGCGGATTGGTTATCAAGAATGCCAAGGAAGGAAAGGGAAGAAAGAGAACAAAACGAAACAAGTACGGATGTGGATGATAGAACATTCCAAATAAATATAATAGATACCAATAGAGTAAGCCAAAAGGAAATGAGTCAGAAGAAGAAGAGTGGGAAAATAATACAGAAGAGGAAGAGGTAGACATAACAAGAGAAGCACAGAATAAAGACGAAGAGTTAGGAGAGATAATAAGGGACATAAAGAGTGGAAAGGCGAAGAAATGGAGGAAATTTAGTATCGATGAGAATGGGGGAATATTATTATATATAGGCGATGAAGATGAAGTACAACCAAGGGTGTGCATCCCACAAGTATATAGGAAACAGTTGTTATCAATGTATCACGAGGAAAATGGGCACATGGGGAGAGATAAAATGCTAGATGCATTAAGAATAAAATACTACTGGCCGGGCTTGTATAGATCGGTAGACGAGCACGCTAAGAGGTGCAGAGTATGTAAGACAAGAAACTTACTACAGAAAGGGGGACCGATGATGACAATGGAGAAGCAGTATTTTGCGATGCAAAAAATGAGCATGGATATAACGGGGCCATATCCAACGACAATATCGGGGAATAAATATATACTCCATATAACAGATTCTTATAGTAGATGGCCAGAGAGTGTGCCAATACCGAACAAAAACACGGACACTATAATAGATATACTACTGAATGAAATTATTCCGAGATATAGTTGCCCACAGTGCATATTAACAGACAATGGAGGGGAGTTTACGAGTAGCAAGTTTCGACAAACATTAAAGAAATTAAACATCCAACATATAAGAACGTCAGTATATAATCCGCAAGCGAACGGGACCAACGAAAGGCAGCACAGAACGCTAAATGACATAATATCCAAATTGACAAGAGGGAGAGAAATGGAATGGGATGTAAAACTGAACCATGCGTTGGCGGCAATTAGGATGAATAAGAACGAGAGTACACAATTTTCACAATTTTTCTTGTTGTATGGTAGACATCCAATGTTACCAATTGATAATGTGTTGCAACCAAGAAGAAGGTATATGGGAGAAGAGATACACGAAATAATCCTGCAACAAATGCACGACACACAAAGAATGGTGTGGAGAAATTTGAAACGAGCTGAAAAGAAAAACCAACAGAAGAGTAAAGATAAAGAAGAGATAGAATACAGAGTAGGAGACAAAGTATATTATAGGAATCAGACAGCCACGTCTAAAATTAGTCCAAAATGGAAGGAAGGATATATAATAATAAAGAAAACAGGAGAAACAAATTATGTTATAAAGCACATATATAGCAAAAGTGGGATACGAACACATAGAAGAAACATAAGGAAAGATGACTCATTATGGTCAGAAAACGAACAGGAGCAGAGTGAGAGGCCAAGGAGGAAATGTACGATGTATGGAGGGAAAGAGTCAACAGAGTATACCGAGAGTGAAGAGGAACAGGAGGTTAATACGAATACAAGAGAACAGAAAAAGGGGCAAAAAGAGAACAAACGTGGAAGCAGTAACGAAAGTGAAGAAGAACAAGGAGAAAGTAGTGAAGAGGAGGGAAACAACACGGAAGAGGACCCACCGTATAGGAACACGAGGAGTCAATATAGAAGACAAGAACGAAGGGTACAAAGAGAAAGGCAAACGTCGTCAGAAGAGGAAGACATGCCGATACCGGAAAGACGGTTAAGATTAAACCAAAGACAACAAGAAGGGGAAAGACAAGAGGAAATAAGAGAAAAACAAGGGGGAGGAAGGATGGAAGAGGAGACGCAAAGGAATAGGAGCGTCGTTAGGAAGAGACAGGGGAGGTGGTCTTCAGGAGAATCACCAGAAGAGAAAAAAAATAGACAACAGGAGAGTGAACAGTGGGAGAGTGAAGAGAGTTACGAAACAACAGAAGACAGAAGCCAAGAAATGATAGGGGAGGTAGAGTAGAGGACATAGAAAAGGAAGATATAGTAGGAAGGAGCAACCTCCAGAAGTTCTGTAAGGGCCCTATCAGAAATTGTGGAGGAGGCTCCGATGAGGGTAGAGAATATCCAGGTTAGGAAAAAAAAAAAAAAAAAAAAAAAAAGGGACTGGGTGTAATAAAGAAGGGAATCAGAGTTAAAGACTTAGTAGAGGGGTTGTCCAATAGAAGAAAGAGCTAATAGAAGAAAAGTAAGGATGGTACAAGGGAGTCGTCGGGAGTGACAAGACGACAACAGAAGAATAGGAATGTATAATAGAAGATGGAATTAGATAGTACTGGTTTAGTTATTAAGTTAGATAAATAACTAAAAATGGGTGGGTAGCATATATGTAACAGAGTGGGTAAATAATAAAGGGGAGAGGAGGAACAAGATAAATAAAAAAAATAGAAATTGAGAAAAGGAATAAAGAAGTCCGTAATTAGGTCAAGGGGAATGAGTGAAGATTGACAAAGAAACATGAGGGAAAACACGAGATGAACGAGGGATGTATGAATTAACGGAATGTTGAGTATGGCAGGGAAAATGAGACTAGCATGAGTCTCGTGCAAGAGAACGAAGGGAAAAGAAAGAAACACGAGATTAAGATAAGGTTAGTCAGTCAGAAGACAAGCGGTCGACTAGGAAGGTCGTGCCGGGGAAGGCGTTAGCTAGTAAGCTGACAGCCTCCGAAAACGGTTGTAAATATGTTAGTGCTAGAACCAGCGGTCGAGGAAGGAACACGTCTGACCGTTGGTATATTTGTGAATAGTATTCTGTGGTTATGTTAGGCCAGCTTTAAGATGGACTGTGATTATGTTCGATAGGAGGCCTGTGTGCATTAAAACTAGTTAGTAGCAAGTCACTAGGTTGATAATGCTACGCTATGGTCATACTAAGTGAATAGTTAGTACCATGAGTCTTGGTGACTTTAAGCCGTATGACTCGGCGGGACTCTGGTAGAAAAAGGGAATTGTGATTCAATGGGAGTGAGTGGAAACTCAGTTATTAATAGTGCAGAAATGTAAGCTGATCTTAGAGCCACAGTTTAGTATCGTGCACCTCAAGTTAGAAGTGTATTCCAGTAGTAATTGTAGTTAAGGGTGTCACTGGACTACGAGACGGTGACACGTCACTCTATGTGATTGACACCAGTGTCAGTGGTGTAAATGGATTGCAAGATTCATGTTAATTATAAGGGCAGCGAGATTGTTGCTCAATCAGACTTTAGCGGATAGGTTCTGATACATTTGTCAAGTGGGCAAGTGGTGATAATTTAGTACAAGTGGTGGATGTTAGAAATAGGAGAAAGCATTTCAAGTGTGAGGAGGTAGATAAATTGACTGTTGCAGCACTACGGAATTGCGGTCAATTCTACAGGAGTGACAGGTTAGGATGTAATTACTAATGTGTTGATTGTAATTGTTATTGTATACGTGACTGTGAACGTCGCTTGTAGAAGTACCCAAGCCACGCAGTCAATCGTTATTAAAGTTAGTTGATTTTACATTAAACGTGTTGTCAGAGTGTGTAGTTATTAAGTTGTTGAAGCCTCGTGATGAACGAAATGGGTTGTCACATTAATTACAATACGGGAGTACTACCCCATACACGGCAGGTGAAACTGACTTATCGTTGAGGTCAACAGCGGCCGAACTAGGCCAGTGGCAGTGATCGGTCTCGAGATCCAGTCGGGACAAAGGGCAGCCAGGCAGAGCGTGCAGGACGCTAGGCCTGTATGTAAACAACACGATTCCAGGCGAGGGCGACCACAGTAAGGGAAGGTTTGCCCATTGGCGGTATGCCCTTAGCACTCGAGTTCTTGTTCGAGTGTTGAAGTCGAGGGCGCTACAACACGGCTGTGCAATACCAGACAGTCGAGGGCGCTCCAACACGGCTGTGCAATACCAGACAGTCGAGGGCGCTCCAACACGGCTGTGCAATACCAGACAGTCGAAGGCGCTACAACACGGCTGTGCAATACCAGACAGTGGAGGGCGCTACAACACGACTGTGCAATACCAGACAGTCGAGGGCGCTACAACACGGCTGTGCAATACCAGACAGTGGAGGGCGCTACAACACGGCTGTGCAATACCAGACAGTGGAGGGCGCTACAACACGGCTGTGCAATACCAGACAGTCGAAGGCGCTACAACACGGCTGTGCAATACCAGACAGTCGAAGGCGCTACAACACGGCTGTGCAATACCAGACAGTGGAGGGCGCTACAACACGGCTGTGCAATACCAGACAGTCGAAGGCGCTACAACACGGCTGTGCAATACCAGACAGTCGAAGGCGCTCCAACACGGCTGTGCAATACCAGACAGTGGAGGGCGCTACAACACGGTTGTGCAATACCAGACAGTCGAGGGCGCTACAACACGGCTGTGCAATACCAGACAGTCGAAGGCGCTCCAACACGGCTGTGCAATACCAGACAGTCGAAGGCGCTACAACACGGCTGTGCAATACCAGACAGTCGAAGGCGCTACAACACGGCTGTGCAATACCAGACAGTCGAGGGCGCTACAACACGGCTGTGCAATACCAGACAGTCGAGGGCGCTACAACACGGCTGTGCAATACCAGACAGTCGAGGGCGCTCCAACACGGCTGTGCAATACCAGACAGTCGAAGGCGCTCCAACACGGCTGTGCAATACCAGACAGTCGAAGGCGCTCCAACACGGCTGTGCAATACCAGACAGTCGAGGGCGCTCCAACACGGCTGTGCAATACCAGACAGTCGAGGGCGCTCCAACACGGCTGTGCAATACCAGACAGTCGAGGGCGCTCCAACACGGCTGTGCAATACCAGACAGTCGAAGGCGCTCCAACACGGCTGTGCAATACCAGACAGTCGAGGGCGCTCCAACACGGCTGTGCAATACCAGACAGCCGAAAGACAACACAACGACTAGGGGACGTATGCTGATACTCATCTCATGATGAGACGTGTGTAAAAGCGGATAAGTGGAAACATTTAAATAACAAGACCGTTTACATTAAGACCGTTACATAGTGCACGTTACAACTGTAATACACAGTTTATTTGTAGTAGAGTGAGGTGAATGTAAGAGTCAGTGTATTTGTAGTAGATGGAGGTGACTGTAAGAGTCAGTATATTTGTAGTAGATAGTGACTGTAAGAGTCAGTGTGTTTGTAGAAGATGGAGGTAACTGTAAGAGTCAGTGTGTTTGTAGTAGATGAAGGTGACCGTTAGAGTCAGTGTGTTTGTAGTAGATGGAGGTGACTGTAAGAGTCAGTGTGTTTGTAGTAGATGGAGGTGACTGTAAGAGTCAGTGTGTTTGTAGTAGATGGAGGTGACTGTAAGAGACAGTGTGTTTGTAGTAGATGGAAGTAACTGTAAGAGTCAGTGTATTTGTAGTAGATGGAGGTGACTGTATGAGTCAGTTTGTTTGTAGTAAATGGAAATGACTGTAAGAGTCAGTTTGTTTGTAGTAGATGTTGGTGACTGAAAGAGTCAGTGTGTTTGTAACAGATGTAGGTGACTGTAGGAGTCAGTGTGTTTGTAGTAGATGGAGGTGACTGTAAGAATCAGTGTATTTGTAGTAGATGGAGGTGACTGTAAGAGTCAGTGTATTTGTAGCAGATAAAGGTGACTGTAAGAGTCAGTGTGTTTGTAGTAGATGAAGGTGACTGTAAGAGTCAGTGTGTTTGTAGAAGATGGAGGTAACTGTAAGAGTCAGTGTGTTTGTAGTAGATGAAGGTGACCGTTAGAGTCAGTGTGTTTGTAGTAGATGGAGGTGACTGTAAGAGTCAGTGTGTTTGTAGTAGATGGAGGTGACTGTAAGAGTCAGTGTGTTTGTAGTAGATGGAGGTGACTGTAAGAGTCAGTGTGTTTGTAGTAGACGGAGGTGACCGTTAGAGTCAGTGTGTTTTTAGTAGATGAGGGTGACTGTGGGAGTCAGTGTTTGTAGTAGATGGAGGTGACCTTTAGAGTCAGTGTGTTTGTAATAGATGGAAGTGACTGTGGGAGTCAGTGTTTTTAGTAGATGGAGGTGACCGTTAGAGTCCGTGTGTTTGTAATAAATGGAAGTGACTGTGAGAGTCAGTGTTTGTAGGAGATGGAGGTGACCATTAGAGTCAGTGTGTTTGTAGTAGATGGAAATGGCTGTAAGAGTCAGTGTGTTTGTAGTAGATGAGGTGACTGTAAGAGTCAGTGTGTTTGTAGTAGACGGAGGTGACCGTTAGAGTCAGTATGTTTTTAGTAGATGAGGGCGACTGTGGGAGTCAGAGTTTGTAGTAGATGGAGGTGACCGTTAGAGTAAGTGTGTTTGTAGCAGATGGAAGTGACTGTGGGAGTCAGTGTTTGTTGTAGATGAAGGTGACCGTTAGAGTCAGTGTGTTTGTAATAGATGGAAGTGACTGTGGGAGTCAGTGTTTGTAGTTGATGGAGGTGACCGTTAGAGTCAGTGTGTTTGTAGTAGGTGGAAGTGACTGTAAGAGTTAGTGAGTTTGTAGTAGATGGAGGTGACCGTTAGAGTCAGTGTGTTTGTAGTAGATGGAAGTGACTGTGGGAGTCAGTGGCTTTATTAAAGTCGGTGGTAACTGGTGTAATAAGTTAGATATTTTATTTAATTATATTAATTTGTTTATATTTAGACTTTAACAAAGAAAAAGACATCACCTCAGTGCAAAATAAAGACAAGTGGAACAATATAAAACAGGTAAATGAATTTAAATATTTGGGAACTTTGTTAACCTCAGATGGAAGATGTACAAAAGAGGTGAGATGCCGAATGGCTCAGGCAAAAGCAGCTTTCCAAAAAATTAGGAAGATACTATGCAATCCATTTTTGACAATAGAAACAAGAAAATGAGTTCTTAAATGTTACGTAGAGCCAGTCTTAACATATGGATACGAATCATGGACAATAGGGCAAAAGACAAGACAATCACTGGAGTCTGTAGAAATGTGGTTTTCCAGAAGTATATTGAGAGTACCATGGACAGCTAAGAAAAGTAATAAAGATGTTCTGAGAGAGGTCAAAGCAAAAAGAGAGCTAATTTCCAATATTAGGCAGAAACCATCATCATTTTTTTGGCCATGTAATGAGAAGAGAAATATTGGAATATATTGTAACAACTGGAAAAATTGAGGGACGAAGAGATAGAGGGAAGCAAAGAGAAAAAATAATATACAGCTTAAGAGAATGACTTGGCTGAAGGTCAACAACAGAAATGATAAATAGCTTCCAACATCGAAAGTTGTGGAGAGACATGATCACCTACTCCAGCAGGCCCGGTACTTGATGATGATGATGATTTAGACTTTATATTTTGAATCATCACAGCACATTTATAGTCTACAATGTTAATCATCACAGACTATTTCAGTCATAATTTATTTTCAAATTTTTTAGATCTTTAACTTGGCCCGTGATACATAATAGCGGAAGCACTTCTCTTAGAATTACTGTTTAATAATTTTTGACATTCTGGAGGCTAACACCGAATAACTATTGAGATGTCCATAAATGCGTATTATAAAAATTAATCTCTCTCACAACTTACTTATTACTTTGCTCTCTGAAGCACACAAATGAAACTTTTAACAACAATTTCACAACTAAATGTCCTCTATGTTCTCATTCACTGTTCTAATTCTGTCTACTGCTCAACTAATTTCTTAAGTTTGATGCTATCTTTTCCTATGTTCTCTACTCTAACCTTGACTAGTCCACATTTATGATTCTAACTGCTTCTTACTACTACTCCTTAGTTTGTTCCTAACTAACTTCTCAACTAACTTAAAACTAAAAACTACTAACTGTCTAACTGACTGGTCTAATTTGCGTGCCTAACTAAGTGAAAACCGATTGTGCTGAAGCTAAAATACCCAAACAATAATCTGCGTGTGCAATACCTGCGTCCAATGGAATTGTCGCGAAGCCCGACGCGAAGTTGACCGCTCTGTGACTTCTTAAATAACATCTGTTCAGCTTGACCTCTCCTTAGTTTCAAAATAATGATGATTACCTCATGTCTTTGACCTGTCCTGGAAGTTGTTTGTCAACCTATTTACCTGACGGGTCAAGCCACGCGTTGACTCACACTTTCACAACTACACAATTTCCATTCTCCCTAAATTTAAATCTGACTACTACCCTAACATAACCCCCACCTACTCGTCACCATCCTTCCTTCTCGGCTTTGTCCACTAACCGCTATGAACTTTCCATTCGCACAACTTGTTATACTGTCACTAATTACTGATGACTGCTATTCTATACCACTGTTATAGTCTGTTAAAAAAGTGGTTACCTGACCCATGCTTTAATTTACACATACTGTTACAGTGGGAGTCAGTGGGTTTATAGAAGTCGGAGGTAACATTGGGAGTCAGTGGGTTTATAGAAGTCGGAGGTAACTTTTGGAGTAAGTAGGTTTATAGATGTCGGAGGTAACTGTTGAAGTCAGTGTGTTTGTAGAAGACGGTGGTGTTTATGAGATTTTGTGGGTTTATAGAAGGCGAAGTTATAGAAGACAGAGACGACTTTGAGAGTAGGTGAGTTTATAGAAGACAGAGGCGACTTTGAGAGTCAGTGAGTTTTTATAGAAGACATAGGCGACTTTGAGAGTCAGTGATTTTTTGTAGAAGACATAGGCGACTTTGAGAGTCGGTGAGTTTTTATAGAAACGGAGGCAACTGTGTGTTTATAGAAGACGGAGATGACTGTGAGAGTCAGTGGGTCTATAGAAGACAGAAGTGAGAACACCAAAGACTTTCAAAGAAACTGTCCTGACCAGTAAGGAGACGGAAGATTCCGTTGAATGAGATAATTTGATGAAAATGTTGAACATAATTAATGAGTAGGGAGATCTCTT
Source organism: Megaustenia siamemsis (assembly GCA_032433765.1). Taxonomy (NCBI): domain Eukaryota; kingdom Metazoa; phylum Mollusca; class Gastropoda; order Stylommatophora; family Ariophantidae; genus Megaustenia; species Megaustenia siamemsis. The sequence goes on from JAVIAB010000124.1 coordinate 115,814,889, forward strand.
CCTCGGACAGATAGGTCAGACAATTACCGTTGTTCCTCTGCTTGGGTTAGGGTAAGAGCAGGATCTGGTCTTTAAGGTAGCCCGTCAATAGACAAGTGTAATTACGGCCCATCATTGTACCCATCGCTACAGCTCTGATCTGAGTAGAAATGTTATTATTGCTACACCCCTGATCTGAGCTGAAAATTTACTATCGCTAAATCTATGATCTGAGCCAAAAAACTACTATCGCTGCAGTTCTGACCGAGCATAAAAGTTACTATCGCTACAGTTCTGACCGAGCATAAAAGTTACTATCGCTACAGTTCTGACTTGAGCAGAGAAGTTACTATCGCTACAGTTCTGGCTTGAGCAGAAAAGTTACTATCGCTACAGTTCTGGCTGGAGCAGAAAAGTTACTATCGCTACAGTTCTGACTTGAGCATAGAAGTTACTATCGCTAAAGTTCTGACTTGAGCAGAAAAGTTACTATCGCTACAGTTCTGACTTGAGCAGAGAAGTTACTATCGCTACAGTTCTGGCTTGAGCAGAAAAGTTACTATCGCTACAGTTCTGACATGAGCAGAAAAGTTACTATCGCTACAGTTCTGACTTGAGCAGAGAAGTTACTATCGCTAAAGTTCTGACTTGAGTAGAAAATTTACTATCGCTACAGTTCTGACTTGAGCAGAGAAGTTACTATCGCTACAGTTCTGACTTGAGCAGAGAAGTTACTATCGCTACAGTTCTGACTTGAGCAGAGAAGTTACTATCGCTACAGTTCTGACTTGAGCAGAGAAGTTACTATCGCTTGAAGGCATCGTTAGTGTCTTAAATAGAACCATCGATGTTGAGAACATTGTTAGTGTCTTTAATGGAAGCAACTGTATTGAGAGCATCGTTAGTGTCTTTAATGGAAGCAACTGTATTGAGAGCATCGTTAGTGTCTTTAATGGAATCGGCAATGTTGAGGGCATCGTTAGTGTCTTTAATGGAAGCAACGATGTTGAGGGCATCGTTAGTGTCTTTAATAGAAGCGACTATATTGAGAGCATCGTTAGTGTCTTTAATAGAAGCAACTATATTGAGAGCATCGTTAGTGTCTTTAATAGAAGCGACTATATTGAGAGCATCGTTAGTGTCTTTAATGGAATCAACGATGTTGAGAGCATCATTAGTGTCTTTAATAGAAACAACTATATTGAGAGCATCGTTAGTGTCTTTAATAGAAGCAACTATATTGAGAGCATCGTTAGTGTCTTTAATAGAAGCGACTATATTGAGAGCATCGTTAGTGTCTTTAATGGAATCAGCGATGTTGAGAGCATCATTAGTGTCTTTAATAGAAGCAACTATACTGAGAGCATCGTTAGTGTCTTTAATAGAAGCGACTATATTGAGAGCATCGTTAGTGTCTTTAATGGAATCAGCGATGTTGAGAGCATCGTTAGTGTCTTTAATAGAAGCAACTATATTGAGAGCATCATTAGTGTCTTTAATAGAAGCAACTATATTGAGAGCATCGTTAGTGTCTTTAATAGAAGCGACTATATTGAGAGCATCGTTAGTGTCTTTAATAGAAGCAACTATATTGAGAGCATCGTTAGTGACTTTATGGGAAGCAACGATGTTCAGAGCATCGTTAGCGTCTTTAATGGAATCAGCGATGTTGAGAGCATCGTTAGTGTCTTTAATAGAAGCAACTATATTGAGAGCATCGTTAGTGTCTTTAATGGAATCAGCGATGTTGAGAGCATCGTTAGTGTCTTTAATAGAAGCAACGATGTTGAGAGCATCGTTAGTGTCTTTAATGGAATCGACTTCCTTGAAAGTGCTGTCTACATCTCTGACTTCCTTGAAAGTGTGGTCTACATCACTGACTTCCTTGAAAGTGTGGTCTACATCACTGACTTCCTTGAAAGTGTGGTCTACATCACTGACTTCCTTGAAAGGGTGGTCTACATCTCTGACTTCCTTGAAAGTGCTGTCTATATCTCTGACTTCCTTGAAAGTGTGGTCTACATCTCCGACTTCCTTGAAATTGTGGTCTACATCTCTGACTTTCTTGAAAGTGTGGTCTACATCTGTGACTTCCTTGAAAGTGTGGTCTACATCTCTGACTTCCTTGAAATTGTGGTCTACATCTCCGACTTCCTTGAAATTGTGGTCTACATCTGTGACTTTCTTGAAAGTGTGGTCTACATCTTCAACTTCCTTGAAAGAGCGGTCCACATCTTCAACTTCCTTGAAAGTGTGGTCTACATCTTCAACTTCCTTGAAAGTGTGGTCTACATCTTCAACTTCCTTGAAAGTGTGGTCTACATCACTGACTTACTTGAAAGGGTGGTCTACATCTCTGACTTCCTTGAAAGTGCTGTCTACATCTGTGACTTCCTTGAAAGTGCTGTCTACATCTGTGACTTCCTTGAAAGTGTGGTCTACATCTGTGACTTCCTTGAAAGTGTGGTCTACATCTCTGACTTCCTTGAAAGTGTGGTCTACATCTGTGACTTCCTTGAAAGTGCTGTCTACATCTCTGACTTCCTTGAAAGTGTGGTCTACATCTCTGACTTCCTTGAAAGTGTGGTCTACATCTGTGACTTCCTTGAAAGTGTGGTCTACATCACTGACTTCCTTGAAAGTGTGGTCTACATCTCTGACTTCCTTGAAAGTGCTGTCTACATCTGTGACTTCCTTGAAAGTGCTGTCTACATCTGTGACTTCCTTGAAAGTGCGGTCTACATCTCGGACTTCCTTGAAAGTATGGTCTACATCACTGACTTCCTTGAAAGTGTGGTCTACATCTCTGACTTCCTTGAAAGTGTGGTCTACATCTCTGACTTCCTTGAAAGTGTGGTCTACATCTCTGACTTACTTGAAAGGGTGGTCTACATCTCCGACTTCCTTGAAATTGTGGTCTACATGTCTGACTTCCTTGAAATTGTGGTCTACATCTGTGACTTTCTTGAAAGTGTGGTCTACATCTCTGACTTCCTTGAAAGTGTGGTCTACATCTGTGACTTCCTTGAAAGTGTGATCTACATCTGTGACTTCCTTGAAAGTGTGGTCTACTTCTATGACTTCCTTGAAAGTGTGGTCTACATCTATGACTTCCTTGAAAGTGCCGTCCACATCTTCAACTTACTTGAAAGAGCGGTCCACATCTTCAACTTCTTTGAAAGTGTGGCCTACATCTTCAACTTCCTTGAAAGAGCGGTCCACATCTTCAACTTCCTTGAAAGTGTGATCTGCATCTTCAACTTCCTTGAAAGTGTGGTCTACATCTTCAACTTCCTTGAAAGTGTGGTCTACATCTTCAACTTCCTTGAAAGTGTGGTCTACATCTTCAACAACCTTGAAAGTGTGGTCTACATCTATGACATCCTTGAAAATGCCGTCCACATCTTCAACTTCCATGAAAGTTTGGTCTACATCTTCAACTTCCTTGAAAGTGTGGTCTAAATCTTCAACTTCCTTGAAAGTGTGGTCCACATTTTTAACTTCCTTGAAAGTGTGGTCTACATCTTCAACCTCCTTGAAAGTGTGGTCTACATCTTCAACTTCCTTGAAAGTGTGGTCTACATCTTCAACTTCCTTGAAAGTGCGGTCTACATCTTCAACTTCCTTGTAAGTGTGGTCTACATCTATGACTTCCTTGAAAGTGCCGTCCACATCTTCAACTTCCTTGAAAGTGTGGTCTACATCTATGACTTCCTTGAAAGTGTGGTCTACATCTTCAACTTCCTTGAAAGTGTGGTCTACATCTTCAACTTCCTTGAAAGTGTGGTCTACATCTATGACATCCTTGAAAATGCCGTCCACATCTTCAACTTCCATGAAAGTTTGGTCTACATCTTCAACTTCCTTGAAAGTGTGGTCTACATCTTCAACTTCCTTGAAAGTGTGGTCCACATTTTCAACTTCCTTGAAAGTGTGGTCTACATCTTCAACTTCCTTGAAAGTGTGGTCTACATCTTCAACTTCCTTGAAAGTGTGGTCTACATCTTCAACTTCCTTGAAAGTGTGGTCTACATCTTCAACTTCCTTGAAAGTGTGGTCTACATCTTCAACTTCCTTGAAAGTGCGGCCAGATATCCGACTTTCTTGGCAGCATTTGTCAATCCTTGGTCATGAACTGCCCCTCCTTTGTTAAAGACAATAACGATGCTCTCAACATCGCTGATTCCATTAAAGACACTAACGATGCTCTCAGAGAAGTTACTATCGCTTGAAGGCATCGTTAGTGTCTTAAATAGAACCATCGATGTTGAGAACATCGTTAGTGTCTTTAATGGAAGCAACTGTTTTGAGAGCATCGTTAGTGTCTTTAATGGAAGCAACTGTTTTGAGAGCATCGTTAGTGTCTTTAATGGAATCGGCAATGTTGAGGGCATCGTTAGTGTCTTTAATGGAAGCAACGATGTTGAGGGCATCGTTAGTGTCTTTAATGGAATCGGCAATGTTGAGGGCATCGTTAGTGTCTTTAATAGAAGCGACTATATAGAGAGCATCGTTAGTGTCTTTAATAGAAGCAACTATATTGAGAGCATCGTTAGTGTCTTTAATAGAAGCGACTATATTGAGAGCATCGTTAGTGTCTTTAATGGAATCAGCGATGTTGAGAGCATCATTAGTGTCTTTAATAGAAGCAACAATATTGAGAGCATCGTTAGTGTCTTTAATAGAAGCAACTATATTGAGAGCATCGTTAGTGTCTTTAATAGAAGCGACTATATTGAGAGCATCGTTAGTGTCTTTAATGGAATCAGCGATGTTGAGAGCATCATTAGTGTCTTTAATAGAAGCAACTATACTGAGAGCATCGTTAGTGTCTTTAATAGAAGCGACTATATTGAGAGCATCGTTAGTGTCTTTAATGGAATCAGCGATGTTGAGAGCATCGTTAGTGTCTTTAATAGAAGCAACTATATTGAGAGCATCATTAGTGTCTTTAATAGAAGCAACTATATTGAGAGCATCGTTAGTGTCTTTAATAGAAGCGACTATATTGAGAGCATCGTTAGTGTCTTTAATAGAAGCAACTATATTGAGAGCATCGTTAGTGTCTTTATGGGAAGCAACGATGTTCAGAGCATCGTTAGCGTCTTTAATGGAATCAGCGATGTTGAGAGCATCGTTAGTGTCTTTAATAGAAGCAACTATATTGAGAGCATCGTTAGTGTCTTTAATGGAATCAGCGATGTTGAGAGCACCGTTAGTGTCTTTAATAGAAGCAACGATGTTGAGAGCATCGTTAGTGTCTTTAATGGAATCGACTTCCTTGAAAGTGCTGTCTACAACTGCGACTTCCTTGAAAGTGCAGTCTACATTTCTGACTTCCTTGAAAGTGTGGTCTACATCACTGACTTCCTTGAAAGTGTGGTCTACATCACTGACTTCCTTGAAAGGGTGGTCTACATCTCTGACTTCCTTGAAAGTGCTGTCTATATCTCTGACTTCCTTGAAAGTGTGGTCTACATCTCCGACTTCCTTGAAATTGTGGTCTACATCTGTGACTTTCTTGAAAGTGTGGTCTATATCTGTGACTTCCTTGAAAGTGTGGTCTACATCTCTGACTTCCTTGAAATTGTGGTCTACATCTCCGACTTCCTTGAAATTGTGGTCTACATCTGTGACTTTCTTGAAAGTGTGGTCTACATCTTCAACTTCCTTGAAAGAGCGGTCCACATCTTCAACTTCCTTGAAAGTGTGGTCTACATCTTCAACTTCCTTGAAAGTGTGGTCTACATCTTCAACTTCCTTGAAATTGTGGTCTACATCACTGACTTACTTGAAAGGGTGGTCTACATCTCTGACTTCCTTGAAAGTGCTGTCTAAATCTCTGACTTTCTTGAAAGTGCTGTCTACATCTGTGACTTCCTTGAAAGTGCTGTCTACATCTGTGACTTCCTTGAAAGTGCGGTCTACATCTCTGACTTCCTTGAAAGTGTGGTCTACATCTCTGACTTCCTTGAAAGTGTGGTCTACATCACTGACTTACTTGAAAGGGTGGTCTACATCTCCGACTTCCTTGAAATTGTGGTCTACATGTCTGACTTCCTTGAAATTGTGGTCTACATCTGTGACTTTCTTGAAAGTGTGGTCTACATCTCTGACTTCCTTGAAAGTGTGGTCTACATCTGTGACTTCCTTGAAAGTGTGATCTACATCTGTGACTTCCTTGAAAGTGTGGTCTACTTCTATGACTTCCTTGAAAGTGTGGTCTACATCTATGACTTCCTTGAAAGTGCCGTCCACATCTTCAACTTACTTGAAAGAGCGGTCCACATCTTCAACTTCTTTGAAAGAGCGGTCCACATCTTCAACTTCCTTGAAAGTGTGATCTGCATCTTCAACTTCCTTGAAAGTGTGGTCTACATCTTCAACTTCCTTGAAAGTGTGGTCTACATCTATGACTTCCTTGAAAGTGCCGTCCACATCTTCAACTTACTTGAAAGAGCGGTCCACATCTTCAACTTCTTTGAAAGAGCGGTCCACATCTTCAACTTCCTTGAAAGTGTGATCTGCATCTTCAACTTCCTTGAAAGAGCGGCCTACATCTTCAACTTCCTTGAAAGAGCGGTCCACATCTTCAACTTCCTTGAAAGTGTGATCTGCATCTTCAACTTCCTTGAAAGTGTGGTCTACATCTTCAACTTCCTTGAAAGTGTGGTCTACATCTTCAACTTCCTTGAAAGTGTGGTCTACATCTTCAACTTCCTTGAAAGTGTGGTCTACATCTATGACATCCTTGAAAATGCCGTCCACATCTTCAACTTCCATGAAAGTTTGGTCTACATCTTCAACTTCCTTGAAAGTGTGGTCTACATCTTCAACTTCCTTGAAAGTGTGGTCCACATTTTCAACTTCCTTGAAAGTGTGGTCTACATCTTCAACTTCCTTGAAAGTGTGGTCTACATCTTCAACTTCCTTGAAAGTGTGGTCTACATCTTCAACTTCCTTGAAAGTGCGGTCTACATCTTCAACTTCCTTGTAAGTGTGGTCTACATCTATGACTTCCTTGAAAGTGCCGTCCACATCTTCAACTTCCTTGAAAGTGTGGTCTACATCTATGACTTCCTTGAAAGTGTGGTCTACATCTTCAACTTCCTTGAAAGTGTGGTCTACATCTTCAACTTCCTTGAAAGTGTGGTCTACATCTATGACATCCTTGAAAATGCCGTCCACATCTTCAACTTCCATGAAAGTTTGGTCTACATCTTCAACTTCCTTGAAAGTGTGGTCTACATCTTCAACTTCCTTGAAAGTGTGGTCCACATTTTCAACTTCCTTGAAAGTGTGGTCTACATCTTCAACTTCCTTGAAAGTGTGGTCTACATCTTCAACTTTCTTGAAAGTGTGGTCTACATCTTCAACTTCCTTGAAAGTGTGGTCTACATCTTCAACTTCCTTGAAAGTGCGGCCAGATATCCGACTTTCTTGGCAGCATTTGTCAATCCTTGGTCATGAACTGCCCCTCCTTTGTTAAAGACACTAACGATGCTCTCAACATCGCTGATTCCATTAAAGACACTAACGATGCTCTCAGAGAAGTTACTATCGCTTGAAGGCATCGTTAGTGTCTTAAATAGAACCATCGATGTTGAGAACATCGTTAGTGTCTTTAATGGAAGCAACTGTTTTGAGAGCATCGTTAGTGTCTTTAATGGAAGCAACTGTTTTGAGAGCATCGTTAGTGTCTTTAATGGAATCGGCAATGTTGAGGGCATCGTTAGTGTCTTTAATGGAAGCAACGATGTTGAGGGCATCGTTAGTGTCTTTAATGGAATCGGCAATGTTGAGGGCATCGTTAGTGTCTTTAATAGAAGCGACTATATAGTGAGCATCGTTAGTGCCTTTAATAGAAGCAACTATATTGAGAGCATCGTTAGTGTCTTTAATAGAAGCGACTATATTGAGAGCATCGTTAGTGTCTTTAATGGAATCAGCGATGTTGAGAGCATCATTAGTGTCTTTAATAGAAGCAACAATATTGAGAGCATCGTTAGTGTCTTTAATAGAAGCGACTATATTGAGAGCATCGTTAGTGTCTTTAATGGAATCAGCGATGTTGAGAGCATCATTAGTGTCTTTAATAGAAGCAACTATATTGAGAGCATCATTAGTGTCTTTAATTGAAGCAACTATATTGAGAGCATCGTTAGTGTCTTTAATTGAAGCGACTATATTGAGAGCATCGTTAGTGTCTTTAATGGAATCAGCGATGTTGAGAGCATCATTAGTGTCTTTAATAGAAGCAACTATATTGAGAGCATCGTTAGTGTCTTTAATAGAAGCAACTATGTTGAGAGCATCGTTAGGGTCTTTAATAGAAGCAACTATATTGAGAGCATCGTTAGTGTCTTTAATAGAAGCGACTATGTTGAGAGCATCGTTAGTGTCTTTAATGGAATCAGCGATGTTGAGAGCATCATTAGTGTCTTTAATAGAAGCAACTATATTGAGAGCATCGTTAGTGTCTTTAATAGAAGCGACTATATTGAGAGCATCGTTAGTGTCTTTAATGGAATCAGCGATGTTGAGAGCATCATTAGTGTCTTTAATAGAAGCAACTTTATTGAGAGCATCGTTAGTGTCTTTAATAGAAGCGACTATATTGAGAGCATCGTTAGTGTCTTCAATGGAATCAGCGATGTTGAGAGCATCATTAGTGTATTTAATAGAAGCAACTTTATTTTGATAGCATCATTAGTGTCTTTAATTGAAGCAACTATATTGAGAGCATAGTTAGTGTCTTTAATAGAAGCGACTATATTGAGAGCATCGTTAGTGTCTTTAATAGAAGCAACTATATTGAGAGCATCGTTAGTGTCTTTAATAGAAGCAACTATGTTGAGAGCATCGTTAGTGTCTTTAATGGAATCAGCGATGTTGAGAGCATCATTAGTGTCTTTAATAGAAGCAACTATATTGAGAGCATCGTTAGTGTCTTTAATGGAATCAGCAATGTTGAGAGCATCGTTAGTGTCTTTAATGGAACCAGCGATATTGAGATCATCGCTAGTGTCTTTAATGGAATCAGCGATATTGAGATCATCGCTAGTGTCTTAAATGGAATTAGCGATATTGATAGCATCGTTAGTGTCTTTAATGGAATCAGCAATGTTGAGAGCATCGTTAGTGTCTTTAATGGAACCAGCGATATTGAGATCATCGCTAGTGTCTTTAATGGAATCAGCGATATTGAGATCATCGCTAGTGTCTTAAATGGAATTAGCGATATTGAGAGCATCGTTAGTGTCTTTAATGGAATCAGCAATGTTGAGAGCATCGTTAGTGTCTTTAATGGAATCAGCAATGTTGAGAGCATCGTTAGTGTCTTTAATGGAATCAGCAATGTTGAGAGCATCGTTAGTGTCTTTAATGGAACCAGCGATATTGAGAGCATCGTTAGTGTCTTTAATGTAAGGAACGATGTTGAGAGCATCGTTAGTGTCTTTAATGGAATCGGCGATGTTGACGGCATCGTTAGTGTCTTTAATGGAGTCAGGGATTTTGAGAGCACCGTTAGTGTTTTTAATGGAATCAGCGATGTTGAGAGCATCGTTAGTGTCTTTAATGGAAAGAACAATGTTGAGAGCATCGTTAGTGTCTTTAATGGAAGGAACGATGTTGAGAGCATCATTAGTGTCTTTAATAGAAGCAACTATATTGAGAGCATCGTTAGTGTCTTTAATAGAAGCGACTATATTGAGAGCATCGTTAGTGTCTTTAATGGAATCAGCGATGTTGAGAGCATCGTTAGTGTCTTTAATAGAAGCAACTATATTGAGAGCATCATTAGTGTCTTTAATAGAAGCAACTATATTGAGTGCATCGTTAGTGTCTTTAATAGTTGCAACTATATTGAGAGCATCGTTAGTGTCTTTAATGGAATCAACGATGTTCAGAGCATCGTTAGCGTCTTTAATGGAATCAGCGATGTTGAGAGCATCGTTAGTGTCTTTAATAGAAGCAACTATATTGAGAGCATCGTTAGTGTCTTTAATGGAATCAGCGATGTTGAGAGCATCGTTAGTGTCTTTAATAGAAGCAACGATGTTGAGAGCATCGTTAGTGTCTTTAATGGAATCGACTTCCTTGAAAGTGCTGTCTACATCTCTGACTTCCTTGAAAGTGCTGTCTACATCTGTGACTTCCTTGAAAGTGCTGTCTACATATCTGACTTCCTTGAAAGTGCTGTATACATCTGTGACTTTCTTGAAAGTGCGGTCTACATCTCTGACTTCCTTGAAAGTGTGGTCTACATCACTGACTTCCTTGAAAGTGTGGTCTACATCACTGACTTCCTTGAAAGTGTGGTCTACATCACTGACTTCCTTGAATGGGTGGTCTACATCTCTGACTTCCTTGAAAGTGCTGTCTATATCTCTGACTTCCTTGAAAGTGTGGTCTACATCTCCGACTTCCTTGAAATTGTGGTCTACATCTGTGACTTTCTTGAAAGTGTAGTCTACATCTGTGACTTCCTTGAAAGTGTGTTCTACATCTCCGACTTCCTTGAAAGTGCCGTCCACATCTTCAACTTCCATGAAAGTTTGGTCTACATCTTCAACTTCCTTGAAAGTGTGGTCTATATCTTCAACTTCCTTGAAAGTGTGGTCTACATCTTCAATTTCCTTGAAAGTGTGGTCTACATCTTCAACTTCCTTGAAAGTGTGGTCCACATCTTCAACTTCCTTGAAAGGGTGGTCTACATCTTCAACTTCCTTGAAAGTGTGGTCTACATCTGCAACTTCCTTGAAAGTGTGGTCTACATCTTCAACTTCCTTGAAAGTGCGGTCTACATCTTCAACTTCCTTGTAAGTGTGGTCTACATCTATGACTTCCTTGAAAGTGCCGTCCACATCTTCAACTTCCTTGAAAGTGTGGTCTACATCTATGATTTCCTTGAAAGTGCCGTCCAAATCTTCAACTTCCTTGAAAGTGTGGTCTACATCTTCAACTTCCTTGAAAGTGTGGTCTACATCTTCAACTTCCTTGAAAGTGCGGCCAGATATCCGACTTTCTTGGCAGCATTTGTCAATCCTTGGTCATGAACTGCCCCTCCTTTGTTAAAGACACTAACGATGCTCTCAACATCGCTGATTCCATTAAAGACACTAACGATGCTCTGAGAGAAGTTACTATCGCTTGAAGGCATCGTTAGTGTCTTAAATAGAACCATCGATGTTGAGAACATCGTTAGTGTCTTTAATGGAAGCAACTGTTTTGAGAGCATCGTTAGTGTCTTTAATGGAAGCAACTGTATTGAGAGCATCGTTAGTGTCTTTAATGGAATCGGCAATGTTGAGGGCATCGTTAGTGTCTTTAATAGAAGCGACTATATTGAGAGCATCGTTAGTGTCTTTAATAGAAGCGACTATATTGAGAGCATCGTAAGTGTCTTTAATGGAATCAGCGATGTTGAGAGCATCATTAGTGTCTTTAATAGAAGCACCTATATTGAGAGCATCGTTAGTGTCTTTAATTGAAGCGACTATATTGAGAGCATCGTTAGTGTCTTTAATGGAATACGCGATGTTGAGAGCATCATTAGTGTCTTTAATAGAAGCAACTATATTGAGAGCATCATTAGTGTCTTTAATTGAAGCAACTATATTGAGAGCATCGTTAGTGTCTTTAATTGAAGCGACTATATTGAGAGCATCGTTAGTGTCTTTAATGGAATCATCGATGTTGAGAGCATCATTAGTGTCTTTAATAGAAGCAACTATATTGAGAGCATCGTTAGTGTCTTTAATAGAAGCAACTATGTTGAGAGCATCGTTAGTGTCTTTAATAGAAGCAACTATATTGAGAGCATCGTTAGTGTCTTTAATAGAAGCAACTATGTTGAGAGCATCGTTAGTGTCTTTAATGGAATCAGCGATGTTGAGAGCATCATTAGTGTCTTTAATAGAAGCAACTATATTGAGAGCATCGTTAGTGTCTTTAATAGAAGCAACTATATTGAGAGCATCGTTAGTGTCTTTAATGGAATCAGCGATGTTGAGAGCATCATTAGTGTCTTTAATAGAAGCAACTATATTGAGAGCATCGTTAGTGTCTTTAATAGAAGCGACTATATTGAGAGCATCGTTAGTGTCTTTAATGGAATCAGCGATGTTGAGAGCATCATTAGTGTCTTTAATAGAAGCAACTTTATTGAGAGCATCGTTAGTGTCTTTAATAGAAGCAACTATATTGAGAGCATCGTTAGTGTCTTTAATTGAAGCGACTATATTGAGAGCATCGTTAGTGTCTTTAATGGAATCAGCGATGTTGAGAGCATCATTAGTGTCTTTAATAGAAGCAACTATATTGAGAGCATCGTTAGTGTCTTTAATAGAAGCAACTATGTTGAGAGCATCGTTAGTGTCTTTAATAGAAGCAACTATATTGAGAGCATCGTTAGTGTCTTTAATAGAAGCAACTATGTTGAGAGCATCGTTAGTGTCTTTAATGGAATCAGCGATGTTGAGAGCATCATTAGTGTCTTTAATAGAAGCAACTATATTGAGAGCATCGTTAGTGTCTTTAATAGAAGCGACTATATTGAGAGCATCGTAAGTGTCTTTAATAGAAGCAACTATATTGAGAGCATCGTTAGTGTCTTTAATGGAAGCAACGATGTTGAGAGCATCGTTAGCGTCTTTAATGGAATCAGCGATGTTGAGAGCATCGTTAGTGTCTTTAATAGAAGCAACTATATTGAGAGCATCGTTAGTGTCTTTAATGGAATCAGCGATGTTGAGAGCATCGTTAGTGTCTTTAATAGAAGCAACGATGTTGAGAGCATCGTTAGTGTCTTTAATGGAATCAGCGATGTTGAGAGCATCGTTAGTGTCTTTAATAGAAGCAACGATGTTGAGAGCATCGTTAGTGTCTTTAATGGAATCTGCGATGTTGAGAGCATCGTTAGTGTCTTTAATGGAATCAGCGATGTTGAGAGAATCGTTAGTGTCTTTAATGGAATGAACGATGTTGAGAGCATCGTTAGTGTCTTTAATGGAATCGGCGATGTTGAGGGCATCTTTAGTGTCTTTAATGGAATCAGCGATATTGAGAGCATCGTTAGTGTCTTTAATGGAATCAGCAATGTTGAGAGCATCGTTAGTGTCTTTAATGGAACCAGCGATATTGAGATCATCGCTAGTGTCTTTAATGGAATCAGCGATGTTGAGAGCATCGTTAGTGTCTTTAATGGAATCAGCGATGTTGAGAGCATCGATAGTGTCTTTAATGGAACGAGCGATATTGAGATCATCGCTAGTGTCTTTAATGGAATCAGCGATGTTGAGAGCATCGTTAGTGTCTTTAATGGAATCAGCGATGTTGAGAGCATCGTTAGTGTCTTTAATGGAAGGAACAATGTTGAGAGCATCGTTAGTGTCTTTAATGGAAGGAACGATGTTGAGAGCATCGTTAGTGTCTTTAATGGAACCAGCGATATTGAGAGCATCGTTAGTGTCTTTAATGGAATCAGCGATGTTGAGAGCATCGTTAGTGTCCTTAATGGAAGGAACGATGTTGAGAGCATCGTTAGTGTCTTTAATGGAATCGGCGATGTTGAGAGCATCGTTAGTGTCTTTAATGGAATCAGAGATGTTGAGAGCATCGTTAGTGTCTTTAATGTAAGGAACGATGTTGAGAGCATCGTTAGTGTCTTTAATGGAATCGGCGATGTTGACGGCATCGTTAGTGTCTTTAATGGAGTCAGGGATTTTGAGAGCACCGTTAGTGTTTTTAATGGAATCAGCGATGTTGAGAGCATCATTAGTGTCTTTAATAGAAGCAACTATATTGAGAGCATCGTTAGTGTCTTTAATAGAAGCGGCTGTATTGAGAGCATCGTTAGTGTCTTTAATGGAATCAGCGATGTTGAGAGCATCGTTAGTGTCTTTAATAGAAGCAACTATATTGAGAGCATCATTAGTGTCTTTAATAGAAGTAACTATATTGAGAGCATCGTTAGTGTCTTTAATAGAAGCGACTATATTGAGAGCATCGTTAGTGTCTTTAATAGAAGCAACTATATTGAGAGCATCGTTAGTGTCTTTAATGGAAGCAACGATGTTCAGAGCATCGTTAGCGTCTTTAATGGAATCAGCGATGTTGAGAGCATCGTTAGTGTCTTTAATAGAAGCAACTATATTGAGAGCATCGTTAGTGTCTTTATGGGAAGCAACGATGTTCAGAGCATCGTTAGCGTCTTTAATGGAATCAGCGATGTTGAGAGCATCGTTAGTGTCTTTAATAGAAGCAACTATATTGAGAGCATCGTTAGTGTCTTTAATGGAATCAGCGATGTTGAGAGCATCGTTAGTGTCTTTAATAGAAGCAACGATGTTGAGAGCATCGTTAGTGTCTTTAATGGAATCGACTTCCTTGAAAGTGCTGTCTACATCTGTGACTTCCTTGAAAGTGCGGTCTACATCTCTGACTTCCTTGAAATTGTGGTCTACATCACTGACTTCCTTGAAAGTGTGGTCTACATCTCCGACTTCCTTGAAAGGGTAGTCTACATCTCTGACTTCCTTGAAAGTGCTGTCTATATCTCTGACTTCCTTGAAAGTGTGGTCTATATCTCCGACTTCCTTGAAATTGTGGTCTACATCTGTGACTTTCTTGAAAGTGTGGTCTACATCTGTGACTTCCTTGAAAGTGTGGTCTACATCTCTGACTTCCTTGAAATTGCGGTCTACATCTCCGACTTCCTTGAAATTGTGGTCTACATCTGTGACTTTCTTGAAAGTGTGGTCTACATCTCTGACTTCCTTGAAAGTGTGTTCTACATCTCCGACTTCCTTGAAATTGTGGTCTACATGTCTGACTTCCTTGAAATTGTGGTCTACATCTCTGACTTCCTTGAAAGCGTGGTCTACATCTGTGACTTTCTTGAAAGTGTGGTCTACATCTCTGACTTCCTTGAAAGTGTGGTCTACGTCTATGACTTCCTTGAAAGTGTGATCTACATCTGTGACTTCCTTGAAAGTGTGGTCTACATCTGTGACTTCCTTGAAAGTGTGGTCTACATCTGTGACTTCCTTGAAAGTGTGGTCTACTTCTATGACTTCCTTAAAAGTGTGGTCTACATCTATGACTTCCTTGAAAGTGCCGTCCACATCTTCAACTTAGTTGAAAGAGCGGTCCACATCTTCAACTTCCTTGAAAGTGTGGTCTACATCTTCAACTTCCTTGAAAGTGTGGTCTACATCTTCAACTTGCTTGAAAGTGTGGTCTACATCTTCAACTTCCTTGAAAGTGTGGTCTACATCTTAAACTTCCTTGAAAGTGTGGTCTACTTCTATGACTTCCTTGAAAGTGCCGTCCACATCTTCAACTTCCATGAAAGTTTGGTCTACATTTTCAACTTCCTTGAAAGTGTGGTCTACATCTTCAACTTCGTTGAAAGTGTGGTCCACATCCTCAACTTCCTTGAAAGTGTGGTCTACATCTTCAACTTCCTTGAAAGTGTGGTCTACATCTGCAACTTCCTTGAAAGTGCGGTCTACATCTTCAACTTCCTTGTAAGTGTGGTCTACATCTATGACTTCCTTGAAAGTGCCGTCCACATCTTCAACTTCCTTGAAAGTGTGGTCTACATCTATGACTTCCTTGAAAGTGCCGTCCAAATCTTCAACTTCCTTGAAAGTGTGGTCTACATCTTCCACTTCCTTCAAAGTGTGGTCTACATCTTCAACTTCCTTGAAAGTGCGGCCAGATATCCGACTTTCTTGGCAGCATTTGTCAATCCTTGGTCATGAACTGCCCCTCCTTTGTTAAAGACACTAACGATGCTCTCAACATCGCTGATTCCATTAAAGATACTAACGATGCTCTCAGAGAAGTTACTATCGCTTGAAGGCATCGTTAGTGTCTTAAATAGAACCATCGATGTTGAGAACATCGTTAGTGTCTTTAATTGAAGCAACTGTTTTGAGAGCATCGTTACTGTCTTTAATGGAAGCAACTGTATTGAGAGCATCGTTAGTGTCTTTAATGGAATCGGCAATGTTGAGGGCATCGTTAGTGTCTTTAATGGAAGCAACGATGTTGAGGGCATCGTTAGTGTCTTTAATGGAATCGGCGATGTTGACGGCATCGTTAGTGTCTTTAATAGAAGCGACTATATTGAGAGCATCGTTAGTGTCTTTAATAGAAGCGACTATATTGAGAGCATCGTTAGTGTCTTTATTGGAATCAGCGATGTTGAGAGCATCATTAGTGTCTTTAATAGAAGCAACTATATTGAGAGCATCGTTAGTGTCTTTAATAGAAGCGACTATATTGAGAGCATCGTTAGTGTCTTTAATGCAATCAGCGATGTTCAGAGCATCATTAGTGTCTTTAATAGAAGCAACTATATTGAGAGCATCATTAGTGTCTTTAATTGAAGCAACTATATTGAGAGCATCGTTAGTGTCTTTAATTGAAGCGACTATATTGAGAGCATCGTTAGTGTCTTTAATGGAATCAGCGATGTTGAGAGCATCATTAGTGTCTTTAATAGAAGCAACTATATTGAGAGCATCGTTAGTGTCTTTAATAGAAGCAACTATGTTGAGAGCATCGTTAGTGTCTTTAATAGAAGCAACTATATTGAGAGAATCGTTAGTGTCTTTAATAGAAGCAACTATGTTGTGAGCATCGTTAGTGTCTTTAATGGAATCAGCGATGTTGAGAGCATCATTAGTGTCTTTAATAGAAGCAACGATGTTGAGAGCATCGTTAGTGTCTTTAATGGAATCAGCGATGTTGAGAGCATCGTTAGTGTCTTTAATGGAATCAGCGATGTTGAGAGCATCGTTAGTGTCTTTAATGGAACCAGCGATATTGAGATCATCGCTAGTGTCTTTAATGGAATCAGCGATGTTGAGAGCATCGTTGGTGTCTTTAATGGAATCAGCGATGTTGAGAGCTACGTTAGTGTCTTTAATCGAAGGAACAATGTTGAGAGCATCGTTAGTGTCTTTAATGGAAGGAACGATGTTGAGAGCATCGTTAGTGTCTTTAATGGAACCAGCGATATTGAGAGCATCGTTAGTGTCTTTAATGGAATCAGCGATGTTGAGAGCATCGTTAGTGTCTTTAATGGAATCAGCGATGTTGAGAGCATCGTTAGTGTCCTTAATGGAAGGAACGATGTTGAGAGCATCGTTAGTGTATTTAATGGAATCGGCGATGTTGAGAGCATCGTTAGTGTCTTTAATGGAATCAGCGATGTTGAGAGCATCATTAGTGTCTTTAATAGAAGCAACAATATTGAGAGCATCGTTAGTGTCTTTAATGGAATCGGCGATGTTGAGGGCATCGTTAGTGTCTTTAATGGAGTCAGGGATTTTGAGAGCACCGTTAGTGTTTTTAATGGAATCAGCGATGTTGAGAGCATCATTAGTGTCTTTAATAGAAGCAACTATATTGAGAGCATCGTTAGTGTCTTTAATAGAAGCGACTATATTGAGAGCATCGTTAGTGTCTTTAATGGAATCAGCGATGTTGAGAGCATCGTTAGTGTCTTTAATAGAAGCAACTATATTGAGAGCATCATTAGTGTCTTTAATAGAAGCAACTATATTAAGAGCATCGTTAGTGTCTTTAATAGAAGCGACTATATTGAGAGCATCGTTAGTTTCTTTAATAGAAGCAACTATATTGAGAGCATCGTTAGTGTCTTTAATGGAAGCAACGATGTTCAGAGCATCGTTAGCGTCTTTAATGGAATCAGCGATGTTGAGAGCATCGTTAGTGTCTTTAATGGAATCAGCGATGTTGAGGGCATCGTTAGTGTCCTTA
Organism: Megaustenia siamemsis; assembly: GCA_032433765.1. Lineage (NCBI taxonomy): Eukaryota > Metazoa > Mollusca > Gastropoda > Stylommatophora > Ariophantidae > Megaustenia > Megaustenia siamemsis. Next base: position 115,832,667 of record JAVIAB010000124.1, read on the forward strand.
ATGGAAGGAACGATGTTGAGAGCATCGTTAGTGTCTTTAATGGATTCGGCGATGTTGAGAGCATCGTTAGTGTCTTTAATGGAATCAGAGATGTTGAGAGCATCGTTAGTGTCTTTAATGTAAGGAACGATGTTGAGAGCATCGTTAGTTTCTTTAATGGAATCGGCGATGTTGAGGGCATCGTTAGTGTCTTTAATGGAGTCAGGGATTTTGAGAGCACCGTTAGTGTTTTTAATGGAATCAGCGATGTTGAGAGCTACGTTAGTGTCTTTAATCGAAGGAACAATGTTGAGAGCATCGTTAGTGTCTTTAATGGAAGGAACGATGTTGAGAGCATCGTTAGTGTCTTTAATGGAACCAGCGATATTGAGAGCATCGTTAGTGTCTTTAATGGAATCAGCGATGTTGAGAGCATCGTTAGTGTCTTTAATGGAATCAGCGATGTTGAGAGCATCGTTAGTGTCCTTAATGGAAGGAACGATGTTGAGAGCATCGTTAGTGTAATTAATGGAATCGGCGATGTTGAGAGCATCGTTAGTGTCTTTAATGGAATCAGAGATGTTGAGAGCATCGTTAGTGTCTTTAATGTAAGGAACGATGTTGAGAGCATCGTTAGTGTCTTTAATGGAATCGGCGATGTTGACGGCATCGTTAGTGTCTTTAATGGAGTCAGGGATTTTGAGAGCACCGTTAGTGTTTTTAATGGAATCAGCGATGTTGAGAGCATCATTAGTGTCTTTAATAGAAGCAACTATATTGAGAGCATCGTTAGTGTCTTTAATAGAAGCGACTGTATTGAGAGCATCGTTAGTGTCTTTAATGGAATCAGCGATGTTGAGAGCATCGTTAGTGTCTTTAATAGAAGCAACTATATTGAGAGCATCATTAGTGTCTTTAATAGAAGTAACTATATTGAGAGCATCGTTAGTGTCTTTAATAGAAGCGACTATATTGAGAGCATCGTTAGTGTCTTTAATAGAAGCAACTATATTGAGAGCATCGTTAGTGTCTTTAATGGAAGCAACGATGTTCAGAGCATCGTTAGCGTCTTTAATGGAATCAGCGATGTTGAGAGCATCGTTAGTGTCTTTAATAGAAGCAACTATATTGAGAGCATCGTTAGTGTCTTTATGGGAAGCAACGATGTTCAGAGCATCGTTAGCGTCTTTAATGGAATCAGCGATGTTGAGAGCATCGTTAGTGTCTTTAATAGAAGCAACTATATTGAGAGCATCGTTAGTGTCTTTAATGGAATCAGCGATGTTGAGAGCATCGTTAGTGTCTTTAATAGAAGCAACGATGTTGAGAGCATCGTTAGTGTCTTTAATAGAAGCGACTATATTGAGAGCATCGTTAGTGTCTTTATTGGAATCAGCGATGTTGAGAGCATCATTAGTGTCTTTAATAGAAGCAACTATATTGAGAGCATCGTTAGTGTCTTTAATAGAAGCGACTATATTGAGAGCATCGTTAGTGTCTTTAATGCAATCAGCGATGTTCAGCGCATCATTAGTGTCTTTAATAGAAGCAACTATATTGAGAGCATCATTAGTGTCTTTAATTGAAGCAACTATATTGAGAGCATCGTTAGTGTCTTTAATTGAAGCGACTATATTGAGAGCATCGTTAGTGTCTTTAATGGAATCAGCGATGTTGAGAGCATCATTAGTGTCTTTAATAGAAGCAACTATATTGAGAGCATCGTTAGTGTCTTTAATAGAAGCAACTATGTTGAGAGCATCGTTAGTGTCTTTAATAGAAGCAACTATATTGAGAGAATCGTTAGTGTCTTTAATAGAAGCAACTATGTTGTGAGCATCGTTAGTGTCTTTAATGGAATCAGCGATGTTGAGAGCATCATTAGTGTCTTTAATAGAAGCAACGATGTTGAGAGCATCGTTAGTGTCTTTAATGGAATCAGCGATGTTGAGAGCATCGTTAGTGTCTTTAATGGAATCAGCGATGTTGAGAGCATCGTTAGTGTCTTTAATGGAACCAGCGATATTGAGATCATCGCTAGTGTCTTTAATGGAATCAGCGATGTTGAGAGCATCGTTGGTGTCTTTAATGGAATCAGCGATGTTGAGAGCTACGTTAGTGTCTTTAATCGAAGGAACAATGTTGAGAGCATCGTTAGTGTCTTTAATGGAAGGAACGATGTTGAGAGCATCGTTAGTGTCTTTAATGGAACCAGCGATATTGAGAGCATCGTTAGTGTCTTTAATGGAATCAGCGATGTTGAGAGCATCGTTAGTGTCTTTAATGGAATCAGCGATGTTGAGAGCATCGTTAGTGTCCTTAATGGAAGGAACGATGTTGAGAGCATCGTTAGTGTATTTAATGGAATCGGCGATGTTGAGAGCATCGTTAGTGTCTTTAATGGAATCAGCGATGTTGAGAGCATCATTAGTGTCTTTAATAGAAGCAACAATATTGAGAGCATCGTTAGTGTCTTTAATGGAATCGGCGATGTTGAGGGCATCGTTAGTGTCTTTAATGGAGTCAGGGATTTTGAGAGCACCGTTAGTGTTTTTAATGGAATCAGCGATGTTGAGAGCATCATTAGTGTCTTTAATAGAAGCAACTATATTGAGAGCATCGTTAGTGTCTTTAATAGAAGCGACTATATTGAGAGCATCGTTAGTGTCTTTAATGGAATCAGCGATGTTGAGAGCATCGTTAGTGTCTTTAATAGAAGCAACTATATTGAGAGCATCATTAGTGTCTTTAATAGAAGCAACTATATTAAGAGCATCGTTAGTGTCTTTAATAGAAGCGACTATATTGAGAGCATCGTTAGTTTCTTTAATAGAAGCAACTATATTGAGAGCATCGTTAGTGTCTTTAATGGAAGCAACGATGTTCAGAGCATCGTTAGCGTCTTTAATGGAATCAGCGATGTTGAGAGCATCGTTAGTGTCTTTAATGGAATCAGCGATGTTGAGGGCATCGTTAGTGTCCTTAATGGAAGGAACGATGTTGAGAGCATCGTTAGTGTCTTTAATGGATTCGGCGATGTTGAGAGCATCGTTAGTGTCTTTAATGGAATCAGAGATGTTGAGAGCATCGTTAGTGTCTTTAATGTAAGGAACGATGTTGAGAGCATCGTTAGTTTCTTTAATGGAATCGGCGATGTTGAGGGCATCGTTAGTGTCTTTAATGGAGTCAGGGATTTTGAGAGCACCGTTAGTGTTTTTAATGGAATCAGCGATGTTGAGAGCTACGTTAGTGTCTTTAATCGAAGGAACAATGTTGAGAGCATCGTTAGTGTCTTTAATGGAAGGAACGATGTTGAGAGCATCGTTAGTGTCTTTAATGGAACCAGCGATATTGAGAGCATCGTTAGTGTCTTTAATGGAATCAGCGATGTTGAGAGCATCGTTAGTGTCTTTAATGGAATCAGCGATGTTGAGAGCATCGTTAGTGTCCTTAATGGAAGGAACGATGTTGAGAGCATCGTTAGTGTAATTAATGGAATCGGCGATGTTGAGAGCATCGTTAGTGTCTTTAATGGAATCAGAGATGTTGAGAGCATCGTTAGTGTCTTTAATGTAAGGAACGATGTTGAGAGCATCGTTAGTGTCTTTAATGGAATCGGCGATGTTGACGGCATCGTTAGTGTCTTTAATGGAGTCAGGGATTTTGAGAGCACCGTTAGTGTTTTTAATGGAATCAGCGATGTTGAGAGCATCATTAGTGTCTTTAATAGAAGCAACTATATTGAGAGCATCGTTAGTGTCTTTAATAGAAGCGACTGTATTGAGAGCATCGTTAGTGTCTTTAATGGAATCAGCGATGTTGAGAGCATCGTTAGTGTCTTTAATAGAAGCAACTATATTGAGAGCATCATTAGTGTCTTTAATAGAAGTAACTATATTGAGAGCATCGTTAGTGTCTTTAATAGAAGCGACTATATTGAGAGCATCGTTAGTGTCTTTAATAGAAGCAACTATATTGAGAGCATCGTTAGTGTCTTTAATGGAAGCAACGATGTTCAGAGCATCGTTAGCGTCTTTAATGGAATCAGCGATGTTGAGAGCATCGTTAGTGTCTTTAATAGAAGCAACTATATTGAGAGCATCGTTAGTGTCTTTATGGGAAGCAACGATGTTCAGAGCATCGTTAGCGTCTTTAATGGAATCAGCGATGTTGAGAGCATCGTTAGTGTCTTTAATAGAAGCAACTATATTGAGAGCATCGTTAGTGTCTTTAATGGAATCAGCGATGTTGAGAGCATCGTTAGTGTCTTTAATAGAAGCAACGATGTTGAGAGCATCGTTAGTGTCTTTAATGGAATCGACTTCCTTGAAAGTGCTGTCTACATCTGTGACTTCCTTGAAAGTGCGGTCTACATCTCTGACTTCCTTGAAATTGTGGTCTACATCACTGACTTCCTTGAAAGTGTGGTCTACATCTCCGACTTCCTTGAAAGGGTAGTCTACATCTCTGACTTCCTTGAAAGTGCTGTCTATATCTCTGACTTCCTTGAAAGTGTGGTCTATATCTCCGACTTCCTTGAAATTGTGGTCTACATCTGTGACTTTCTTGAAAGTGTGGTCTACATCTGTGACTTCCTTGAAAGTGTGGTCTACATCTCTGACTTCCTTGAAATTGCGGTCTACATCTCCGACTTCCTTGAAATTGTGGTCTACATCTGTGACTTTCTTGAAAGTGTGGTCTACATCTCTGACTTCCTTGAAAGTGTGTTCTACATCTCCGACTTCCTTGAAATTGTGGTCTACATGTCTGACTTCCTTGAAATTGTGGTCTACATCTCTGACTTCCTTGAAAGCGTGGTCTACATCTGTGACTTTCTTGAAAGTGTGGTCTACATCTCTGACTTCCTTGAAAGTGTGGTCTACGTCTATGACTTCCTTGAAAGTGTGATCTACATCTGTGACTTCCTTGAAAGTGTGGTCTACATCTGTGACTTCCTTGAAAGTGTGGTCTACATCTGTGACTTCCTTGAAAGTGTGGTCTACTTCTATGACTTCCTTAAAAGTGTGGTCTACATCTATGACTTCCTTGAAAGTGCCGTCCACATCTTCAACTTAGTTGAAAGAGCGGTCCACATCTTCAACTTCCTTGAAAGTGTGGTCTACATCTTCAACTTCCTTGAAAGTGTGGTCTACATCTTCAACTTGCTTGAAAGTGTGGTCTACATCTTCAACTTCCTTGAAAGTGTGGTCTACATCTTAAACTTCCTTGAAAGTGTGGTCTACTTCTATGACTTCCTTGAAAGTGCCGTCCACATCTTCAACTTCCATGAAAGTTTGGTCTACATCTTCAACTTCCTTGAAAGTGTGGTCTACATCTTCAACTTCGTTGAAAGTGTGGTCCACATCCTCAACTTCCTTGAAAGTGTGGTCTACATCTTCAACTTCCTTGAAAGTGTGGTCTACATCTGCAACTTCCTTGAAAGTGCGGTCTACATCTTCAACTTCCTTGTAAGTGTGGTCTACATCTATGACTTCCTTGAAAGTGCCGTCCACATCTTCAACTTCCTTGAAAGTGTGGTCTACATCTATGACTTCCTTGAAAGTGCCGTCCAAATCTTCAACTTCCTTGAAAGTGTGGTCTACATCTTCCACTTCCTTCAAAGTGTGGTCTACATCTTCAACTTCCTTGAAAGTGCGGCCAGATATCCGACTTTCTTGGCAGCATTTGTCAATCCTTGGTCATGAACTGCCCCTCCTTTGTTAAAGACACTAACGATGCTCTCAACATCGCTGATTCCATTAAAGATACTAACGATGCTCTCAGAGAAGTTACTATCGCTTGAAGGCATCGTTAGTGTCTTAAATAGAACCATCGATGTTGAGAACATCGTTACTGTCTTTAATGGAAGCAACTGTATTGAGAGCATCGTTAGTGTCTTTAATGGAATCGGCAATGTTGAGGGCATCGTTAGTGTCTTTAATGGAAGCAACGATGTTGAGGGCATCGTTAGTGTCTTTAATGGAATCGGCGATGTTGACGGCATCGTTAGTGTCTTTAATAGAAGCGACTATATTGAGAGCATCGTTAGTGTCTTTAATAGAAGCGACTATATTGAGAGCATCGTTAGTGTCTTTATTGGAATCAGCGATGTTGAGAGCATCATTAGTGTCTTTAATAGAAGCAACTATATTGAGAGCATCGTTAGTGTCTTTAATAGAAGCGACTATATTGAGAGCATCGTTAGTGTCTTTAATGCAATCAGCGATGTTCAGAGCATCATTAGTGTCTTTAATAGAAGCAACTATATTGAGAGCATCATTAGTGTCTTTAATTGAAGCAACTATATTGAGAGCATCGTTAGTGTCTTTAATTGAAGCGACTATATTGAGAGCATCGTTAGTGTCTTTAATGGAATCAGCGATGTTGAGAGCATCATTAGTGTCTTTAATAGAAACAACTATATTGAGAGCATCGTTAGTGTCTTTAATAGAAGCAACTATGTTGAGAGCATCGTTAGTCTTTAATAGAAGCAACTATATTGAGAGAATCGTTAGTGTCTTTAATAGAAGCAACTATGTTGTGAGCATCGTTAGTGTCTTTAATGGAATCAGCGATGTTGAGAGCATCATTAGTGTCTTTAATAGAAGCAACGATGTTGAGAGCATCGTTAGTGTCTTTAATGGAATCAGCGATGTTGAGAGCATCGTTAGTGTCTTTAATGGAATCAGCGATGTTGAGAGCATCGATAGTGTCTTTAATGGAACGAGCGATATTGAGATCATCGCTAGTGTCTTTAATGGAATCAGCGATGTTGAGAGCATCGTTAGTGTCTTTAATGGAATCAGCGATGTTGAGAGCATCGTTAGTGTCTTTAATGGAAGGAACAATGTTGAGAGCATCGTTAGTGTCTTTAATAGAAGCAACTATATTGAGAGCATCGTTAGTGTCTTTAATGGAATCAGCGATGTTGAGAGCATCGTTAGTGTCTTTAATAGAAGCAACGATGTTGAGAGCATCGTTAGTGTCTTTAATGGAATCGACTTCCTTGAAAGTGCTGTCTACATCTGTGACTTCCTTGAAAGTGCGGTCTACATCTCTGACTTCCTTGAAATTGTGGTCTACATCACTGACTTCCTTGAAAGTGTGGTCTACATCTCCGACTTCCTTGAAAGGGTAGTCTACATCTCTGACTTCCTTGAAAGTGCTGTCTATATCTCTGACTTCCTTGAAAGTGTGGTCTATATCTCCGACTTCCTTGAAATTGTGGTCTACATCTGTGACTTTCTTGAAAGTGTGGTCTACATCTGTGACTTCCTTGAAAGTGTGGTCTACATCTCTGACTTCCTTGAAATTGCGGTCTACATCTCCGACTTCCTTGAAATTGTGGTCTACATCTGTGACTTTCTTGAAAGTGTGGTCTACATCTCTGACTTCCTTGAAAGTGTGTTCTACATCTCCGACTTCCTTGAAATTGTGGTCTACATGTCTGACTTCCTTGAAATTGTGGTCTACATCTCTGACTTCCTTGAAAGCGTGGTCTACATCTGTGACTTTCTTGAAAGTGTGGTCTACATCTCTGACTTCCTTGAAAGTGTGGTCTACGTCTATGACTTCCTTGAAAGTGTGATCTACATCTGTGACTTCCTTGAAAGTGTGGTCTACATCTGTGACTTCCTTGAAAGTGTGGTCTACATCTGTGACTTCCTTGAAAGTGTGGTCTACTTCTATGACTTCCTTAAAAGTGTGGTCTACATCTATGACTTCCTTGAAAGTGCCGTCCACATCTTCAACTTAGTTGAAAGAGCGGTCCACATCTTCAACTTCCTTGAAAGTGTGGTCTACATCTTCAACTTCCTTGAAAGTGTGGTCTACATCTTCAACTTGCTTGAAAGTGTGGTCTACATCTTCAACTTCCTTGAAAGTGTGGTCTACATCTTAAACTTCCTTGAAAGTGTGGTCTACTTCTATGACTTCCTTGAAAGTGCCGTCCACATCTTCAACTTCCATGAAAGTTTGGTCTACATCTTCAACTTCCTTGAAAGTGTGGTCTACATCTTCAACTTCGTTGAAAGTGTGGTCCACATCCTCAACTTCCTTGAAAGTGTGGTCTACATCTTCAACTTCCTTGAAAGTGTGGTCTACATCTGCAACTTCCTTGAAAGTGCGGTCTACATCTTCAACTTCCTTGTAAGTGTGGTCTACATCTATGACTTCCTTGAAAGTGCCGTCCACATCTTCAACTTCCTTGAAAGTGTGGTCTACATCTATGACTTCCTTGAAAGTGCCGTCCAAATCTTCAACTTCCTTGAAAGTGTGGTCTACATCTTCCACTTCCTTCAAAGTGTGGTCTACATCTTCAACTTCCTTGAAAGTGCGGCCAGATATCCGACTTTCTTGGCAGCATTTGTCAATCCTTGGTCATGAACTGCCCCTCCTTTGTTAAAGACACTAACGATGCTCTCAACATCGCTGATTCCATTAAAGATACTAACGATGCTCTCAGAGAAGTTACTATCGCTTGAAGGCATCGTTAGTGTCTTAAATAGAACCATCGATGTTGAGAACATCGTTACTGTCTTTAATGGAAGCAACTGTATTGAGAGCATCGTTAGTGTCTTTAATGGAATCGGCAATGTTGAGGGCATCGTTAGTGTCTTTAATGGAAGCAACGATGTTGAGGGCATCGTTAGTGTCTTTAATGGAATCGGCGATGTTGACGGCATCGTTAGTGTCTTTAATAGAAGCGACTATATTGAGAGCATCGTTAGTGTCTTTAATAGAAGCGACTATATTGAGAGCATCGTTAGTGTCTTTATTGGAATCAGCGATGTTGAGAGCATCATTAGTGTCTTTAATAGAAGCAACTATATTGAGAGCATCGTTAGTGTCTTTAATAGAAGCGACTATATTGAGAGCATCGTTAGTGTCTTTAATGCAATCAGCGATGTTCAGAGCATCATTAGTGTCTTTAATAGAAGCAACTATATTGAGAGCATCATTAGTGTCTTTAATTGAAGCAACTATATTGAGAGCATCGTTAGTGTCTTTAATTGAAGCGACTATATTGAGAGCATCGTTAGTGTCTTTAATGGAATCAGCGATGTTGAGAGCATCATTAGTGTCTTTAATAGAAACAACTATATTGAGAGCATCGTTAGTGTCTTTAATAGAAGCAACTATGTTGAGAGCATCGTTAGTCTTTAATAGAAGCAACTATATTGAGAGAATCGTTAGTGTCTTTAATAGAAGCAACTATGTTGTGAGCATCGTTAGTGTCTTTAATGGAATCAGCGATGTTGAGAGCATCATTAGTGTCTTTAATAGAAGCAACGATGTTGAGAGCATCGTTAGTGTCTTTAATGGAATCAGCGATGTTGAGAGCATCGTTAGTGTCTTTAATGGAATCAGCGATGTTGAGAGCATCGTTAGTGTCTTTAATGGAACCAGCGATATTGAGATCATCGCTAGTGTCTTTAATGGAATCAGCGATGTTGAGAGCATCGTTGGTGTCTTTAATGGAATCAGCGATGTTGAGAGCTACGTTAGTGTCTTTAATCGAAGGAACAATGTTGAGAGCATCGTTAGTGTCTTTAATGGAAGGAACGATGTTGAGAGCATCGTTAGTGTCTTTAATGGAACCAGCGATATTGAGAGCATCGTTAGTGTCTTTAATGGAATCAGCGATGTTGAGAGCATCGTTAGTGTCTTTAATGGAATCAGCGATGTTGAGAGCATCGTTAGTGTCCTTAATGGAAGGAACGATGTTGAGAGCATCGTTAGTGTCTTTAATGGAATCGGCGATGTTGAGAGCATCGTTAGTGTCTTTAATGGAATCAGAGATGTTGAGAGCATCGTTAGTGTCTTTAATGTAAGGAACGATGTTGAGAGCATCGTTAGTTTCTTTAATGGAATCGGCGATGTTGAGGGCATCGTTAGTGTCTTTAATGGAGTCAGGGATTTTGAGAGCACCGTTAGTGTTTTTAATGGAATCAGCGATGTTGAGAGCATCCTTAGTGCCTTTAATAGAAGCAACTATATTGAGAGCATCGTTAGTGTCTTTAATAGAAGCGACTATATTGAGAGCATCGTTAGTGTCTTTAATGGAATCAGCGATGTTGAGAGCATCGTTAGTGTCTTTAATAGAAGCAACTATATTGAGAGCATCATTAGTGTCTTTAATAGAAGCAACTATATTGAGAGCATCGTTAGTGTCTTTAATAGAAGCGACTATATTGAGAGCATCGTTAGTGTCTTTAATAGAAGCAACTATATTGAGAGCATCGTTAGTGTCTTTAATGGAAGCAACGATGTTCAGAGCATCGTTAGCGTCTTTAATGGAATCAGCGATGTTGAGAGCATCGTTAGTGTCTTTAATGGAATCAGCGATGTAGAGAGCATCGTTAGTGTCTTTAATAGAATCAGCGATGTTGAGAGCATCGTTAGTGTCTTTAATGGAATCAGCGATGTTGAGAGCATCGTTAGTGTCTTTAATGGAATCAGCGATGTTGAGAGCATCGTTAGTGTCTTTAATGGAATCAGCGATGTTGAGAGCATCGTTAGTGTCTTTAATGGAAGCAACGATGTTGAGAGCATCGTTAGTGTCTTTAATGGTATCAGCGATGTTGAGAGCTACGTTAGTGTCTTTAATCGAAGGAACGATGTTGAGAGCATCGTTAGTGTCTTTAATGGAATCAGCGATGTTGAGAGCATCGTTAGTGTCTTTAACAAAGGAGGGGCAGTTCATGACCAAGGATTGACAAATGCTGCCAAGAAAGTCGGATATCTGGCCGCACTTTCAAGGAAGTTGAAGATGTAGACCACACTTTCAAGGAAGTTGAAGATGTAGACCACACTTTCAAGGAAGTTGAAGATTTGGACGGCACTTTCAAGGAAGTCATAGATGTAGACCACACTTTCAAGGAAGTTGAAGATGTGGACGGCACTTTCAAGGAAGTCATAGATGTAGACCACACTTACAAGGAAGTTGAAGATGTAGACCGCACTTTCAAGGAAGTTGAAGATGTAGACCACACTTTCAAGGAAGTTGAAGATGTAGACCACACTTTCAAGGAAGTTGAAGATGTAGACCACCTTTTCAAGGAAGTCAGAGATGTAGACCACACTTTCAAGAAAGTCACAGATGTAGACAGCACTTTCAAGGAAGTCACAGATGTAGACAGCACTTTCAAGGAAGTTGGAAATGTAGACCACACTTTCAAGTAAATCATAGATGTAGACCACACTTTCAAGGAAGTCATAGATGTAGACCACACTTTCATGGAAGTCATAGAAGTAGACCACACTTTCAAGGAAGTCACAGTTGTAGATCACACTTTCAAGGAAATCACAGATGTAGATCACACTTTCAAGGAAGTCAGCGATGTAGACCACACTTTCAAGAAAGTCACAGATGTAGACCACAATTTCAAGGAAATCAGACATGTAGACCACAATTTCAAGGAAGTCGGAGATGTAGACCACACTTTCAAGGAAGTCAGAGATGTAGACCACACTTTCAAGAAAGTCACAGATGTAGACCACAATTTCAAGGAAGTCGGAGATGTAGACCACACTTTCAAGGAAGTCAAAGATGTAGACCACACTTTCAAGAAAGTCACAGATGTAGACCACAATTTCAAGGAAGTCGGAGATGTAGACCACACTTTCAAGGAAGTCAGAGATATAGACAGCACTTTCAAGGAAGTCAGTGATGTAGACCACACTTTCAAGGAAGTCACAGATGTAGACAGCACTTTTAAGGAAATCAGAGATGTAGACAACACTTTCAGGGAAGTCAAAGATGTAGACAGCACTTTCAAGAAAGTCACAGATGTAGACCACCCTTTCAAGGAAGTCAGTGATGTAGACCACCTTTTCAAGGAAGTCAGTGATGTAGACCACACTTTCAAGGAAGTCAGAGATGTAGACCACACTTTCAAGGAAGTCACAGATGTAGACAGCACTTTCAAGGAAGTCACAGATGTAGACAGCACTTTCAAGGAAGTCGGAGATGTAGACCGCACATTCAAGGAAGTGGTAGATGTAGACCGCACTTTCAAGGAAGTGGGAGATGTAGACCGCACTTTCAAGGAAGTCAGAGATGTAGACCGCACTTTCAAGGAAGTCATAGATGTAGACCGCACTTTCAAGGAAGTCGGAGATGTAGTCCGCACTTTCATGGAAGTTGGAGATGTAGATCACACTTTCAAGGAAGTTGGAGATGTAGATAACATTTTCAAGGAAGTTGGAGATGTAGACCATACTTTCAAGCAAGTCGGTGATGTAGACAGCAATTTCAAGCTAGACAGAGATGTAGACCGCACTTTCAAGGAAGTTGGAGATGTTGACAGCGCTTTAAAGGAAGTCAGAGATGTAGACCACACTTTCAAGGAAGTTGAAGATGTAGACCACACTTTCAAGGAATTTGAAGATGTAGACCACACTTTCAAGGAAGTTGAAGATGTGGACCACACTTTCAAGGAAGTTGAAGATGTAGACCACACTTTCAAGGAAGTTGAAGATGTAGACCAAACTTTCATGGAAGTTGAAGATGTGGACGGCACTTTCAAGGAAGTCATAGATGTAGACCACACTTTCAAGGAAGTTGAAGATGTAGACCACACTTTTAAGGAAGTTGAAGATGTAGACCACACTTTCAAGGAAGTTGAAGATGTGGACCGCTCTTTCAAGGAAGTTGAAGATGTAGACCACACTTTCAAGGAAGTTGAAGATATGGACCGCTCTTTCAAGTAAGTTGAAGATGTGGACGGCACTTTCAAGGAATTCATAGATGTAGACCACACTTTCATGGAAGTCATAGAAGTAGACCACACTTTCAAGGAAGTCACAGATGTAGATCACACTTTCAAGGAACTCACAGATGTAGACCACACTTTCAAGGAAGTCAGAGATGTAGACCACACTTTGAAGAAAGTCACAGATGTAGACCACAATTTCAAGGAAGTCAGACATGTAGACCACAATTTCAAGAAAGTCGGAAATGTAGACCACACTTTCAAGGAAGTCAGAGATGTAGACCACACTTTCAAGAAAGTCACAGATGTAGACCACAATTTCAAGGAAGTCAGAGATGTAGACCACACTTTTAAGGAAGTCAAAGATGCAGACCACACTTTCAAGAAAGTCACAGATGTAGACCACAATTTCAAGGAAGTCGCAGATGTAGACAGCACTTTCAAGGAAGTCAGAGATATAGACAGCTATTTCAAGGAAGTCAGAGATGTAGACCACCCTTTCAAGGAAGTCAGTGATGTAGACCACACTTTCAAGGAAGTCAGTGATGTAGACCACACTTTCAAGGAAGTCAGAGATGTAGACCACACTTTCAAGAAAGTCACAGATGTAGACCACAATTTCAAGGAAGTCAGACATGTAGACCACAATTTCAAGGAAGTCGGAGATGTAGACCACACTTTCAAGAAAGTCAGAGATGTAGACCACACTTTCAAGAAAGTCACAGATGTAGACCACAATTTCAAGGAAGTCGGAGATGTAGACCACACTTTCAAGGAAGTCAAAGATGTAGACAACACTTTCAAGAAAGTCACAGATGTAGACCACAATTTCAAGGAAGTCGGAGATGTAGACCACACTTTCAAGGAAGTCAGAGATATAGACAGCACTTTCAAGGAAGTCAGAGATGTAGACCACCCTTTCAAGGAAGTCAGTGATGTAGACCACACTTTCAAGGAAGTCAGTGATGTAGACCACACTTTCAAGGAAGTCAGAGATGTAGACCGCACTTTCAAGGAAGTCACAGATGTAGACAGCACTTTCAAGGAAGTCAGAGATGTAGACAGCACTTTCAAGGAAGTCAGAGATGTAGACAGCACTTTCAAGGAAGTCAGAGATGTAGACCACCCTTTCAAGGAAGTCAGTGATGTAGACCACCTTTTCAAGTAAGTCAGTGATGTAGACCACACTTTCAAGGAAGTCAGAGATGTAGACCACACTTTCAAGGAAGTCACAGATGTAGACAGCACTTTCAAGGAAGTCACAGATGTAGACAGCACTTTCAAAGAAGTCAGAGATGTAGACCGCACATTCAAGGAAGTGGTAGATGTAGACCGCACTTTCAAGGAAGTGGGAGATGTAGACCGCACTTTCAAGGAAGTCAGAGATGTAGACCGCTCTTTTAAGGAAGTCATAGATGCAGACCGCGCTTTCAAGAAAGTCGGAGATGTAGTCCGCACTTTCAAGGAAGTCACAGATGTAGACAGCACTTTCAAGGAAGTCACAGATGTAGACAGCACTTTCAAGGAAGTCGGAGATGTAGACCGCACATACAAGGAAGTGGTAGATGTAGACCGCACTTTCAAAAAAGTTGGAGATGTAGATCACACTTTCAAGGAAGTTGGAGATGTAGATAACATTTTCAAGGAAGTTGGAGATGTAGACCATACTTTCAAGCAAGTCGTTGATGTAGACAGCAATTTCAAGCTAGACAGAGATGTAGACCGCACTTTCAAGGAAGTTGAAGATGTAGATCAAACTTTCATTGAAGTTGAAGATGTGGACGGCACTTTCAAGGAAGTCATAGATGTAGACCACACTTTCAAGGAAGTTGAAGATGTAGACCACACTTTTAAGGAAGTTGAAGATGTAGACCACACTTTCAAGGAAGTTGAAGATGTAGACCACACTTTCAAGGAAGTTGAAGATGTGGACCGCTCTTTCATGGAAGTTGAAGATGTAGATCACACTTTCAAGGAAGTTGAAGATGTGGACCGCTCTTTCAAGTAAGTTGAAGATGTGGACGGCACTTTCAAGGAAGTCATAGATGTAGACCACACTTTCAAGGAAGTCACAGATGTAGATCACACTTTCAAGGAACTCACAGATGTAGACCTCACTTTCAAGGAAGTCAGAGATGTAGACCACACTTTCAAGGAAGTCGGAGATGTAGACCACACTTTCAAGGAAGTCAGAGATGCAGACCACACTTTCAAGAAAGTCACAGATGTAGACCACAATTTCAAGGAAGTCGGAGATGTAGACCACACTTTCAAGGAAGTCGGAGATGTAGACCACACTTTGAAGAAAGTCACATATGTAGACCACAATTTCAAGGAAGTCAGACATGTAGACCACAATTTCAAGGAAGTCGGAGATGTAGACCACACTTTCAAGGAAGTCAGAGATGTAGACCACACTTTCAAGAAAGTCACAGATGTAGACCACAATTTCAAGGAAGTCGGAGATGTAGACCACACTTTTAAGGAAGTCAAAGATGCAGACCACACTTTCAAGAAAGTCACAGTTGTAGACCACAATTTCAAGGAAGTCGGAGATGTAGACCACACTTTCAAGGAAGTCAGAGATATAGACAGCTATTTCAAGGAAGTCAGAGATGTAGACCACCCTTTCAAGGAAGTCAGTGATGTAGACCACACTTTCAAGGAAGTCAGAGATGTAGACCGCACTTTCAAGGACTTCAGAGTTGTAGACCGCACTTTCAAGGAAGTCACAGATGTAGACAGCACTTTCAAGGAAGTCAGAGATGTAGACAGCACTTTCAAGGAAGTCAGAGATGTAGACCACCCTTTCAAGGAAGTCAGTTATGTAGACCACCTTTTCAAGGAAGTCAGTGATGTAGACCACACTTTCAAGGAAGTCAGAGATGTAGACCACACTTTCAAGGAAGTCACAGATGTAGACAGCACTTTCAAGGAAGTCACAGATGTAGACAGCACTTTCAAGGAAGTCGGAGATGTAGACCGCACTTTCAAGGAATTGGGAGATGTAGACCGCACTTTCAAGGAAGTCAGAGATGTAGACCACACTTTCAAGGAAGTCAGAGATGTAGACCACACTTTCAAAAAAGTCATAGAAGTAGACCACACTTTCAAGGAAGTCAGACATGTAGACCACACTTTCAAGGAAGTCAGAGATGTAGACCACACTTTCAAGAAAGTCACAGATGTAGACCACAATTTCAAGGAAGTCACAGATGTAGACCACACTTTCAAGGAAGTCAGAGATGTAGACCACACTTTCAAGAAAGTCACAGATGTAGACCACAATTTCAAGGAAGTCAGACATGTAGACCAGAATTTCAAGGAAGTCGGAGATGTAGACCACACTTTCAAGAAAGTCAGAGATGTAGACCACAATTTCAAGGAAGTCGGAGATGTAGATCACACTTTCAAGGAAGTCAAAGATGTAGACCACACTTTCAAGAAAGTCACAGATGTAGACCACAATTTCAAGGAAGTCGGAGATGTAGACCATACTTTCAAGGAAGTCAGAGATAAAGACAGCACTTTCAAGGAAGTCAGAGATGTAGACCACGCTTTCAAGGAAGTCAGTGATGTAGACCACACTTTCAAGGAAGTCAGTGATGTAGACCACACTTTCAAGCAAGTCACAGATGTAGACCGCACTTTCAAGGAAGTCACAGATGTAGACAGCACTTTCAAGGAAGTCAGAGATGTAGACAGCACTTTCAAGGAAGTCAGAGATGTAGACAGCACTTTCAAGGAAGTCAGAGATGTAGACCACCCTTTCAAGGAAGTCAGTGATGTAGACCACCTTTTCAAGGAAGTCAGTGATGTAGACCACACTTTCAAGGAAGTCAGAGATGTAGACCACACTTTCAAGGAAGTCACAGATGTAGACAGCACTTTCAAGGAAGTCACAGATGTAGACAGCACTTTCAAAGAAGTCAGAGATGTAGACCGCACATTCAAGGAAGTGGTAGGTGTAGACCGCACTTTCAAGGAAGTGGGAGATGTAGACCGCACTTTCAAGGAAGTCAGAGATGTAGACCGCTCTTTTAAGGAAGTCATAGATGAAAACCGCACTTTCAAGGAAGTCGGAGATGTAGTCCGCACTTTCAAGGACGTCACAGATGTAGACAGCACTTTCAAGGAAGTCACAGATGTAGACAGCACTTTCAAGGAAGTCGGAGATGTAGACCGCACATTCAAGGAAGTGGTAGATGTAGACCGCACTTTCAAGGAAGTGGGAGATGTAGACCGCACTTTCAAGGAAGTCAGAGATGTATACCGCACTTTCAAGGAAGTCATAGATGTAGACTGCACTTTCAAGGAAGTCGGAGATGTAGTCCGCACTTTCATGGAAGTTGGAGATGTAGATCACACTTTCAAGGAAGTTGGAGATGTAGATAACATTTTCAAGGAAGTTGGAGATGTAGACCATACTTTCAAGCAAGTCGGTGATGTAGACAGCAATTTCAAGCTAGACAGAGATGTAGACCACACTTTCAAGGAAGTTGAAGATGTAGACCACACTTTCAAGGAAGTTGAAGATGTGGACCACACTTTCCAGGAAGTTGAAGATATAGACCACACTTTCAAGGAAGTTGAAGATGTAGACCAAACTTTCATGGAAGTTGAAGATGTAGACCACACTTTCAAGGAAGTTGAAGATGTAGACCACACTTTCAAGGAAATTGAAGATGTGGACCGCTCTTTCAAGTAGGTTGAAGATGTGGACGGCACTTTCAAAGAAGTCATAGATGTAGACCACACTTTCATGGAAGTCATAGAAGTAGACCACACTTTCAAGGAAGTCAGACATGTAGACCACACTTTCAAGAAAGTCACAGATGTAGACCACAATTTCAAGGAAGTCAGACATGTAGACCACAATTTCAAGGAAGTCGGAGATGTAGACCACACTTTCAAGGAAGTCAGAGATGTAGACCACACTTTCAAGAAAGTCACAGATGTAGACCTCAATTTCAAGGAAGTCGGAGATGTAGACCACACTTTTAAGGAAGTCAAAGATGCAGACCACACTTTCAAGAAAGTCACAGATGTAGACCACAATTTCAAGGAAGTCAGACATGTAGACCACAATTTCAAGGAAGTCGGAGATGTAGACCACACTTTCAAGGAAGTCAGAGATGTAGACAAAACTTTCAAGAAAGTCACAGATGTAGACCACAATTTCAAGGAAGTCGGAGATGTAGACCACACTTTTAAGGAAGTCAAAGATGCAGACCACACTTTCAAGAAAGTCACAGATGTAGACCACAATTTCAAGGAAGTCGCAGATATAGACAGCACTTTCAAGGAAGTCAGAGATATAGACAGCTATTTCAAGGAAATCAGAGATGTAGACCACCCTTTCAAGGAAGTCAGTGATGTAGACCACACTTTCAAGGAAGTCAGTGATGTAGACCACACTTTCAAGGAAGTCAGAGATGTAGACCGCACTTTCAAGGAAGTCACAGATGTAGACAGCACTTTCAAGGAAGTCAGAGATGTAGACAGCACTTTCAAGGAAGTCAGAGATGTAGACAGCACTTTCAAGGAAGTCAGAGATGTAGACAGCACTTTCAAGGAAGTCAGAGATGTAGACCACCCTTTCAAGGAAGTCAGTTATGTAGACCACACTTTCAAGGAGGTCACAGATGTAGACCACACTTTCAAGGAAGTCACAGATGTAGACAGCACTTTCAAGGAAGTCGGAGATGTAGACCGCACATTCAAGGAAGTGGTAGATGTAGACCGCACTTTCAAGGAATTGGGAGATGTAGACCGCACTTTCAAGGAAGTCACAGATGTAGATCACACTTTCAAGGAAGTCACAGATGTAGACCACACTTTCAAGGAAGTCAGAGATGTAGACCACACTTTCAAGAAAGTCACAGATGTAGACCACAATTTCAAGGAAGTCAGACATGTAGACCACAATTTCAAGGAAGTCGGAGATGTAGACCACACTTTCAAGAAAGTCAGAGATGTAGACCACACTTTCAAGAAAGTCACAGATGTAGACCACAATTTCAAGGAAGTCGGAGATGTAGACCACACTTTCAAGGAAGTCAGAGATATAGACAGCACTTTCAAGGAAGTCAGAGTTGTAGACCACCCTTTCAAGGAAGTCAGTGATGTAGACCACACTTTCAAGGAAGTCAGTGATGTAGACCACACTTTCAAGGAAGTCAGAGATGTAGACCGAACTTTCAAGGAAGTCACAGATGTAGACAGCACTTTCAAGGAAGTCAGAGATGTAGACAGCACTTTCAAGGAAGTCAGAGATGTAGACCACCCTTTCAAGGAAGTCAGTGATGTAGACCGCACTTTCAAGGAAGTCATAGATGTAGACCGCACTTTCAAGGAAGTCAGAGATGTAGACCGCACTTTCAAGGAAGTCATAGATGTAGACCGCACTTCAAGGAAGTGGGAGATGTAGTCCGCACTTTCATGGAAGTTGGAGATGTAGATCACACTTTCAAGGAAGTTGGAGATGTAAATAACATTTTCAAGGAAGTTGGAGATGTAGACCATACTTTCAAGCAAGTCGGTGATGTAGACAGCAATTTCAAGCTAGACAGAGATGTAGACCGCACTTTCAAGGAAGTTGGAGATGTTGACAGCGCTTTAAAGGAAGTCAGAGATGTAGACCACACTTTCAAGGAAGTTGAAGATGTAGACCACACTTTCAAGGAAGTTGAAGATGTGGACCACACTTTCCAGGAAGTTGAAGATGTAGACCACACTTTCAAGGAAGTTGAAGATGTAGACCAAACTTTCATGGAAGTTGAAGATGTGGACGGCACTTTCAAGGAAGTCATAGATGTAGACCACACTTTCAAGGAAGTCATAGATGTAGACCACACTTTCAAGGAAGTTGAAGATGTAGACCACACTTTCAAGGAAGTTGAAGATGTAGACCACACTTTCAAGGAAGTTGAAGATGTAGACCACACTTTCAAGGAAATTGAAGATGTGGACCGCTCTTTCAAGGAAGTTGAAGATGTAGGCCGCTCTTTCAAGGAAGTTGAAGATGTGGACCGCTCTTTCAAGGAAGTTGAAGATGTGGACCGCTCTTTCAAGGAAGTTGAAGATGTGGACCGCTCTTTCAAGGAAGTTGAAGATGTAGACCACACTTTCAAGGAAATTGAAGATGTGGACCGCTCTTTCAAGGAAGTTGAAGATGTAGACCACACTTTCAAGGAAGTTGAAGATGTGGACCGCTCTTTCAAGTAAGTTGAAGATGTGGACGGCACTTTCAAAGAAGTCATAGATGTAGACCACACTTTCATGGAAGTCATAGAAGTAGACCACACTTTCAAGGAAGTCACAGATGTAGACCACACTTTGAAGAAAGTCGCAGATGTAGACCACAATTTCAAGGAAGTCAGACATGTAGACCACAATTTCAAGGAAGTCGGAGATGTAGACCACACTTTCAAGGAAGTCAGAGATGTAGACCACACTTTCAAGAAAGTCACAGATGTAGACCTCAATTTCAAGGAAGTCGGAGATGTAGGCTATACTTTTAAGGAAGTCAAAGATGCAGACCACACTTTCAAGAAAGTCACAGATGTAGACCACAATTTCAAGGAAGTCGGAGATGTAGACCACACTTTCAAGGAAGTCAGAGATATAGACAGCTATTTCAAGGAAGTCAGAGATGTAGACCACCCTTTCAAGGAAGTCGGAGATGTAGACCACACTTTCAAGGAAGTCAGTGATGTAGACCACACTTTCAAGGAAGTCAGAGATGTAGACCGCACTTTCAAGGAAGTCACAGATGTAGACAGCACTTTCAAGGAAGTCAGAGATGTAGACAGCACTTTCAAGGAAGTCAGAGATGTAGACCACCCTTTCAAGGAAGTCAGTTATGTAGACCACCTTTTCAAGGAAGTCAGTGATGTAGACCACACTTTCAAGGAAGTCACAGATGTAGACAGCACTTTCAAGGAAGTCAGAGATGTAGACAGCACTTTCAAGGAAGTCAGAGATGTAGACAGCACTTTCAAGGAAGTCGGAGATGTAGTCCACCCTTTCAAGGAAGTCAGTTATGTAGACCACCTTTTCAAGGAAGTCAGTTATGTAGACCACCTTTTCAAGGAAGTCAGTTATGTAGACCACACTTTCAAGGAAGTCAGAGATGTAGACCACACTTTCAAGGAAGTCACAGATGTAGACAGCACTTTCAAGGAAGTCACAGATGTAGACAGCACTTTCAAGGAAGTCGGAGATGTAGACCGCACATTCAAGGAAGTGGTAGATGTAGACCGCACTTTCAAGGAATTGGGAGATGTAGACCGCACTTTCAAGGAAGTCAGAGATGTAGACCACACTTTCAAGGAAGTCACAGATGTAGATCACACTTTCAAGGAAGTCACAGATGTAGACCACACTTTCAAGGAAGTCAGAGATGTAGACCACACTTTCAAGAAAGTCACAGATGTAGACCACAATTTCAAGAAAGTCACAGATGTAGACCACAATTTCAAGGAAGTCGGAGATGTAGACCACACTTTCAAGGAAGTCAAAGATGTAGACCACACTTTCAAGAAAGTCACAGATGTAGACCACAATTTCAAGGAAGTCGGAGATGTAGACCACACTTTCAAGAAAGTCAGAGATATAGACAGCACTTTCAAGGAAGTCAGAGATGTAGACCACACTTTCAAGGAAGTCACAGATGTAGACAGCACTTTCAAGGAAGTCACAGATGTAGACAGCACTTTCAAAGAAGTCAGAGATGTAGACCGCACATTCAAGGAAGTGGTAGATGTAGACCGCACTTTCAAGGAAGTGGGAGATGTAGACCGCACTTTCAAGGAAGTCAGAGATGTAGACCGCTCTTTTAAGGAAGTCATAGATGCAGACCGTACTTTCAAGGAAGTCATAGATGTAGACCGCACTTTCAAGGAAGTCATAGATGTTGACCGCACTTTCAAGGAAGTCGGAGATGTAGTCCGCACTTTCCTGGAAGTTGGAGATGTTGATCACACTTTCAAGGAAGTTGGAGATGTAGACCACACTTTCAAGCAAGTCGGTGATGTAGACAGCAATTTCAAGCTAGACAGAGATGTAGACCGCACTTTCAAGGAAGTTGGAGATGTTGACAGCGCTTTAAAGGAAGTCAGAGATGTAGACCACACTTTCAAGGAAGTTGAAGATGTAGACCACACTTTCAAGGAAATTGAAGATGTGGACCACACTTTCAAGGAAGTTGAAGATGTAGACCACACTTTCAAGGAAGTTGAAGATGTAGACCAAACTTTCATGGAAGTTGAAGATGTGGACGGCACTTTCAAGGAAGTCATAGATGTAGACCACACTTTCAAGGAAGTTGAAGATGTAGACCACACTTTCAAGGAAGTTGAAGATGTGGACGGCACTTTCAAGTAAGTTGAAGATGTGGACCGCTCTTTCAAGTAAGTTGAAGATGTGGACGGCACTTTCAAGGAAGTCATAGATGTAGACCACACTTTCATGGAAGTCATAGAAGTAGACCACACTTTCAAGGAAGTCACAGATGTAGACCACACTTTGAAGAAAGTCATATATGTAGACCGCACTTTCAATGAAGTGGGAGATGTAGACAGCACTTTCAAGGAAGTCGGAGATGCAGACAGAACATTCAAGGAAGTTGGATATGTAGGCAGCACTTTCAAGGAAGTTGGATATGTAGGCAGCACTTTCAAGGAAGTGGGAGAGGTAGACAGCACTTTCAAGGATGTCGGAGATGCAGACAGCACATTCAAGGAAGTTGGATATGCAGACAGCAATTTCAAGGAAGTTGGATATGCAGACAGCCCTTTCAAGGAAGTTGGATATGCAGACAGCACTTTCAAGGAAGTTGGATATGCAGACAGCACTTTCAAAGAAGTTGGATATTTAGAAACCACTTTCAAGGAAATGTAGATGATTATTCTCAATAGTACTTGTTGTTATTATTGTATTATGATTGAGAACATCATTAGCGTCTTTAATAGAAGCAACTATATTGAGAGCATCGTTAGCGTCTTTAATAGAAGCAACTATATTGAGAGCATCGTTAGCGTCTTTAATAGAAGCAACTATATTGAGAGCATCGTTAGTGTCTTTAATAGAAGCAACTATATTGAGAGGATCGTTAGTGTCTTTAATGCAATCATCGATGTTGAGAGCATCGTTAGTGTCTTCAATAGAAGCAACTATATTGAGAGCATCGTTAGTGTCTTTAATGGAATCAGCGATGTTGAGAGCATCGTTAGTGTCTTTAATAGAAGCAACTATATTGTGAGCATCGTTAGTGTCTTTAATAGAAGCGACTATTTGAGAGCATCGTTAGTGTCTTTAATAGAAGCAACGATCTTGAGAGCATCGTTAGTGTCTTTAATAGAAGCAACTATATTGAGAGCGTCGTTAGTGTATTTAATAGAAGCAACGATCTTGAGAGCATCGTTAGTGTCTTTAATAGAAGCAACGATCTTGAGAGCATCGTTAGTGTCTTTAATATAAGCAACGATCTTGAGAGCATTGTTAGTGTCTTTAATAGAAGCAACTATATTGAGAGCGTCGTTAGTGTCTTTAATAGAAGCAACGATCTTGAGAGCATCGTTAGTGTCTTTAATAGAAGCTACTATATTGAGAGCGTCGTTAGTGTCTTTAATAGAAGCAACGATCTTGAGAGCATCGTTAGTGTCTTTAATAGAAGCAACTATATTGAGAGCGTCGTTAGTGTATTTAATAGAAGCAACGATCTTGAGAGCATCGTTAGTGTCCATAATAGAAGCAACTATATTGAGAGCATCGTTAGTGTCTTTAATGGAATCAGCGATGTTGAGAGCATCGTTAGTGTCTTTAATGGAATCAGCGGTGTTGAGGGCATCGTTAGTGTCTTTAATGGAATCAGCGATGTTGAGAGCATCGTTAGTGTCTTTAATGGAATCGGCAATGTTGATAACATCGTTAGTGTCTTTAATGGAATCAGCGATGTTGAGAGCATCGTTAGTGTCTTTAATGGAATCAGCTATGTTGAGGGCATCGTTAGTGTCTTTAATGGAATCGTTAATGTTGAAAGCATCGTTAGTGTCTTTAATGGAATCGGCAATGTTGTGAACATCGTTAGTGTCTTTAATGGAATCAGCGATGTTGAGAGCATCGTTAGTGTCTTTAATGGAATCAGCGAAGTTGAGGGCATCGTTAGTGTCTTTAATGGATTCGGCGATGTTGAGAGCATCGTTAGTGTCTTTAATGGAATCGGCGATGTTGAGAACATCGTTAGTGTCTTTAATGGAATCAGCGATGTTGAGAGCATCGTTAGTGTCTTTAATGGAATCAGCGATGTTGAGATCATCGTTAGTGTCTTTAATGGAATCGGCAATGTTGAGAGCATCGTTAGTGTCTTTAATGGAATCAGCGATGTTGAGAGCATCGTTAGTGTCTTTAATGGAATCAGCGATGTTGAGAGCATCGTTAGTGTCTTTAATGAAATCAGCAATGTTGAGAGCATCGTTAGTGTCTTTAATGGAATCAGCAATGTTGAGAGCATCGTTAGTGTCTTTAATGGAATCAGCGATGTTGAGAGCATCGTTAGTGTCTTTAATGGAATCAGCGATGTTGAGAGCATCGTTAGTGTCTTTAATGGAATCAGCGATGTTGAGAGCATCGTTAGTGTCTTTAATGGAATCAGCGATGTTGAGAGCATCGTTAGTGTCTTTAATGGAATCAGTGATGTTGAGAGCATCGTTAGTGTCTTTAATGGAATCAGCGATGTTGAGAGCATCGTTAGTGTCTTTCGGAGACGTAGACAGCACTTTCAAGGAAGTTGGATATGCAGACAGCACTTTCAAGGAAGTTGGATATGCAGACAGCACTTTCAAGGAAATGTAGATGATGATTCTCAATAGTGCTTGTTGTTATTATATTTTGATGATTCTCAATAGTGCATGTTGTTATTATATTTTGATGATTCTCAATAGTGCTTGTTGTTATTATTGTTTGATGATTCTCAATAGTGCTTGTTGTTATTATTGTTTGATTATTCTCAATAGTACTTGTTATTATTGTTTGATGATTCTCAATATTGCTTGTTGTTATTATTGTTTGATGATTCTCAATATTGAATGTTGTTATTATTGTTTGATGATTCTCAATATTGCTTGTTGTTATTATTTTTTGATGATTCTCAATATTGCTTGTTGTTATTGTTTGATGATTCTCAATAGTGCTTATTATTATTGTTTGATGATGCTCAATAGTGCTTGTTATTATTGTTTGATGATTCTCAAAAGTGCTTGTTATTATTGTTTGATGATTCTCAATATTGCTTGTTATTATTGTTTGATGATTCTCAATAGTGCTTGTTATTATTGTTTGATGATTCTCAATAGTGCTTGTTATTATTGTTTGATGATTCTCAAAAGTGCTTGTTATTATTGTTTGATGATTCTCAATAGTGCTTGTTATTATTGTTTGATGATTCTCAATAGTGCTTGTTATTATTGTTTGATGATTCTCAATAGTCTTCTGCTTCTTGTTCTTTCCTTCCTCATCTGCCTTTCAGCGTCGAGGGGAGATATAATGTCCGGTCTTTTGCTCTCCTGTTCGCCTCTGCTGCTGTTATGTTTCCTAGTGCTTCTAATATTCCATCGACCCATCTTTTTCGTGGTCAACCCTTGGGTCTGGTGTTCTCACAACGTTTGTTGAAGGCTCGTTGTGTTGTGTTTTGTTCTTTCTGTCTTGTCACCATGCCAAACCATTTTATCTGTTGTTTCCTTATATATTCCATGGCGGGGGCTATTCCTAGCTTTTTTCTCAGTTCTTCATTTCTGATCTTATCTCTCAGACTGTTTCCTGTCATTCGTCTAACACATTTCATCTCTGTAGAGGTTATTTTTTTCTTATTGTTCTTGCATCTAGGGTCCAGGTCTGGCATTGGTAGCACAACGTTGGGATGAAGATTGTATTGTATAGTGCTCGTTTTGCCTCCAGAGTTATTTCCTTGTTGGACAATAGTGGTGATAACTGTCCAATAATTTGACAAGCTTTGTTGCATCTTGATTCTTTCTCTGCTGTTTGAGAATTATCGTTTGTCACTAAACTTCCTATGAATTAGAATTTCTCTACGTGTTTTCGTTGTCTGCCTTCTATAGTTATCTTGATGTTCTGTTCATTTTTGGCGACATTCATGACTTCTGTTTTGTTGATGTTGATTTTCATGTCGTATTTTGTGCCTGAGATGTTGAGTTTGTTTAAGTGTTCTTGTTGGTCTTCTATTGTTTTATGTATTAGTGCCTGGTCGTCTGCAAATAGAAGCTCGTTGATCTCTGTCTCTGATGGGTTGGCTAGCTTGCATATATGGTCCATGTATGTAATAAACATTAGGGGGATAGTACGTACCCCTGTCTTACGCCTGATCTAACTTCGAAGTGGTCTGTGTAGCCTGCTGCTGTTCTGACCCTGCAGCTGCTGTTGACGTAGGGGCTTTTAATAAGTAACAAATAATAATACATAAATATTATTATATGGGGAACTTCCGAGGCATTAATAGGAAAGTACAAATATACAATTTATTTCCGGTCTGTGATCGTTACCCTATGCTATAGTCATTGAGAGCGCCTTTCGTGGAAGACACTACTACAATAGCCAATTTTTTAGTTGGCTGAGTGGCAGTGTGCCAAGCGTTCGGCCTCTCGTGGCAAGGCGCGGTGCCAGGGAGTACGGGTTCGATCCCACTTCGGACCATATATTGTTCTTCGTTTTTTTCTGTTGTTGTTTGTCTGTTAATTTTTCCGAGTGCTAACACATACTTATTTGTTCTATTATTCCCCGGCTTTTAATAAGGTTAGTTAGATGTTGGCTTACTCCGCATGTTGTTAGTATCTCCCACAGTTGTTCTCTGTTTACTCTGTCGAATGCTTTTTCCTGGTCAATGAAGGCTATGTATAAGTTTTGATTGTGTTCTGTCGTTTTTTTCTGCAAGTTGTTTTAGTGTGAATAGTGCGTCAGTACATCCTCTGTTTTTTTTCCGAACCCCATTTGAGAATCGCTTAAATGTAGTTCTATTATTGGCCTCAGCCTTATTTCCAAGATTTTGGCGTATAGCTTTCCTACATGGCTGAGAAGAGATAAATCTCTATATTGACTGCAGTCTCTTTTGCTACCTTTCTTTTTCCATATTGGTATGATGATTGCCTGTTGCCAGTCTTCTGGGGCTTGTTGTTGGTGCCATGCTGCATTAAATATTCAGTGCAGCCATTGCATTCCTGTTTCTCCCGCTGCTGCTATTATTTCTATTGGTATGTTATCTATACCCGGTGCTTTATTTCTTGGTGCATATTTGATTACTTCTTCGATTTCCTCTTTCAGGATGTTGGGTTCAGTATTTGTGAGTTCTAGCGTGGTTTTTGTTGTCTTATTGGTAGTTGGTATGTTTAACAGGTCTTCAAAATATTCTTTCCATCTCTGTTGCATACATTGGTTATTTGATACTGGCTGTCCGTCTTTGTCATTTATCAGCTCAGTAGAGTCATGATTTTCTTTTCTTGCTCTTGTGGCTTTTACTGCTTTGTAGAAATCTCTTGTAGCTGTCTTGAAGTCCCTGCTCATGTTTTGTCCGAATTCTGTCCAATTCTTTTGCTTAGCTTCTTTGATCAACATTTTAACTCTTTTTCGAACTAAGGCATATTTTTCATATTTTTCTTGGTTCTTGTTCTCCCTCCAATTTTTAAACAGTTTTTTCTGTTCCTTAATTGCTTCTCTGATTGTTTTGTTCCACCACGGGGGGTGCTCTTTTTCCCTTCTCTTGTTCTTAGTTTCGTTCCACAAACTGTTTTAGAGATGTTGGTTACTGTTTCCTTAAATTGTTTCCACTCTGCTTCTACTGTGAATACTTTGTTAGGGAGTTTCTTGAATTCCTCTTAGTTTTTCTTCTAGGGTTTTCCTTATTTCTTGATCTTTTAACTGTTTTATTTTTATTGTCTGTTCTTTTCGCTTCTTTTGTTTGTTTTCGTATATTCACTTTATTTTTGGCTGTCTTAGTGTGGTCATAACCATCTTGTGATCCTTGTCGTCTGTATTATTTGGGATTGCTCTGCTGTCGGTTACTCTTTTCTTGTCCTGTTTTCTTGTTAGTATAAAATCTATCTGGCTTCTGCATGTTGTGTCATTCCATTTGTACCAGGTGTATACTTGCGACAGTCTGTGTTTGAAGAATGTGTTGGTGATAAATAAATCATTTTGATTGCATTGATTCAGCAGTCTGCTTCCATTTTCATTTATTTCAGCTGTTTTATCGCCAAAGGGTCCTAAGATATCACAGTTCTCACTGTTGCGTTTCCCAAGCCTTCCATTCTCAATAGTGCTTGTTATTGTTGTTTGATGATTCTCAATAGTGCTTGTTATTGTTATTGTTTGATGATTCTCAATAGTGCTTGTTATTGTTATTGTTTGATGATTCTCAATAGTGCTTGTTATTATTGTTTGATGATTCTCAATAGTGCTTGTTATTATTGTTTGATGATTCTCAATAGTGCTTGTTATTATTGTTTGATGATTCTCAATAGTGCTTGTTTTTATTGTTTGATGATTCTCAATAGTGCTTGTTTTTATTGTTTGATGATTCTCAATAGTGCTTGTTGTTATTATTGTTTGATGATTCTCAATAGTGCTTGTTATTATTGTTTGATGATTCTCAATATTGCTTGTTTTTATTGTTTGATGATTCTCAATAGTGCTTGTTATTATTGTTTGATGATTCTCAATAGTGCTTGTTATTATTGTTTGATGATTCTCAATAGTGCTTGTTATTATTGTTTGATGATTCTCTATAGTTCTTGTTGTTGTTATTGTTTGATGATTCTCAATATTGCTTGTTATTATTGTTTGATGATTCTCAATAGTGCTTGTTTTTATTGTTTGATGATTCTCAATATTGCTTGTTATTATTGTTTGATGATTCTCAATAGTGCTTGTTGTTATTGTTTGATGATTTCAGAAACAACAGACAAAATGAACATTTACAAAGGCAAACATGAGCAAGTGCAAGTCGCAGAAATAAGTGGCAGACTATGTTGGGATTTTAGAGAATGTCACGAGTATGTGTTATTTGATGATGGCATCAATACAGGCGGACTCCATTCTCAAAGCAACAGCAACATATGAGTTGATGGAAGGCATATTTCTGTTAAGTGGTTTATTTGGTAAAGTACATGATCTCAGATCTGATATGACGGAACTGATTGTAGCCTGTTATTTGAAACCAAGACCGGAAGTTAAGCGGTGTGATCGAACACACAGACTCCGTTGTGATCGATTTAATGAACAATAAACAAAAAACGGTAGTCCATGTTGAGGTTCTCAGACTTTGGCGTTATAAACGACTCTTTGCGATTCTTGCAAATCTTTGTTTATTTTCATAATCATTACCATCATCTTGAGTATCATCATTATCATCATCATCACCGCTTCATAACAATGACACTGATTACATTATCCTGAAGTAACGAGAGCGAGATCAAACCATATCCGATGCCCATTGAGTTATTGAGTTATTTGCGGGTCATCATCATTGCACTCCGAACATGTCCATAGGTGCTCAGATCCCCTCCTCAGCAATTCCCGCAGTGTCCAGCGACTGACGACTCCAGTTCTATGTTGGTTGATAAGTCTTCTTACACGGCCACCAAGTTTCTCATTTCTGGCTGTGCCCATCTTAACTCCCATTTCCATCATCCGAAGAAGCGACGTTGATCTGTGTTTGTCGAAGTCCCGTGCTCTTCCCACATCTCGGAGTGCATTGATGATGTCCGCCCGATCCATCGGTTGCCTGTCCTCAACGACAGCGCAGCTAGCCAACCTGTCCGCTCTCTCATTTCCCCGCACTCCCGCATGTCCAGGGACATAGACAAAGGTGACCTTACGTATTTTGGATTTACGTATATTGTCATCCGATGCCCATGTCACGAGGTACCATTCTTTCTTCAAACACAAATATCCGTCCTGTGCTACTTACAGTCCACGCACTTCAGCCTAATTGTGTGCGTGTAACTTCTACTTGTCAATGGGAAACACAGATTACAACAAAGTCTATCAATGAACTCCCGTGTCGTTTTTGCTACTTTATGTTGCAGTCACCAGATAGTTGTGGAGACGCTGCGAGTAAAACAACCTTTTTAGGCACGTAACTGGCAGAGCGCTGCAGGTCTGTGACAATGTGCCAGTAAGGCTGGACACTAGGTCGAGCTGCCCCTTGTTCTCCGTTTAATGTGCTTTATTTATAGATTTAAAGAAAAAAAAACGTTGTTTCTGTGTCACTTGTTTGTCCCTGTGTCACTTGTTTGTCCCTGTGTCACTTGTTTGTCCATGTGTCACTTGTTTGTCACTGTGTCACATGTGTGTCCCTATGTCACTTGTTTGTTCCTGTGTCACTTGTTTGTCCCTGTGTCACTTGTTTGTCCCTGTATCACTTGTTTGTCACTGTGTCACTTGTTTGTCCCTGTGTCACTTGTTTGTCCCTGTGTCACTTCTTTGTCCATGTGTCACTTGTTTGTCACTGTGTCACATGTTTGTCCCTATGTCATTTGTTTGTTCCTGTGTCACTTGTTTGTCCCTGTGTCACTTGTTTGTCCCTGTATCACTTGTTTGTCACTGTGTCACTTGTTTGTCCCTGTGTCACTTGTTTGTCCCTATGGCACTTATTTGTCACTGTGTCACTTGTTTGTCCCTCTGTCACATGTTTGTCCCTGTGTCACTTGTCTGTCTCTATGTCACTTCTTTGTCACTGTGTCACTTGTTTGTCCCTCTATCACATGTTTGTCCCTGTGTCACTGCTAGACAACGATATTTTATCGTATAATCTCTTGTAGATCACGATGTATCATCGTATAATCTCGTGTATATTACGATGTATCATCGTATAATTTCTTGTGGATTGCGATGTTTCATCGTATAATCTCTTGTAGTTCACGATGTATCATCGTATAATCTCCTGTATATTTCGACGTATCATCGTATAATCTCTTGTGGATTGCGATGTTTCATCGTGTAATATCTTGTAGATCACACTGTATCATCGTATAATCTCTTGTAAATCACACTGTATCATCGTAAAATCTCTTGTAGTTCACGATGTATCATCGTATAATCTCTTGTAGAACACACTGTATCATCGTATAATCTCTTGGGGATTGCGATGTTTCATCGTATAATCTCTTGTAGTTCACGATGTATCATCGTATAATCTCTTGTAGATCACACTGTATCATCGTATAATCTCTTGTAGATCACGCTGTATCATCGTATAATCTCTTGTAGATCACACTGTATCATCGTATAATCTCTTGTAAATCACACTGTATCATCGTATACTCTCTTGTAGATCACGCTGTATCATCGTATAATCTCTTGTAGATCACACTGTATCATAATATAATCTCTTATAAATCACACTGTATCATCGTATACTCTCTTGTAGATCACGCTGTATCATCGTATAATCTCTTGTAAATCACACTGTATAATCGTACAATCTCTTGTAAATCACACTGTATCATCGTATAATCTCTTGTAAATCACACTGTATCATCGTATAATCTCTTGTAGATCACACTGTATCATCGTATAATCTCTTGTAGATCACGCTGTATCATCGTATAATCTCTTGTAGATCACACTGTATCATCGTATAATCTCTTGTAAATCACACTGTATCATCGTATACTCTCTTGTAGATTGCGATGTATCATCGTATAATCTCATGTAGATCACACTGAAAAGAGGCAGGGCAGACCAAGACTAACATGGACGAGTAACATCAAAAGATGGACAAGTCAATCTATGACAGCCTGCACCATCAAAGCAAGAAACAGAGTAGAATCGCGATCCATGGTAGCCAACCTTCGTTGCGGAGAAGGCACTCGATGATGATGATGAGATCACAATGTATCATCGTATAATCTCTTGTAAATCATGCTGTATCATCGTAGCTGTGTCATCGTATAATCTCTTGTAGATCACACTGTATCATCGTATAATATCTTGTAGATCACACTGTATCATCGTATAATCTCTTGTAGATCACACTGTATCATCGTATAATCTCTTGTAGATCACGCTGTATCATCGTATACTATCTTGTAGATCACACTGTATCATCGTATAATCTCTTGTAGATCACACTGTATCATCGTATAATATCTTGTAGATCACGCTGTATCATCGTATAATCTCTTGTAGATCACACTGTATCATCATATAATCTCTTGTAGATCACACTGTATCATCGTATAATATCTTGTAGATCACACTGTATCATCGTATAATATCTTGTAGATCACGCTGTATCATCGTATAATCTCTTGTAGATCACACTCTATCATTTTATAATCTCTTGTAGATCACGCTGTATCATCGTATAATATCTTGTAAATCACACTGTATCATCGTATAATATCTTGTAGATCACACTGTATCATCATATAATATCTTGTAGATCACACTGTATCATCATATAATATCTTGTAGATCACACTGTATCATCATATAATATCTTGTAGATCACACTGTATCATCGTATAATATCTTGTAGATCATACTGTATCATCGTATAATATCTTGTAGATCACACTGTATCATCGTATAATATCTTGTAGATCACGCTGTATCATCGTATAATCTCTTGTAGATCACACTCTATCATTTTATAATCTCTTGTAGATCACGCTGTATCATCGTGTAATATCTTGTAGATCACAATGTATCATCGTATAATATCTTGTAGAACACACTGTATCATCGTATAATATCTTGTAAATCACACTGTATCATCGTATAATATCTTGTAGATCACACTGTATCATCATATAATATCTTGTAGATCACACTGTATCATCATATAATATCTTGTAGAACACACTGTATCATCATATAATATCTTGTAGATCACACTGTATCATCGTATAATATCTTGTAGATCATACTGTATCATCGTATAATATCTTGTAGATCACACTGTATCATCGTATAATATCTTGTAGATCACACTGTATCATCGTATAATCTCTGCTGAATCACCGCCACGCCAGACATAAATGAATACCAACTGAACTGACTTGAGAAACCCTTCCGCACACACAAAGCGCGTGCGCTATTTGATTGGGTCAGATATCACAAAAGAGTCCAGGTCCAGTCCCGCTGTACACGGAGTTGACGATTGTGGTGTAGCTATTTACTGGGGAGGACATTTCCCCTGTGTGTTGTGTGTATCTGTTGGTGATAAAACATTTCTCTGATATCTTCTCCTTCTCTTGATATTATCATATGAAAATGTTATTTACTTTATCCAAGTTATATATACCACAAAGTGACATCATTCTACAGTAGCTCACCTCAAACATATTTTCAAAGTGATATTTGTTTTTATAAATTATAATTAATTTATCAACGTGACATTATGTTCTATAATTACTAATTAATTTATCAACGTGACATAATGTTATATAATGTATAATTAATAATTAATGTATCAACGTGACATTATGTTATATAATGTATAATTTATAATTAATTTACCAACGTGACATTATGTTATATAATGTATAATTTATTAATAGAAATAACATTTCGCGATATAATTCATTATTTATTCATGACAGCTCTGCTTGAGATTTATTGATATGTTAATATAAATGATAAATTGCTCTATAATTTATCAATATGTTAATACAAGTGATAAATTGCTCTATAATTTGTTGTTTAATTTTGCAAAGTTGCGACACAAGAATACACAAGAACATTTGGAGATTTCCACAATAAAAGAGGTATACATGCTTATAGAAATATACTACGGATGACCTTGACATTAGGAACGTAATTGTGAAAACATTGGGAATCCCAAATATAAACTTGGTACGGTAATAGCTAAAGGTCAGATTGACCTGACAATCACGAGGGAACACAATATCAGCTGCAGCAGAGACAGATCACACAGCTGCAGCAGAGACAGATCACACAGCTGCAGCAGAGACAGATCACACAGCTGCAGCAGAGACAGATCACACAGCTGCAGCAGAGACAGATCACACAGCTGTAGCAGAGACAGATCACACAGCAGCAGCAGAGACAGATCACACAGCTGCAGCAGAGACAGATCACACAGCTGCAGCAGAGACAGATCACACAGCTGCCACGATGAGATTCAGATTTGGAGGTGGCAATAGCTGTAACAATGAGGTGAGTGAGTGGGAAATTTCACGGGGAAAAAGTGAGAAAATTACGGGTTTCCCGTGAATAGTGCGAGAGTTCAGTTAGAAAGAGGCAGAGAATGTAAAAGGATTTGTGATTGGCTGGAGGGGAAAGATATAGTCAAAGTACAAGGTGAGATAGAGAACTTTTACTCTTGCGGACGGCCTGAGAGCAGTGTCGCTGGAAGGTGGTAGCCAGAAAGATAATGTTAAATGTTCATGTTAGTTATGTTCGAGCAAGGAGTTCGACAATGAAGTCAATTTAGTTAAAAGAGTTTTCCGAAATTTTTTGACTTAGAGATAGTTCGGGAGACTGTAGGAGATTCACACAAGGGACGGCCAGGGCGGCCAATTCTATAGAAACCCTAACTAGATTTGGCGATAGGCCAATGGCTTATGACAGAAAAAAAGGGCTAAGAGTTAG
The DNA here is from genome assembly GCA_032433765.1 of Megaustenia siamemsis. Classification (NCBI taxonomy): domain Eukaryota; kingdom Metazoa; phylum Mollusca; class Gastropoda; order Stylommatophora; family Ariophantidae; genus Megaustenia; species Megaustenia siamemsis. The sequence goes on from JAVIAB010000124.1 coordinate 115,866,992, forward strand.
TCCAAAAGTAACTAGAGTGATAATAGTGCAGAAGTAAGTCTCGTGGTTAAAGTCGAGGTAATTCTTGTGGTTAGACTAAAGATTAGATTTTAGTTACATATTAAGAGGATTTTTCAGTGTGGACAGTTAGAGTGTGAGAGGGAGGGAAGCACGATTGTAATGAATAGTGTGCCTGCAGTACACTGCGTATGTGTGTGAGCAGCCGAGAGCAAAGTAAGTCGCTGGCTTTTAATTGTTATGTTACTTGACAAATTACATGTTAATAAACTCAAGTCATATTTTATGAGTGGACATTTTGAACAGCACATTTGTTTTCAGTGTTTGTGGTTGGTCAACGGCGTGGTGAAGAACGAACATTCAGGTCGCGAAGACTGAATCCTCAGATTGCTGTGGGGACATTACATCAGAAAATCAGCGCCAAGTACACCACTTAAACTGGTCACGAAGGCAAGCCGAGTAAGTTCCTGGTAATTCACGGGCTGCAGGCTCAGTCAGGTAGAAAGCAGAAGTCATTAAGCAAGTCCAGAGTCCAGTCAAGCAAAATCAGTGCTGACAGTGAGTACATCAGTCAGCGGCCGGCTTGGACGGGCAGTGAGACGGGCAAGCAGAGCACACAGCTACGGAGGTAGAAAGAATCGAGCGAAGTACTTTCAGAATATTTTCAGTCATGGGCAGAGAAGCAGAAAATAGCCTTGTGTATTAGAACCGTAAAGTGTGTGACACAAAGTTGTGTGGCTACCGCCCTGTCACGATTGTTACAGTTATTCGCCTTGTAGGGCGGTGCACGCAAGGGAGGCTAACCAAGCCCACCCTCATCAAAAAACGTCTCATATTGATACACAGGAAAAACAAATGAACAAAGATAACAATCACACTGATTCAGCTGAAAGGCAATGCTTGTTTGCCTTCGCCCAATGATGAAAGGAGTACACCTCTTTGTCCTAAAAATGAGGTAAGTGGGCGTGTCTGCGTTGCGTTGTGGTTTTCAATATAACTGTGATATTTGCGTCTTTCGGCCTAACACATCCGACTTCAGCACAAGTGAAATTCAATTAAACAAATGAAGTTTTGTAAAGAAAACAGAAACGATCTTCCATAGTTTGTCAAGCAAAACCAAAAGAGCACAAACAGAATTGAATGTATTCAATACGAGCATTATAAATGCAGTGACTATACCGGGCAAGATACAACTGAAAAGCCCAGATAAGAAATGGAAGCCTCAGAAGATAGACAGTCACAAAGTGAAAGATGAGCACGTTAATGTCAACTTGAACCTGCAGCTCAATAACCGCCGTGATGTGCTTGGCGAAGTAGATGACAAGACCGTAGATGAAATGTGGGAATCTCACATCACAGCTCTAATGTCATAAGCAGAAGTGTTGGGTTGAAGAAAATAGAAAGAAGGGGATTTCCGATATTACATGGAAACACATCCGAGAAAGGAGAGAAGCAAAGACATCTGTAATGACGGCTCTTGGCAAAGACCTGACAGATGCAACAAACAAAGAACTAGACAACAAAGTAAAGACCTCGGCCAGAAGAGACAAGAGAACATATTTAGATAACTTGATAATAAAGGTGGACAGAGCAGCAATGACAGGTGATAGTAACACTCTTTATATCGCACAGAAGATGTTAACAAAGACGTTAACATCTAGTGGGGCACCTGTTATGAACACATATGGAACCATATTAACATCTAGTGGGGCACCTGTTATGAACACATATGGAACCATATTAACATCTAGTGGGGCATCTGTTATGAACACATATGGAACCATATTAACATCTAGTGGGGCACCTGTTATGAACACATATGGAACCATATTAACATCTAGTTGGGCATCTGTTATGAACACATATGGAACCATATTAACATCTAGTGAGGCACCTGTTATGAACACATATGGAACCATATTAACATCTAGTTGGGCATCTGTTATGAACACATATGGAACCATATTAACATCTATGGGGCACCTGTTATGAACAAATATGGAACCATATTAACATCTAGTGGGGCACCTGCTATGAAAAAATATGAAACCATATTAACATCTAATGAGGCACCTGTTATGAACACATATGGAACCATATTAACATCTAGTGAGGCACCTGTTATGAATACATGGGGAACCATATTAACATCTAGTGAGGCACCTGTTATGAACACATATGGAACCATATTAACATCTAGTGTGGCACCTGTTGTGAACACATATGGAACCATATTAACATCTAGTGTGGCACCTGTTGTGAACACATATGGAACCATATCAACATCTAGTGTGGCACCTGTTGTGAACACATATGGAACCATATTAACATCTAGTGTGGCACCTGTTGTGAACACATATGGAACCATATTAACATCTAGTGTGGCACCTGTTGTGAACACATATGGAACCATATTAACATCTAGTGTGGCACCTGTTGTGAACACATATGGAACCATATTAATATCTAGTGTGGCACCTGTTGTGAACACATATGGAACCATATTAACATCTAGTGTGGCACCTGTTGTGAAAACATATGGAACCATATTAACATCTAGTGTGGCACCTGTTGTGAACACATATGGAACCATATTAACATCTAGTGTGGCACCTGTTGTGAACACATATGGAACCATATTAACATATAGTGTGGCACCTGTTGTGAACACATAGGGAACCATATTAACATCTAGTGTGGCACCTGTTGTGAACACATATGGAACCATATTAACATGAAGTGAAGAAATCAAGTCACGATGGGCTGAACACTTTCAGGAAATCCTTCATCGTCCAGGACAATGAATAGATTTGACAGCCAACACATCAAAATCACTAACACCTCTAAAAATAGGTATAGAGATTAGTATGTGACATAAAAGCGGCCTGACGTGATATCGACCACATCACCCAAGGAGCCGTGGTATTGTAAAAATATGGTCGCTAGAACCACATTCCCCAACTATCTGTCAAGGGAGGAGATGAAATTACTTTACTTTACTTTTACCATGAATGACGTAGAGACAGTTGTAAGGCTCATGTCTAACAAGGCTGCAGATGAAGATGATGTATCTAACGCCACTAAATGTACTAAACTAGCATGAATGCCATAGATAATGTATATAACGCCACTAAATGTACTAAACTAGCATGAATGCCATAGATAATGTATATAACGCCACTAAATGTACTAAACTAGCATGAATGCCATAGATAATGTATATAACGCCACTAAATGTACTAAACTAGCATGAATGTGCATAGATAATGTATATAACGCCACTAAATGTACTAAACTAGCATGAATGCCATAGATAATGTATAAAACGCCACTAAATGTACTAAACTAGCATGAATGACGTAGATAATGTATAAAACGCCACTAAATGTCCTAAACTAGCATGAATGACGTAGATAATGTATAAAACGCCACTAAATGAACTAAACTAGCATGAATGACGTAGATAATGTATAAAACGCCAATAAATGTACTAAACTAGCATGAGTGACGTAGATAATGTATATAACACCATTAAATGTACTAAACTAGCATGAATGACGTAGATAATGTATATAACGCCACTAAATGTACTAAACTAGCATGAGTGACGTAGATGATGTATCTAACGCCACTAAATGTACTAAACTAGCATGAATGCCATAGATAATGTATATAACGCCACTAAATGTACTAAACTAGCATGAATGCCATAGATAATGTATATAACGCCACTAAATGCACTAAACTAGCATGAGTGACGTAGATAATGTATATAACGCCACTAAATGTACTAAACTAGCATGAATGCCATAGATAATGTATATAACGCCACTAAATGTACTAAACTAGCATGAATGCCATAGATAATGTATATAACGCCACTAAATGTACTAAACTAGCATGAATGACGTAGATAATGTATAAAACGCCACTAAATGCACTAAACTAGCAGGAATGACGTAGATAATGTATATAACGCCACTAAATGTACTAAACTAGCATGAATGCCATAGATAATGTATATAACGCCACTAAATGTACTAAACTAGCATGAATGCCATAGATAATGTATATAACGTCACTAAATGTACTAAACTAGCAGGAATGACGTAGATAATGTATATAACGCCACTAAATGTACTAAACTAGCATGAATGATGTAGATAATGTATAAAACGCCACTAAATGTACTAAACTAACATGAATGACGTAGATAATGTATAAAACGCTACTAAATGTACTAAACTAGCAGGAATGACGTAGATAATGTATAAAACGCCACTAAATGTCCTAAACTAGCATGAATGACGTAGATAATGTATAAAACGCCACTAAATGTACTAAACTAGCATGAATGACGTAGATAATGTATAAAACGCCACTAAATGTACTACACTAGCATGAATGACGTAGATAATGTATAAAACGCCACTAAATGTACTAAACTAGCATGAATGACGTAGATAATGTATCTCTCTCTCTCTCTCTCTCTCTCTCTCTCTCTGCGATCAGCACTCAATCAGAGTAGGATCCCAGACTCTCAAATGAAGTCAGCTGTTAGGTTAAGTGTGTTGATCGTCCCCACAGACAGAACATCACAATTAGAGTCTGCCAGATCCACTCTGATTGAACACCCGTTAAAACGTTACACTCTGTTCTGTGTGGCCCAGTGCATCCGATTTCAGCCAACATTCTATTCAGGTTTGCATTCCTTAGCCTTTGATTGTCCCCAATCTTCCTGCAAGGCAGCAGATGATCTTTTCTGTAGGGGGATTCTGCCCTTAGATAGTCGGCCCTCCCAGGTTTACGAACACCATCTGCCCGAGTCACTAGAGGTGACCAACACAGACATGCACACACAAAGATATGAGATGTGACCAACACATACATGCACACAGCGATACGAGGCATGACTAACACTGACACACATCAAGATATATGACAAATGACTAACATAAATATGCACATAAAGATATGATATATGACTGACATAGACATGCACACACAAAGATATGACACATGCCTAACATAGACATGCACACAAAGATATGAGATATGACTAACATAATCATGCAAACAAAGATATGAGATAACACTAACCCAAACATGCACATACAAAGATATGACACATGACTAACACAGATACACACTGAGATATGAGATATGACTAAACACATACACACATAAAGATATGAGACATGATTAACACGGAGACACCAAGATATAAGATATGACTAACATGACACACACCAAGATATGAGCCATGGCCAGCACACACACACACGCACAAGCTAAGATATGAGCCATGGCTAGCACAGAAACACATCAAGATATGAGCCATGGCTAGCACAGAAACACATCAAGATATGAGCAATGGCTTCACGGAAAAACATCAAGAAATGAACCATGTACAGCACAGAAACACATTAAGGTATCCATATTTTGGGTTTGTTGTAGTCGGCAGACTCTTCGTAACGTGGGAATCATCGACATACGAGACGCAAGCCCCGATTAACTGTTCACAGGTTTCGTTCAAACAGTTGTCCGGAGATTTGAGAGTGCAGTCTGATCCGTAGTACGTTTCCTTGCACGCACAGTCTGTACTTTCCGGGTCACATATGATGTCACAGCCATCAGAACATGTCTGTTTGCACATGGCCCAAAATTACCATCAGGACAAGTGTCATTACAGGTGTAGCCAGGATGTTTACATTGTAGGCATTTTCCGGATTTTTCCTCACATAAACGACAGACACTGAGACAAGTCCTGGAGCAGTCGTGTCCATAGATTCCATGTGAACAGTTGCCGTGACACGTACCGAGGATGATGTTGTAGCCTCTGCAGCACCCACTACACACTGCACAAAACGACCAAAAATGCCCGTCCAGACAATATGTGCTTGTAAATGTTTGCACCTCAGACACCGTCAGTGCACTGTCGGCCTGCGAAATTGTCGGTGAGAACTCAATCTTAATGTGTGCCATTGTCGCTTGTGTGGTGACTACAATAGTGTTCACAGAAACATTAGGGTATGATATACCATTATACTGGAACACTACGCCGCCACTGTCAGAGAAAGCCTGTAGAGTGGCATTCTTTACCCGAATCATAGTGCCAGCTCGATGATAGATTCGAATGGTGTGAGTCTTCTGGGACGTGGCAAAGTTCAGATACCAGTAAACAAAATTGGTTCCACTTCTCAATTGTGTGTGTGTGCAGTCATTGTCAAAGAGATGGTCTTTGTTTTGCCATTAACTGCGGCCTCTGGTCCACATCCGTCTCCTGTATAACAAGCATTAAATGTGTCTGTCTGATTTGTGTTTTGTTTGAGAGCCACATTCCGACCCCGCCAATGTAGATGGAGCAGATATTTGCAACTATCGCCCCTTCAATCCGTAACTTGTTGATCAGACCAGCCCCAGAGCAAAAGACATCAATCTCGTGCGAACTAACTACAAACCGTGATTCATTGTTACATGAGGCAGAACCATTTAGTTTTACCGTGAAACTGTCGGGATACGTCACTAAAACGCCCCTAAATGTACTAAACTAGCATGAATGCCATAGATAATGTATATAACGCCACTAAATGTACTAAACTAGCATGAATGCCATAGATAATGTTTATAACGCCACTAAATGTACTAAACTAGCATGAATGCCATAGATAATGTATATAACGCCACTAAATGTACTAAACTAGCATGAATGTGCATAGATAATGTATATAACGCCACTAAATGTACTAAACTAGTATGAATGACGTAGATAATGTATATAACGCCACTAAATGTACTAAACTAGCATGAATGACGTAGATGATGTATCTAACGCCACTAAATGTACTAAACTAGCATGAATGACGTAGATAATGTATAAAACGCCACTAAATGTACTAAACTAGCATGAATGACGTAGATAATGTATAAAACGCCAATAAATGTACTAAACTAGCATGAGTGACGTAGATAATGTATATAACACCATTAAATGTACTAAACTAGCATGAATGACGTAGATAATGTATATAACGCCACTAAATGTACTAAACTAGCATGAGTGACGTAGATGATGTATCTAACGCCACTAAATGTACTAAACTAGCATGAATGCCATAGATAATGTATATAACGCCACTAAATGTACTAAACTAGCATGAATGCCATAGATAATGTATATAACGCCACTAAATGCACTAAACTAGCATGAGTGACGTAGATAATGCATATAACGCCACTAAATGTACTAAACTAGCATGAATGCCATAGATAATGTATATAACGCCACTAAATGTACTAAACTAGCATGAATGCCATAGATAATGTATATAACGTCACTAAATGTACTAAACTAGCATGAATGACGTAGATAATGTATAAAACGCCACTAAATGCACTAAACTAGCAGTAATGACGTAGATAATGTATATAACGCCACTAAATGTACTAAACTAGCATGAATGATGTAGATAATGTATAAAACGCCACTAAATGTACTAAACTAACATGAATGACGTAGATAATGTATAAAACGCCACTAAATGTACTAAACTAGCAGGAATGACGTAGATAATGTATAAAACGCCACTAAATGTCCTAAACTAGCATGAATGACGTAGATAATGTATAAAACGCCACTAAATGTACTAAACTAGCATGAATGACGTAGATAATGTATAAAACGCCACTAAATGTACTACACTAGCATGAATGACGTAGATAATGTATAAAACGCCACTAAATGTACTAAACTAGCATGAATGACGTAGATAATGTATCTCTCTCTCTCTCTCTCTCTCTCTCTCTCTCTCTCTCTCTCTCTCTGCGATCAGCACTCAATCAGAGTAGGATCCCAGACTCTCAAATGAAGTCAGCTGTTAGGTTAAGTGTGTTGATCGCCCCCACAGACAGAACATCACAATTAGAGTCTGCCAGATCCACTCTGATTGAACACCCGTTAAAACGTTACACTCTGTTCTGTGTGGCCCAGTGCATCCGATTTCAGCCAACATTCTATTCAGGTTTGCATTCCTTAGCCTTTGATTGTCCCCAATCTTCCTGCAAGGCAGCAGATGATCTTTTCTGTAGGGGGATTCTGCCCTTAGATAGTCGGCCCTCCCAGGTTTACGAACACCATCTGCCCGAGTCACTAGAGGTGACCAACACAGACATGCACACACAAAGATATGAGATGTGACCAACACATACATGCACACAGCGATACGAGGCATGACTAACACTGACACACATCAAGATATATGACAAATGACTAACATAAATATGCACATAAAGATATGATATATGACTGACATAGACATGCACACACAAAGATATGACACATGCCTAACATAGACATGCACACAAAGATATGAGATATGACTAACATAATCATGCAAACAAAGATATGAGATAACACTAACCCAAACATGCACATACAAAGATATGACACATGACTAACACAGATACACACTGAGATATGAGATATGACTAAACACATACACACATAAAGATATGAGACATGATTAACACGGAGACACCAAGATATAAGATATGACTAACATGACACACACCAAGATATGAGCCATGGCCAGCACACACACACACGCACAAGCTAAGATATGAGCCATGGCTAGCACAGAAACACATCAAGATATGAGCCATGGCTAGCACAGAAACACATCAAGATATGAGCAATGGCTTCACGGAAAAAACATCAAGAAATGAACCATGTACAGCACAGAAACACATTAAGGTATCCATATTTTGGGTTTGTTGTAGTCGGCAGACTCTTCGTAACGTGGGAATCATCGACATACGAGACGCAAGCCCCGATTAACTGTTCACAGGTTTCGTTCAAACAGTTGTCCGGAGATTTGAGAGTGCAGTCTGATCCGTAGTACGTTTCCTTGCACGCACAGTCTGTACTTTCCGGGTCACATATGATGTCACAGCCATCAGAACATGTTTGTTTGCACATGGCCCAAAATTACCATCAGGACAAGTGTCATTACAGGTGTAGCCAGGATGTTTACATTGTAGGCATTTTCCGGATTTTTCCTCACATAAACGACAGACACTGAGACAAGTCCTGGAGCAGTCGTGTCCATAGATTCCATGTGAACAGTTGCCGTGACACGTACCGAGGATGATGTTGTAGCCTCTGCAGCACCCACTACACACTGCACAAAACGACCAAAAATGCCCGTCCAGACAATATGTGCTTGTAAATGTTTGCACCTCAGACACCGTCAGTGCACTGTCGGCCTGCGAAATGGTCGGTGAGAACTCAATCTTAATGTGTGCCATTGTCGCTTGTGTGGTGACTACAATAGTGTTCACAGAAACATTAGGGTATGATATACCATTATACTGGAACACTACGCCGCCACTGTCAGAGAAAGCCTGTAGAGTGGCATTCTTTACCCGAATCATAGTGCCAGCTCGATGATAGATTCGAATGGTGTGAGTCTTCTGGGACGTGGCAAAGTTCAGATACCAGTAAACAAAATTGGTTCCACTTCTCAATTGTGTGTGTGTGCAGTCATTGTCAAAGAGATGGTCTTTGTTTTGCCATTAACTGCGGCCTCTGGTCCACATCCGTCTCCTGTATAACAAGCATTAAATGTGTCTGTCTGATTTGTGTTTTGTTTGAGAGCCACATTCCGACCCCCGCCAATGTAGATGGAGCAGATATTTGCAACTATCGCCCCTTCAATCCGTAACTTGTTGATCAGACCAGCCCCAGAGCAAAAGACATCAATCTCGTGCGAACTAACTACAAACCGTGATTCATTGTTACATGAGGCAGAACCATTTAGTTTTACCGTGAAACTGTCGGGATACGTCACTAAAACGCCACTAAATGTACTAAACTAGCATGAATGACGTAGATAATGTATATAACGCCACTAAATGTACTAAACTAGCATGAATGACGTAGATAATGTATATAACGCCACTAAATGTACTAAACTAGCATGAATGACGTAGATAATGTATATAACGCCCCTAAATGTACTAAACTAGCATGAATGACGTAGATAATGTATATAACGCCACTAAATGTAATAAACTAGCATAATTGACGTAGAGACAGTTGTAAGGCTCATGCCTAACAATGCTGCAGGTGATGATGATGTAATATCCGAGATGCTAGAAGCAATGGATGGCCATAATTTCAAACACCTGCAGAAAATGTTGAACACAATATGGCAAGAACAAAAGGTACACAGTGAACTAGAGGTATCAATGTCACAATTCTCAGAAAAGACTATATAAAGGATTGCAACAACTGGAGAGGCCTGACTTGTCTAACAGTTGTCTCTAAAGTATTCTGTAAGATCATCATGGACAGAATCAAAGATGTTGTAGACACTGTTATGTCTAAAGTATTTTGTAAGATCATCATGGACAGAATCAAAGATGTCATAGACACTGTTATGTCTAAAGTATTCTGTAAGATCATCATGGACAGAATCAAAGATGTTGTAGACACTGTTATGTCTAAAGTATTTTGTAAGATCATCATGGACAGAATCAAAGATGTCATAGACACTGTTATGTCTAAAGTATTCTGTAAGATCATCATGGACAGAATCAAAGATGTTGTAGACACTTATGGATGAAGAACAAGTAGGATTTAGAAAAGGGAGAAGCTGCCTTGATCATATTTTCACCCTCAGAATTATACAAGAGGAGCGTATAGAAAAGCAGAGACCACTTGTACTAAATTTCACTGATTTCAAAAAGGCTTCCGACAGCAGACACTCATTGTGGAACATGCTCAGACAATATGGAATACCATATACAAATTAATAACATCATCAAAGATCTGTGCGACGGCTTCTCATGTGCAGTATATATTTCTATATATCTTGGAAGCTGATTAGATTAGGAGGGGGAATAGAATTAAGGCAAAGGCAACAATGACTTTCAGAAACTTAGACAAAATATAGAAATCAAAATTACCAAGTACAAAAACAAAGCTCAGGATTTTCAAGTCAATTGTATTATCTCTCCTTACTAATGGATGCGAGAGTTGGAAAACAACTGAAGAAAAAAGAAGATAAATGGGCGAGGAACATTCTTGGGCAAGGAATGAAGACTAGTGCAGAAATAAGAGAAATGATTTATATCGTCTATACACAAGAGAATAAGGTGATCATATGTTGGCCATGTGATGAGAGGAGAAAACCAGAGAAACTCAATGCAAGCCCTCAAATGGGAACCACAGAGTAAAAGAAAAAGAGGCAAAACTAGAGAAACTAAAAATAACACTGAAATGAGAGGTAGCAACAGCAGGCATTGGTTCCCTTATTGAAATTGAACGGCTTCCTCACAACAAAAACCTGTGGCAATGGGTAGAGTCGTTGCTGAGGTCAACACCAAGAGTCACCTTTGTCTACGTCCCTGGGCATGCGGGAGTACGGGGAAATGAAAGAGCGGTCAGGTTGGCTAGCTGCGCTGTCGTTGAAGACGGTCAACCAATGGTTCAGACGGACATCATCAATGCCCTCCAAGATGTGGGAAGGGCACAGGACTTCGGCAGCCAGGAGTTCACTTCACTTCTTCAGATGAAAGAGATGGGAGCTAAGATGGGCACAGCCAGGAACGAGAAACTTAGTGGACGTGTAAGACTTTTCAACCAACACAAAACTGGAGTCGTCAGTCGCTGGACACTACAAGACTGCTGAGAAAGGGATCTGAGCACCTATGGACATGTTCGGAGTGCAATGATGATGACCTGCAAATAGCTCAATAAAGTCGTATGACGAAATACATTGCGGGTCTGTGCCAGATTTGATGTTTAATCGTCGAACACAGAGAGTCTAGAATTTCTGCCACATGTGACCTTCTCTCGGCTCGAAATGATAGATAGACAGGCAGACAGACAGACAGATAGGATAGATAGACAGACAGACAGACAGGCAGGCAAGCAGGCAGACAGACAGACAGACAGACAGACAGACACATACAGACAGATAGACAGACAGACAGATAGGATAGATAGACAGGCAGGCAGGCAGACAGACAGATAGGATAGATAGACAGGCAGACAGGCAGGCAGGCAGACAGGCAGACACAGACAGACAGACAGATAGACAGACAGACAGATAGACATGTAACAGTAAAGGTGAATGAAAGTATGGGGCAGGTAACTCAGCCGGTACCCATTTCTTAATAGACTATGATAGTAGCATAGAATAACGGTCATCAGTGTTAATGACAGAATAACGGTCATCAGTGTTAATGACAGAATAACAAGTTATGCTCATGGAAAGTACATAGAGAGTAGTGGACAACCCACGAGGACTAAGGAAGGAAAAGTGTAGAACAGTACTGGACATAATAGGTTTAGGAAATGGAAATTTTCCAAGTTGTTATGGAAGTGGGGATAAGCGCATGGCTTGACCGTCCAGTAAATAGGTTGACAAACAACTGCCAGGGCAGGTCAAAGTCATGAAATAAACATCAGTATTTTGAAACTCAGGAAAGGTCAAAACTGACCAGAGGTTATATTGAAGTCACAAAAACAGCTTGTTTTGACAATTTTGAGACAGAATTGACAGAACGGTCAGGTTTGTAGGTGGAAGTCACAGAGAGGTCAGCTTAGCGCACATTGTAGGCTGTCACTTCGCGACAATTGCGATGATTTCACTCCCTGCAGATATACTTTCATTCACCTTTACTGTTACAAAACCTCTCTTTTCTGCGGCGACTAGCTTTCTTTTCTGACTTGTTTTGAGTGTCCATGTTAGGCGCTGGTAACATAGAATGGGGATAAATAAGCTTTCTGTAAGATGTGCTTTTACTATCATAGGATCATAATCGCACATGAAACGTCATCTCGCCAACAACGACAACAATGGATAACGCAGCCCTGTGGTCAACTTTAACCCTGGCAGCGGCATTGCTCCTGGTGCTCCACGGAACCTGTCTTGCTGACGTCTTTACGTGCTCTCAGTCGTGTACCTGGGACAGTACCTTGACGCTGTCTATGTCCTATAAAGCGAGGTCAAAGATCGAGTGTGGCACGCTCTGCTCCCTGAGAGAATGGTGCAAGGCCTACACGTTCCCACGCATCACGGGAAGTAACCCGGCAGTAGCACCGAGTGAATGTCGGCTTTCTAAAGGCGACAGTTTGAAATGTTCTCAAACAATGATTTACCTTTCACAAGAACCTGTTTGTAGAAAGTCCATTGCCATAGAAACACCTGCGCCTCAGGTGTGCTCATCCCATTCACAGAGAGTTCTGGAGGTGATCAATTCTAAGCCAACTATTTTAAAGACCTCGGAGACTTAAGAAACCTAGTGACGTATGAGCGCAGCTTAACGGTTCAGTTTGTGATTAGAGATTCAAATTACGTTGTGAAGGCCAATTTCGTCACGTTGGGGCCTAGTATATCCGGCATCCTATGTGCTACAGTTTTGGACTCCATGACACGCCCAATCAGCCTTGACATTGTTCACAGGACTTTTTGTACTGACGGTTCTCAAACAGCAAATCCTCGTGCTCTTGACAAGCCTGACCAGTTTCATTGGGACGTTGAGATCACTCAAAGAGCTCGGCCTGTACACACAGAGAAAGTCTTTACGACAGGAGGAGATAGTTTTCGTCTGGTCACAGCTATCAATAACGGTTTTAGCATTAAGTTATTGTTTCCAGACAGCAACAAAATTTCTGGCGCTGATGTCGTTATTTACAGCTTGAAAACCGCTGAAATAACAGCACAGAGCAGACTTTATGAAAATGGAAAACTCAGATTGGTGTCTCATTCAGCTGGAGGTTCCACTAATGTTGTCACGTGGGCTCTCGGAAGTTCCTCGTCATCTGAACCAGCGGTAGAGAACACACAAACCGTTTGGCTGGCGGCGCCCTGCTGGCAGCTGGTCCACATCGGTGGTACTCTCATGTCCCCAATCGATCTACGAGCCGCGGTCGAGTCAGGCCATAGAATTCGTGTGAGAATCGTCCTTGATAGTTTAGTAATTTTAGCTGACCCTGACCGTGTAAGTGTCCAGAGTTCATCTGGGGAGATAAATACATATGTTCTGAGGGTACTTGTGCACAAGTCTCTGTTTCCTGGAGGCATTCTTGGCGTCGTGGGCACGTTAATTGATGATCTTTTAGGCGGGTCGTCCCAGGATAAACCTCAGTGGGCTCACTTTATGATCTCCTCAAGCGGTGATGTGACCACATACATCACACCTGTAGGTGAGCAGGAATACAAGCAAACGTCAAGCAGTGCCACAGTACAATGGTTTGTGGACATTCGGAATTGGACTCTGGTTCACACATCCAATTCTATAAACATCAAATCTTTGGACCGTTTCGTGGCTCATATTCTGAACGGAAGTGACGTCAGGGTGAATGTTGAAACTGCAGAAAGCACCGACTGGTTCGTGTGTGACATGCTAGAAGTGACGGACAACGGTAAGCATTTCTTTCTCTTGGAGTGTATGACATTTGCTGTGTTTGGAGTGTATGGCATTTGTTGTCTTGGAGTTGATGACATTTGTTGTCTTGGAGCGAATGATATTTGTTCTCTTGGAATGTATGACATTTGTCGTCTAGACGTGTATGACATTTGTTGTCTTGGAGTGTATGCCATTTGTTCTCTTGGCGTGTATGGTATTTGTTGTCTTGGAGTGTATGATATTTGTTGTCTTGGAGTTTATGACATTTGTTGTCTAGGAGTGTATGACATTTGTTGCCTTGGAGTGTATGACATTTGTTGTCTTGGAGTGTATGACATTTGTTCTCTTGGCGTGTATGGTATTTGTTGTCTTGGAGTGTATGACATTTGTTGTCTTTGAGTGTATGACATTTGTTGTCTTGGAGTGTATGGTAATTGTTCTATTGGAGTGTATGACATTTGTTGTCTTGGAGTGTATGGTAATTGTTCTCTTAGAGTGTGTGACAATTGTTCTCTTCGAATGTATGGCATTTGTTGCCTTGGAGTGTATGGCATTTTTTGTTTGTAGTGTATCACATTTGTTGTCCTTGAGTGTATGACATTTGTTGTCTTGGAGTGTATGACAGTTGTTGTCTTGTACTGTATGACATTTGTTGAATAAATGTTTTATGACATTTGTTGTCTTTTATTTTATGACATTTGTTGTATTGGAGTGTATGACATTTGTTGTCCTGGAGTGATTGAGACATGTTGTCTTGGAGTCTATGACATTTGTTATCTTGGAGTGTATGACATTTCTTGTCTTGGAGTGTGTGACAATTGTTCTCTTGGAGTGTATGATAATTGTTATATTGGAGTGTATGACATTTGTTGCCTTGGAGTGTATGACATTTGTTGTCTTGGAGTGTATGACATTTGTTGTCTTGGAGTGTATGACATTTGTCTTAACGTGTATGGCATTTGTTTCTTGAAGTTGATGACATTTGTTGTCTTGGAGCGAATGATATTTGTTCTCTTGGAATGTATGACATTTGTCGTCTAGACGTGTATGACATTTGTTGTCTTGGAGTGTATGCCATTTGTTCTCTTGGCGTGTATGGTATTTGTTGTCTTGGAGTGTATGATATTTGTTGTCTTGGAGTTTATGACATTTGTTGTCTAGGAGTGTATGACATTTGTTGCCTTGGAGTGTATGACATTTGTTGTCTTGGAGTGTATGACATTTGTTCTCTTGGCGTGTATGGTATTTGTTGTCTTGGAGTGTATGACATTTGTTGTCTTTGAGTGTATGACATTTGTTGTCTTGGAGTGTATGACATTTGTTGTCTTGGAATGTATGACAATTGTTGTCTTGGAGTGTATGGTAATTGTTCTCTTAGAGTGTATGACATTTGTTGTCTTGGAATGTATGACAATTGCTGTTTTGGAGTGTATGGTAATTGTTCTCTTGGAGTGTATGACATTTGTTGTCTTGGAGTGTATGGTAATTGTTCTCTTAGAGTGTGTGGCAATTGTTCTCTTCGAATGTATGTCATTTGTTGCCTTGGAGTGTATGGCATTTGTTGTCTTGTAGTGTATCACATTGGTTGTCCTTGAGTGTATGACATTTGTTGTCTTGGAGTGAATGACATTTGTTTTCTTGTACTGTATGCCATTTGTTGAGTAAATGTTTTATGACATTTGTTGTCTTTATTTTATGACATTTGTTGTCTTGCAGTGTATGACATTTGTTGTCTTGGAAACTATGACACTTGTTGTCTTGGAAACTATGACACTTGTTGTCTTGGAGTGTATGACATTTGTTGTCTTGGAGTGTATGACAATTGTTCTCTTGGAGTGTATGATAATTGTTCCATTGGAGTGTATGACATTTGTTGTCTTGAGTGTATGACATTTGTTGTCTTGTAGTGTATGACATTTGTTGTCTTGGAGTGTATGACATTTGTTGTCTAGGAGTGTATGACGTGTATTGTCTTGGACTGTATGGCATTTGTCTTAACGTGTATGGCATTTGTTTTCTTGGAGTTTATGACATTTGTTGTTTTGGAGTGAATAGTATTTGTTCTCTTGCAGTGTATGACATTTGTCGTCTTGACGTGTATGACATTTGTTGTCTTGGAGTGTATGACATTTGTTCTCTTGGAGTGTATGACATTTGTTGTCTTGGAGTGTATGACATTTGTTCTCTTGTCGTGTATGGTATTTGTTGTCTTGGAGTGTAGGACATTTGTTGTATTGGAGTGTATGAAATTTATTGTCTTGGAGTGTATGACATTTGTTGTTTTGACGTGCATGACATTTGTTGTCTTGGAGTGTATGATAATTGTTTTCTTGGAGTGTATGTCATTTGTTGTCTTGTAGTGTATGACATTTGTTGTCTTGTAGTGTATGTCATTTGTTGTCTTGAAGTGTATGACATTTGTTGTCTTCAAGTGTATGAAATTTGTTGTCTTGGAATGTATGACATTTGTTGTCTTGGATTGTATGACATTTGTTGTCTTGGATTGTATGACATTTGTTCTTTTGGAGTGTATGACATTTATGTCTTGGTTTGTATGACATTGGTTGTATTGTAGTGTATGACATTTGTTGTCTTGGAGTGTATGACATTTGTTATCTTGGAGTGTATAACATTTGTTGTCTTGGAGTGTATGACATTTGTTGTCTTGGAGTGTATGACATTTGTTGTCCTGGAGTGTATGACATTTGTTCTCTTGTAGTGTATGACATTTGTTGTCTTGGAGTGTATGACATTTGTTGTCTTGGAGTGAATGGTATTTGTTCTCTTGGAATGTATGACATTTGTTGTCTTGGAGTGTATGGTAATTGTTCTATTGGAGTGTATGACATTTGTTGTCTTGGAGTGTATGGTAATTGTTCTCTTAGAGTGTGTGACAATTGTTCTCTTCGAATGTATGGCATTTGTTGCCTTGGAGTGTATGGCATTTTTTGTTTGTAGTGTATCACATTTGTTGTCCTTGAGTGTATGACATTTGTTGTCTTGGAGTGTATGACAGTTGTTGTCTTGTACTGTATGACATTTGTTGAATAAATGTTTTATGACATTTGTTGTCTTTTATTTTATGACATTTGTTGTATTGGAGTGTATGACATTTGTTGTCCTGGAGTCATTGAGACATGTTGTCTTGGAGTCTATGACATTTGTTATCTTGGAGTGTATGACATTTCTTGTCTTGGAGTGTGTGACAATTGTTCTCTTGGAGTGTATGATAATTGTTATTTTGGAGTGTATGACATTTGTTGCCTTGGAGTGTATGACATTTGTTGTCTTGGAGTGTATGACATTTGTTGTCTTGGAGTGTATGACATTTGTCTTAACGTGTATGGCATTTGTTTTCTTGAAGTTGATGACATTTGTTGTCTTGGAGCGAATGATATTTGTTCTCTTGGAATGTATGACATTTGTCGTCTAGACGTGTATGACATTTGTTGTCTTGGAGTGTATGCCATTTGTTCTCTTGGCGTGTATGGTATTTGTTGTCTTGGAGTGTATGATATTTGTTGTCTTGGAGTTTATGACATTTGTTGTCTAGGAGTGTATGACATTTGTTGCCTTGGAGTGTATGACATTTGTTGTCTTGGAGTGTATGACATTTGTTCTCTTGGCGTGTATGGTATTTGTTGTCTTGGAGTGTATGACATTTGTTGTCTTTGAGTGTATGACATTTGTTGTCTTGGAGTGTATGGTAATTGTTCTATTGGAGTGTATGACATTTGTTGTCTTGGAGTGTATGGTAATTGTTCTCTTAGAGTGTGTGACAATTGTTCTCTTCGAATGTATGGCATTTGTTGCCTTGGAGTGTATGGCATTTTTTGTTTGTAGTGTATCACATTTGTTGTCCTTGAGTGTATGACATTTGTTGTCTTGGAGTGTATGACAGTTGTTGTCTTGTACTGTATGACATTTGTTGAATAAATGTTTTATGACATTTGTTGTCTTTTATTTTATGACATTTGTTGTATTGGAGTGTATGACATTTGTTGTCCTGGAGTCATTGAGACATGTTGTCTTGGAGTCTATGACATTTGTTATCTTGGAGTGTATGACATTTGTTGTCTTGGAGTGTGTGACAATTGTTCTCTTGGAGTGTATGATAATTGTTATATTGGAGTGTATGACATTTGTTGCCTTGGAGTGTATGACATTTGTTGTCTTGGAGTGTATGACATTTGTTGTCTTGGAGTGTATGACATTTGTCTTAACGTGTATGGCATTTGTTTTCTTGAAGTTGATGACATTTGTTGTCTTGGAGCGAATGATATTTGTTCTCTTGGAATGTATGACATTTGTCGTCTAGACGTGTATGACATTTGTTGTCTTGGAGTGTATGCCATTTGTTCTCTTGGCGTGTATGGTATTTGTTGTCTTGGAGTGTATGATATTTGTTGTCTTGGAGTTTATGACATTTGTTGTCTAGGAGTGTATGACATTTGTTGCCTTGGAGTGTATGACATTTGTTGTCTTGGAGTGTATGACATTTGTTCTCTTGGCGTGTATGGTATTTGTTGTCTTGGAGTGTATGACATTTGTTGTCTTTGAGTGTATGACATTTGTTGTCTTGGAGTGTATGGTAATTGTTCTATTGGAGTGTATGACATTTGTTGTCTTGGAGTGTATGGTAATTGTTCTCTTAGAGTGTGTGACAATTGTTCTCTTCGAATGTATGGCATTTGTTGCCTTGGAGTGTATGGCATTTTTTGTTTGTAGTGTATCACATTTGTTGTCCTTGAGTGTATGACATTTGTTGTCTTGGAGTGTATGACAGTTGTTGTCTTGTACTGTATGACATTTGTTGAATAAATGTTTTATGACATTTGTTGTCTTTTATTTTATGACATTTGTTGTATTGGAGTGTATGACATTTGTTGTCCTGGAGTCATTGAGACATGTTGTCTTGGAGTCTATGACATTTGTTATCTTGGAGTGTATGACATTTCTTGTCTTGGAGTGTGTGACAATTGTTCTCTTGGAGTGTATGATAATTGTTATATTGGAGTGTATGACATTTGTTGCCTTGGAGTGTATGACATTTGTTGTCTTGGAGTGTATGACATTTGTTGTCTTGGAGTGTATGACATTTGTCTTAACGTGTATGGCATTTGTTTTCTTGAAGTTGATGACATTTGTTGTCTTGGAGCGAATGATATTTGTTCTCTTGGAATGTATGACATTTGTCGTCTAGACGTGTATGACATTTGTTGTCTTGGAGTGTATGCCATTTGTTCTCTTGGCGTGTATGGTATTTGTTGTCTTGGAGTGTATGATATTTGTTGTCTTGGAGTTTATGACATTTGTTGTCTAGGAGTGTATGACATTTGTTGTCTTGGAGTGTATGACATTTGTTGTCTTGGAGTGTATGACATTTGTTCTCTTGGCGTGTATGGTATTTGTTGTCTTGGAGTGTGTGACATTTGTTGTCTTTGAGTGTATGACATTTGTTGTCTTGGAGTGTATGACATTTGTTGTCTTGGAATGTATGACAATTGTTGTCTTGGAGTGTATGGTAATTGTTCTCTTAGAGTGTATGACATTTGTTGTCTTGGAATGTATGACAATTGCTGTTTTGGAGTGTATGGTAATTGTTCTCTTGGAGTGTATGACATTTGTTGTCTTGGAGTGTATGGTAATTGTTCTCTTAGAGTGTGTGGCAATTGTTCTCTTCGAATGTATGGCATTTGTTGCCTTGGAGTGTATGGCATTTGTTGTCTTGTAGTGTATCACATTGGTTGTCCTTGAGTGTATGACATTTGTTGTCTTGGAGTGAATGACATTTGTTTTCTTGTACTGTATGCCATTTGTTGAGTAAATGTTTTATGACATTTGTTGTCTTTTATTTTATGACATTTGTTGTCTTGCAGTGTATGACATTTGTTGTCTTGGAAACTATGACACTTGTTGTCTTGGAAACTATGACACTTGTTGTCTTGGAGTGTATGACATTTGTTGTCTTGGAGTGTATGACAATTGTTCTCTTGGAGTGTATGATAATTGTTCCATTGGAGTGTATGACATTTGTTGTCTTTGAGAGTATGACATTTGTTGTCTTGTAGTGTATGACATTTGTTGTCTTGGAGTGTATGACATTTGTTGTCTAGGAGTGTATGACGTGTATTGTCTTGGACTGTATGGCATTTGTCTTAACGTGTATGGCATTTGTTTTCTTGGAGTTTATGACATTTGTTGTTTTGGAGTGAATAGTATTTGTTCTCTTGCAGTGTATGACATTTGTCGTCTTGACGTGTATGACATTTGTTGTCTTGGAGTGTATGACATTTGTTCTCTTGGAGTGTATGACATTTGTTGTCTTGGAGTGTATGACATTTGTTCTCTTGTCGTGTATGGTATTTGTTGTCTTGGAGTGTAGGACATTTGTTGTATTGGAGTGTATGAAATTTATTGTCTTGGAGTGTATGACATTTGTTGTTTTGACGTGTATGCCATTTGTTGTCTTGGAGTGTATGATAATTGTTTTATTGGAGTGTATGTCATTTGTTGTCTTGTAGTGTATGACATTTATTGTCTTGTAGTGTATGTCATTTGTTGAATAAATGTTTTATGACATTTGTTGTCTTTTATTTTATGACATTTGTTGTATTGGAGTGTATGACATTTGTTGTCCTGGAGTCATTGAGACATGTTGCCTGGAGTCTATGACATTTGTTATCTTGGAGTGTATGACATTTGTTGTCTTGGAGTGTGTGACAATTGTTCTCTTGGAGTGTATGATAATTGTTATATTGGAGTGTATGACATTTGTTGCCTTGGAGTGTATGACATTTGTTGTCTTGGAGTGTATGACATTTGTTGTCTTGGAGTGTATGACATTTGTCTTAACGTGTATGGCATTTGTTTTCTTGAAGTTGATGACATTTGTTGTCTTGGAGCGAATGATATTTGTTCTCTTGGAATGTATGACATTTGTCGTCTAGACGTGTATGACATTTGTTGTCTTGGAGTGTATGCCATTTGTTCTCTTGGCGTGTATGGTATTTGTTGTCTTGGAGTGTATGATATTTGTTGTCTTGGAGTTTATGACATTTGTTGTCTAGGAGTGTATGACATTTGTTGCCTTGGAGTGTATGACATTTGTTGTCTTGGAGTGTATGACATTTGTTCTCTTGGCGTGTATGGTATTTGTTGTCTTGGAGTGTATGACATTTGTTGTCTTTGAGTGTATGACATTTGTTGTCTTGGAGTGTATGGTAATTGTTCTATTGGAGTGTATGACATTTGTTGTCTTGGAGTGTATGGTAATTGTTCTCTTAGAGTGTGTGACAATTGTTCTCTTCGAATGTATGGCATTTGTTGCCTTGGAGTGTATGGCATTTTTTGTTTGTAGTGTATCACATTTGTTGTCCTTGAGTGTATGACATTTGTTGTCTTGGAGTGTATGACAGTTGTTGTCTTGTACTGTATGACATTTGTTGAATAAATGTTTTATGACATTTGTTGTCTTTTATTTTATGACATTTGTTGTATTGGAGTGTATGACATTTGTTGTCCTGGAGTCATTGAGACATGTTGTCTTGGAGTCTATGACATTTGTTATCTTGGAGTGTATGACATTTGTTGTCTTGGAGTGTGTGACAATTGTTCTCTTGGAGTGTATGATAATTGTTATATTGGAGTGTATGACATTTGTTGCCTTGGAGTGTATGACATTTGTTGTCTTGGAGTGTATGACATTTGTTGTCTTGGAGTGTATGACATTTGTCTTAACGTGTATGGCATTTGTTTTCTTGAAGTTGATGACATTTGTTGTCTTGGAGCGAATGATATTTGTTCTCTTGGAATGTATGACATTTGTCGTCTAGACGTGTATGACATTTGTTGTCTTGGAGTGTATGCCATTTGTTCTCTTGGCGTGTATGGTATTTGTTGTCTTGGAGTGTATGATATTTGTTGTCTTGGAGTTTATGACATTTGTTGTCTAGGAGTGTATGACATTTGTTGTCTTGGAGTGTATGACATTTGTTGTCTTGGAGTGTATGACATTTGTTCTCTTGGCGTGTATGGTATTTGTTGTCTTGGAGTGTGTGACATTTGTTGTCTTTGAGTGTATGACATTTGTTGTCTTGGAGTGTATGACATTTGTTGTCTTGGAATGTATGACAATTGTTGTCTTGGAGTGTATGGTAATTGTTCTCTTAGAGTGTATGACATTTGTTGTCTTGGAATGTATGACAATTGCTGTTTTGGAGTGTATGGTAATTGTTCTCTTGGAGTGTATGACATTTGTTGTCTTGGAGTGTATGGTAATTGTTCTCTTAGAGTGTGTGGCAATTGTTCTCTTCGAATGTATGGCATTTGTTGCCTTGGAGTGTATGGCATTTGTTGTCTTGTAGTGTATCACATTGGTTGTCCTTGAGTGTATGACATTTGTTGTCTTGGAGTGAATGACATTTGTTTTCTTGTACTGTATGCCATTTGTTGAGTAAATGTTTTATGACATTTGTTGTCTTTTATTTTATGACATTTGTTGTCTTGCAGTGTATGACATTTGTTGTCTTGGAAACTATGACACTTGTTGTCTTGGAAACTATGACACTTGTTGTCTTGGAGTGTATGACATTTGTTGTCTTGGAGTGTATGACAATTGTTCTCTTGGAGTGTATGATAATTGTTCCATTGGAGTGTATGACATTTGTTGTCTTTGAGTGTATGACATTTGTTGTCTTGTAGTGTATGACATTTGTTGTCTTGGAGTGTATGACATTTGTTGTCTAGGAGTGTATGACGTGTATTGTCTTGGACTGTATGGCATTTGTCTTAACGTGTATGGCATTTGTTTTCTTGGAGTTTATGACATTTGTTGTTTGGAGTGAATAGTATTTGTTCTCTTGCAGTGTATGACATTTGTCGTCTTGACGTGTATGACATTTGTTGTCTTGGAGTGTATGACATTTGTTCTCTTGGAGTGTATGACATTTGTTGTCTTGGAGTGTATGACATTTGTTCTCTTGTCGTGTATGGTATTTGTTGTCTTGGAGTGTAGGACATTTGTTGTATTGGAGTGTATGAAATTTATTGTCTTGGAGTGTATGACATTTGTTGTTTTGACGTGCATGACATTTGTTGTCTTGGAGTGTATGATAATTGTTTTCTTGGAGTGTATGTCATTTGTTGTCTTGTAGTGTATGACATTTGTTGTCTTGTAGTGTATGTCATTTGTTGTCTTGAAGTGTATGACATTTGTTGTCTTCAAGTGTATGAAATTTGTTGTCTTGGAATGTATGACATTTGTTGTCTTGGATTGTATGACATTTGTTGTCTTGGATTGTATGACATTTGTTCTTTTGGAGTGTATGACATTTATTGTCTTGGTTTGTATGACATTGGTTGTATTGTAGTGTATGACATTTGTTGTCTTGGAGTGTATGACATTTGTTATCTTGGAGTGTATAACATTTGTTGTCTTGGAGTGTATGACATTTGTTGTCTTGGAGTGTATGACATTTGTTGTCCTGGAGTGTATGACATTTGTTCTCTTGTAGTGTATGACATTTGTTGTCTTGGAGTGTATGACATTTGTTGTCTTGGAGTGAATGGTATTTGTTCTCTTGGAATGTATGACATTTGTTGTCTTGGAGTGTATGGTAATTGTTCTATTGGAGTGTATGACATTTGTTGTCTTGGAGTGTATGGTAATTGTTCTCTTAGAGTGTGTGACAATTGTTCTCTTCGAATGTATGGCATTTGTTGCCTTGGAGTGTATGGCATTTTTTGTTTGTAGTGTATCACATTTGTTGTCCTTGAGTGTATGACATTTGTTGTCTTGGAGTGTATGACAGTTGTTGTCTTGTACTGTATGACATTTGTTGAATAAATGTTTTATGACATTTGTTGTCTTTTATTTTATGACATTTGTTGTATTGGAGTGTATGACATTTGTTGTCCTGGAGTCATTGAGACATGTTGTCTTGGAGTCTATGACATTTGTTATCTTGGAGTGTATGACATTTTTGTCTTGGAGTGTGTGACAATTGTTCTCTTGGAGTGTATGATAATTGTTATTTTGGAGTGTATGACATTTGTTGCCTTGGAGTGTATGACATTTGTTGTCTTGGAGTGTATGACATTTGTTGTCTTGGAGTGTATGACATTTGTCTTAACGTGTATGGCATTTGTTTTCTTGAAGTTGATGACATTTGTTGTCTTGGAGCGAATGATATTTGTTCTCTTGGAATGTATGACATTTGTCGTCTAGACGTGTATGACATTTGTTGTCTTGGAGTGTATGCCATTTGTTCTCTTGGCGTGTATGGTATTTGTTGTCTTGGAGTGTATGATATTTGTTGTCTTGGAGTTTATGACATTTGTTGTCTAGGAGTGTATGACATTTGTTGTCTTGGAGTGTATGACATTTGTTGTCTTGGAGTGTATGACATTTGTTGTCTTGGAGTGTATGGTATTTGTTGTCTTGGAGTGTATGACATTTGTTGTCTTGGAGTGTATGACATTTGTTGTCTTGGAGTGTATGGTAATTGTTCTCTTGGAGTGTATGACATTTGTTGTCTTGGAGTGTATGGTAATTGTTCTCTTAGAGTGTGTGACATTGTTCTCTTCGAATGTATGGCATTTGTTGCCTTGGAGTGTATGGCATTTGTTGTCTTGTAGTGTATCACATTTGTTGTCCTTGAGTGTATGACATTTGTTGTCTTGGAGTGTATGACATTTGTTTTCTTGTACTGTATGCATTTGTTGAGTAAATGTTTTATGACATTTGTTGTCTTTTATTTTATGACATTTGTTGTCTTGCAGTGTATGACATTTGTTGTCTTGGAAACTATGACACTTGTTGTCTTGGAACTATGACATTGTTGTCTTGGAGTGTATGACATTTGTTGTCTTGGAGTGTATGACAATTGTTCTCTTGGAGTGTATGATAATTGTTCCATTGGAGTGTATGACATTTGTTGTCTTTGAGTGTATGACATTTGTTGTCTTGTAGTGTATGACATTTGTTGTCTTGGAGTGTATGACATTTGTTGTCTAGGAGTGTATGACGTGTATTGTCTTGGACTGTATGGCATTTGTCTTAACGTGTATGGCATTTGTTTCTTGGAGTGTATGACATTTGTTGTTTTGGAGTGAATAGTATTTGTTCTCTTGCAGTGTATGACATTTGTCGTCTTGACGTGTATGACATTTGTTGTCTTGGAGTGTATGACATTTGTTGTCTTGGAGTGTATGACATTTGTTGTCTTGGAGTGTATGACATTTGTTCTCTTGGAGTGTATGGTATTTGTTGTCTTGGAGTGTAGGACATTTGTTGTCTTGGAGTGTATGAAATTTATTGTCTTGGAGTGTATGACATTTGTTGTTTTGACGTGTATGACATTTGTTGTCTTGGAGTGTATGATAATTGTTTTCTTGGAGTGTATGTCATTTGTTGTCTTGTAGTGTATGACATTTGTTGTCTTGTAGTGTATGACATTTGTTGTCTTGAGTGTATGACATTTGTTGTCTTGGAGTGTATGACATTTGTTGTCTTGGAATGTATGACATTTGTTGTCTTGGATTGTATGACATTTGTTGTCTTGGAGTGTATGACATTTGTTCTTTTGGAGTGTATGACATTTGTTGTCTTGGTTTGTATGACATTGGTTGTCTTGTAGTGTATGACATTTGTTGTCTTGGAGTGTATGACATTTGTTGTCTTGGAGTGTATGACATTTGTTGTCTTGGAGTGTATGACATTTGTTGTCTTGGAGTGTATGACATTTGTTGTCCTGGAGTGTATGACATTTGTTCTCTTGGAGTGTATGACATTTGTTGTCTTGGAGTGTATGACATTTGTTGTCTTGGAGTGTATGACATTTGTTGTCTTGGAGTGTATGACATTTGTTGTCTTGGAGTGTATGGTAATTGTTCTATTGGAGTGTATGACATTTGTTGTCTTGGAGTGTATGGTAATTGTTCTCTTAGAGTGTGTGACAATTGTTCTCTTCGAATGTATGGCATTTGTTGCCTTGGAGTGTATGGCATTTTTTGTTTGTAGTGTATCACATTTGTTGTCCTTGAGTGTATGACATTTGTTGTCTTGGAGTGTATGACAGTTGTTGTCTTGTACTGTATGACATTTGTTGAATAAATGTTTTATGACATTTGTTGTCTTTTATTTTATGACATTTGTTGTATTGGAGTGTATGACATTTGTTGTCCTGGAGTCATTGAGACATGTTGTCTTGGAGTCTATGACATTTGTTATCTTGGAGTGTATGACATTTCTTGTCTTGGAGTGTGTGACAATTGTTCTCTTGGAGTGTATGATAATTGTTATTTTGGAGTGTATGACATTTGTTGCCTTGGAGTGTATGACATTTGTTGTCTTGGAGTGTATGACATTTGTTGTCTTGGAGTGTATGACATTTGTCTTAACGTGTATGGCATTTGTTTTCTTGAAGTTGATGACATTTGTTGTCTTGGAGCGAATGATATTTGTTCTCTTGGAATGTATGACATTTGTCGTCTAGACGTGTATGACATTTGTTGTCTTGGAGTGTATGCCATTTGTTTCTCTTGGCGTGTATGGTATTTGTTGTCTTGGAGTGTATGATATTTGTTGTCTTGGAGTTTATGACATTTGTTGTCTAGGAGTGTATGACATTTGTTGTCTTGGAGTGTATGACATTTGTTGTCTTGGAGTGTATGACATTTGTTCTCTTGGCGTGTATGGTATTTGTTGTCTTGGAGTGTATGACATTTGTTGTCTTTGAGTGTATGACATTTGTTGTCTTGGAGTGTATGACATTTGTTGTCTTGGAATGTATGACAATTGTTGTCTTGGAGTGTATGGTAATTGTTCTCTTAGAGTGTATGACATTTGTTGTCTTGGAATGTATGACAATTGCTGTTTTGGAGTGTATGGTAATTGTTCTCTTGGAGTGTATGACATTTGTTGTCTTGGAGTGTATGGTAATTGTTCTCTTAGAGTGTGTGGCAATTGTTCTCTTCGAATGTATGGCATTTGTTGCCTTGGAGTGTATGGCATTTGTTGTCTTGTAGTGTATCACATTGGTTGTCCTTGAGTGTATGACATTTGTTGTCTTGGAGTGAATGACATTTGTTTTCTTGTACTGTATGCATTTGTTGAGTAAATGTTTTATGACATTTGTTGTCTTTTATTTTATGACATTTGTTGTCTTGCAGTGTATGACATTTGTTGTCTTGGAAACTATGACACTTGTTGTCTTGGAAACTATGACACTTGTTGTCTTGGAGTGTATGACATTTGTTGTCTTGGAGTGTATGACAATTGTTCTCTTGGAGTGTATGATAATTGTTCCATTGGAGTGTATGACATTTGTTGTCTTTGAGTGTATGACATTTGTTGTCTTGTAGTGTATGACATTTGTTGTCTTGGAGTGTATGACATTTGTTGTCTAGGAGTGTATGACGTGTATTGTCTTGGACTGTATGGCATTTGTCTTAAGTGTATGGCATTTGTTTTCTTGGAGTTTATGACATTTGTTGTTTTGGAGTGTAATAGTATTTGTTCTCTTGTCGTGTATGGTATTTGTTGTCTTGGAGTGTAGGACATTTGTTGTATTGGAGTGTATGAAATTATTGTCTTGGAGTGTATGACATTTGTTGTTTTGACGTGTATGACATTTGTTGTCTTGGAGTGTATGATAATTGTTTTCTTGGAGTGTATGTCATTTGTTGTCTTGTAGTGTATGACATTTGTTGTCTTGTAGTGTATGTCATTTGTTGTCTTGAAGTGTATGACATTTGTTGTCTTCAAGTGTATGAAATTTGTTGTCTTGGAATGTATGACATTTGTTGTCTTGGATTGTATGACATTTGTTGTCTTGGATTGTATGACATTTGTTCTTTTGGAGTGTATGACATTTATTGTCTTGTTTGTATGACATTGGTTGTATTGTAGTGTATGACATTTGTTGTCTTGGAGTGTATGACATTTGTTATCTTGGAGTGTATAACATTTGTTGTCTTGGAGTGTATGACATTTGTTGTCTTGGAGTGTATGACATTTGTTGTCCTGGAGTGTATGACATTTGTTCTCTTGTAGTGTATGACATTTGTTGTCTTGGAGTGTATGACATTTGTTGTCTTGGAGTGAATGGTATTTGTTCTCTTGGAATGTATGACATTTGTTGTCTTGGAGTGTATGGTAATTGTTCTATTGGAGTGTATGACATTTGTTGTCTTGGAGTGTATGGTAATTGTTCTCTTAGAGTGTGTGACAATTGTTCTCTTCGAATGTATGGCATTTGTTGCCTTGGAGTGTATGGCATTTTTTGTTTGTAGTGTATCACATTTGTTGTCCTTGAGTGTATGACATTTGTTGTCTTGGAGTGTATGACAGTTGTTGTCTTGTACTGTATGACATTTGTTGAATAAATGTTTTGACATTTGTTGTCTTTTATTTTATGACATTTGTTGTATTGGAGTGTATGACATTTGTTGTCCTGGAGTCATTGAGACATGTTGTCTTGGAGTCTATGACATTTGTTATCTTGGAGTGTATGACATTTCTTGTCTTGGAGTGTGTGACAATTGTTCTCTTGGAGTGTATGATAATTGTTATTTTGGAGTGTATGACATTTGTTGCCTTGGAGTGTATGACATTTGTTGTCTTGGAGTGTATGACATTTGTTGTCTTGGAGTGTATGACATTTGTCTTAACGTGTATGGCATTTGTTTTCTTGAAGTTGATGACATTTGTTGTCTTGGAGCGAATGATATTTGTTCTCTTGGAATGTATGACATTTGTCGTCTAGACGTGTATGACATTTGTTGTCTTGGAGTGTATGCCATTTGTTCTCTTGGCGTGTATGGTATTTGTTGTCTTGGAGTGTATGATATTTGTTGTCTTGGAGTTTATGACATTTGTTGTCTAGGAGTGTATGACATTTGTTGCCTTGGAGTGTATGACATTTGTTGTCTTGGAGTGTATGACATTTGTTCTCTTGGCGTGTATGGTATTTGTTGTCTTGGAGTGTATGACATTTGTTGTCTTTGAGTGTATGACATTTGTTGTCTTGGAGTGTATGGTAATTGTTCTATTGGAGTGTATGACATTTGTTGTCTTGGAGTGTATGGTAATTGTTCTCTTAGAGTGTGTGACAATTGTTCTCTTCGAATGTATGGCATTTGTTGCCTTGGAGTGTATGGCATTTTTTGTTTGTAGTGTATCACATTTGTTGTCCTTGAGTGTATGACATTTGTTGTCTTGGAGTGTATGACAGTTGTTGTCTTGTACTGTATGACATTTGTTGAATAAATGTTTTATGACATTTGTTGTCTTTTATTTTATGACATTTGTTGTATTGGAGTGTATGACATTTGTTGTCCTGGAGTCATTGAGACATGTTGTCTTGGAGTCTATGACATTTGTTATCTTGGAGTGTATGACATTTGTTGTCTTGGAGTGTGTGACAATTGTTCTCTTGGAGTGTATGATAATTGTTATATTGGAGTGTATGACATTTGTTGCCTTGGAGTGTATGACATTTGTTGTCTTGGAGTGTATGACATTTGTTGTCTTGGAGTGTATGACATTTGTCTTAACGTGTATGGCATTTGTTTTCTTGAAGTTGATGACATTTGTTGTCTTGGAGCGAATGATATTTGTTCTCTTGGAATGTATGACATTTGTCGTCTAGACGTGTATGACATTTGTTGTCTTGGAGTGTATGCCATTTGTTCTCTTGGCGTGTATGGTATTTGTTGTCTTGGAGTGTATGATATTTGTTGTCTTGGAGTTTATGACATTTGTTGTCTAGGAGTGTATGACATTTGTTGCCTTGGAGTGTATGACATTTGTTGTCTTGGAGTGTATGACATTTGTTCTCTTGCGTGTATGGTATTTGTTGTCTTGGAGTGTATGACAT
Organism: Megaustenia siamemsis; assembly: GCA_032433765.1. Taxonomy (NCBI): domain Eukaryota; kingdom Metazoa; phylum Mollusca; class Gastropoda; order Stylommatophora; family Ariophantidae; genus Megaustenia; species Megaustenia siamemsis. The sequence continues at coordinate 115,897,288 of JAVIAB010000124.1, forward strand.
TTGTTGTCTTTGAGTGTATGACATTTGTTGTCTTGGAGTGTATGGTAATTGTTCTATTGGAGTGTATGACATTTGTTGTCTTGGAGTGTATGGTAATTGTTCTCTAGAGTGTGTGACAATTGTTCTCTTCGAATGTATGGCATTTGTTGCCTTGGAGTGTATGGCATTTTTGTTTGTAGTGTATCACATTTGTTGTCCTTGAGTGTATGACATTTGTTGTCTTGGAGTGTATGACAGTTGTTGTCTTGTACTGTATGACATTTGTTGAATAAATGTTTTATGACATTTGTTGTCTTTTATTTTATTTATGACATTTGTTGTATTGGAGTGTATGACATTTGTTGTCCTGGAGTCATTGAGACATGTTGTCTTGGAGTCTATGACATTTGTTATCTTGGAGTGTATGACATTTCTTGTCTTGGAGTGTGTGACAATTGTTCTCTTGGAGTGTATGATAATTGTTATATTGGAGTGTATGACATTTGTTGCCTTGGAGTGTATGACATTTGTTGTCTTGGAGTGTATGACATTTGTTGTCTTGGAGTGTATGACATTTGTCTTAACGTGTATGGCATTTGTTTCTTGAAGTTGATGACATTTGTTGTCTTGGAGCGAATGATATTTGTTCTCTTGGAATGTATGACATTTGTCGTCTAGACGTGTATGACATTTGTTGTCTTGGAGTGTATGCCATTTGTTCTCTTGGCGTGTATGGTATTTGTTGTCTTGGAGTGTATGATATTTGTTGTCTTGGAGTTTATGACATTTGTTGTCTAGGAGTGTATGACATTTGTTGTCTTGGAGTGTATGACATTTGTTGTCTTGGAGTGTATGACATTTGTTCTCTTGGCGTGTATGGTATTTGTTGTCTTGGAGTGTGTGACATTTGTTGTCTTTGAGTGTATGACATTTGTTGTCTTGGAGTGTATGACATTTGTTGTCTTGGAATGTATGACAATTGTTGTCTTGGAGTGTATGGTAATTGTTCTCTTAGAGTGTATGACATTTGTTGTCTTGGAATGTATGACATTGCTGTTTTGGAGTGTATGGTAATTGTTCTCTTGGAGTGTATGACATTTGTTGTCTTGGAGTGTATGGTAATTGTTCTCTTAGAGTGTGTGGCAATTGTTCTCTTCGAATGTATGGCATTTGTTGCCTTGGAGTGTATGGCATTTGTTGTCTTGTAGTGTATCACATTGTTGTCCTTGAGTGTATGACATTTGTTGTCTTGGAGTGAATGACATTTGTTTCTTGTACTGTATGCCATTTGTTGAGTAAATGTTTTATGACATTTGTTGTCTTTTATTTTATGACATTTGTTGTCTTGCAGTGTATGACATTTGTTGTCTTGGAAACTATGACACTTGTTGTCTTGGAAACTATGACACTTGTTGTCTTGGAGTGTATGACATTTGTTGTCTTGGAGTGTATGACAATTGTTCTCTTGGAGTGTATGATAATTGTTCCATTGAGTGTATGACATTTGTTGTCTTTGAGTGTATGACATTTGTTGTCTTGTAGTGTATGACATTTGTTGTCTTGGAGTGTATGGTAATTGTTCTCTTGGAGTGTATGACATTTGTTGTCTTGGAGTGTATGGTATTGTTCTCTTAGAGTGTGTGACAATTGTTCTCTTGGAGTGTATGACATTTGTTGCCTTGGAGTGTATGGCATTTTTGTTTGTAGTGTATGACATTTGTTGTCCTGAGTGTATGACATTTGTTGTCTTGGAGTGTATGACATTTGTTGTCTTGGAGTGTATGACATTTGTTGTCTTGTTTTATGACATTTGTTTCTTTATTTTATGACATTTGTTGTATTGGAGTGTATGACATTTGTTGTCCTGGAGTGTATGAGACATGTTGTCTTGGAGTCTATGACATTTGTTATCTTGGAGTGTATGACATTTTTGTCTTGGAGTGTGTGACAATTGTTTTCTTGGAGTGTATGATAATTGTTATTTGGAGTGTATGACATTGTTGCCTTGGAGTGTATGACATTTGTTGTCTTGGAGTGTATGACATTTGTTGTCTTGGAGTGTATGACATTTGTCTTAAGTGTATGGCATTTGTTTTCTTGAAGTGATGACATTTGTTGTCTTGGAGCGAATGATATTTTTTCTTTGGATGTATGACATTTGTCGTCTAGACGTGTATGACATTTGTTGTCTTGGAGTGTATGACATTTGTTCTCTTGGAGTGTATGGTATTTGTTGTCTTGGAGTGTATGATATTTGTTGTCTTGGAGTGTATGACATTTGTTGTCTAGGAGTGTATGACATTTGTTCCTTGGAGTGTATGACATTTGTTGTCTTGGTGTATGACATTTGTTCTCTGGCGTGTATGGTTTTGTTGTCTTGGAGTGTATGACATTTGTTGTCTTGGAGTGTATGACATTTGTTGTCTTGGAGTGTATGGTAATTGTTCTATTGGAGTGTATGACATTTGTTGTCTTGGAGTGTATGGTAATTGTTCTCTTAGAGTGTGTGACAATTGTTCTCTTCGAATGTATGGCATTTGTTGCCTTGGAGTGTATGGCATTTTTTGTTTGTAGTGTATCACATTTGTTGTCCTTGAGTGTATGACATTTGTTGTCTTGGAGTGTATGACAGTTGTTGTCTTGTACTGTATGACATTTGTTGAATAAATGTTTTATGACATTTGTTGTCTTTTATTTTATGACATTTGTTGTATTGGAGTGTATGACATTTGTTGTCCTGGAGTCATTGACACATGTTGTCTTGGAGTCTATGACATTTGTTATCTTGGAGTGTATGACATTTGTTGTCTTGGAGTGTGTGACAATTGTTCTCTTGGAGTGTATGATAATTGTTATATTGGAGTGTATGACATTTGTTGCCTTGGAGTGTATGACATTTGTTGTCTTGGAGTGTATGACATTTGTTGTCTTGGAGTGTATGACATTTGTCTTAACGTGTATGGCATTTGTTTTCTTGAAGTTGATGACATTTGTTGTCTTGGAGCGAATGATATTTGTTCTCTTGGAATGTATGACATTTGTCGTCTAGACGTGTATGACATTTGTTGTCTTGGAGTGTATGCCATTTGTTCTCTTGGCGTGTATGGTATTTGTTGTCTTGGAGTGTATGATATTTGTTGTCTTGGAGTTTATGACATTTGTTGTCTAGGAGTGTATGACATTTGTTGCTTGGAGTGTATGACATTTGTTGTCTTGGAGTGTATGACATTTGTTCTCTTGGCGTGTATGGTATTTGTTGTCTTGGAGTGTATGACATTTGTTGTCTTTGAGTGTATGACATTTGTTGTCTTGGAGTGTATGGTAATTGTTCTATTGGAGTGTATGACATTTGTTGTCTTGGAGTGTATGGTAATTGTTCTCTTAGAGTGTGTGACAATTGTTCTCTTCGAATGTATGGCATTTGTTGCCTTGGAGTGTATGGCATTTTTTGTTTGTAGTGTATCACATTTGTTGTCCTTGAGTGTATGACATTTGTTGTCTTGGAGTGTATGACAGTTGTTGTCTTGTACTGTATGACATTTGTTGAATAAATGTTTATGACATTTGTTGTCTTTTATTTTATGACATTTGTTGTATTGGAGTGTATGACATTTGTTGTCCTGGAGTCATTGAGACATGTTGTCTTGGAGTCTATGACATTTGTTATCTTGGAGTGTATGACATTTGTTGTCTTGGAGTGTGTGACAATTGTTCTCTTGGAGTGTATGATAATTGTTATATTGGAGTGTATGACATTTGTTGCCTTGGAGTGTATGACATTTGTTGTCTTGGAGTGTATGACATTTGTTGTCTTGGAGTGTATGACATTTGTCTTAACGTGTATGGCATTTGTTTTCTTGAAGTTGATGACATTTGTTGTCTTGGAGCGAATGATATTTGTTCTCTTGGAATGTATGACATTTGTCGTCTAGACGTGTATGACATTTGTTGTCTTGGAGTGTATGCCATTTGTTCTCTTGGCGTGTATGGTATTTGTTGTCTTGGAGTGTATGATATTTGTTGTCTTGGAGTTTATGACATTTGTTGTCTAGGAGTGTATGACATTTGTTGCCTTGGAGTGTATGACATTTGTTGTCTTGGAGTGTATGACATTTGTTCTCTTGGCGTGTATGGTATTTGTTGTCTTGGAGTGTATGACATTTGTTGTCTTTGAGTGTATGACATTTGTTGTCTTGGAGTGTATGGTAATTGTTCTATTGGAGTGTATGACATTTGTTGTCTTGGAGTGTATGGTAATTGTTCTCTTAGAGTGTGTGACAATTGTTCTCTTCGAATGTATGGCATTTGTTGCCTTGGAGTGTATGGCATTTTTTGTTTGTAGTGTATCACATTTGTTGTCCTTGAGTGTATGACATTTGTTGTCTTGGAGTGTATGACAGTTGTTGTCTTGTACTGTATGACATTTGTTGAATAAATGTTTTATGACATTTGTTGTCTTTTATTTTATGACATTTGTTGTATTGGAGTGTATGACATTTGTTGTCCTGGAGTCATTGAGACATGTTGTCTTGGAGTCTATGACATTTGTTATCTTGGAGTGTATGACATTTGTTGTCTTGGAGTGTGTGACAATTGTTCTCTTGGAGTGTATGATAATTGTTATATTGGAGTGTATGACATTTGTTGCCTTGGAGTGTATGACATTTGTTGTCTTGGAGTGTATGACATTTGTTGTCTTGGAGTGTATGACATTTGTCTTAACGTGTATGGCATTTGTTTTCTTGAAGTTGATGACATTTGTTGTCTTGGAGCGAATGATATTTGTTCTCTTGGAATGTATGACATTTGTCGTCTAGACGTGTATGACATTTGTTGTCTTGGAGTGTATGCCATTTGTTCTCTTGGCGTGTATGGTATTTGTTGTCTTGGAGTGTATGATATTTGTTGTCTTGGAGTTTATGACATTTGTTGTCTAGGAGTGTATGACATTTGTTGTCTTGGAGTGTATGACATTTGTTGTCTTGGAGTGTATGACATTTGTTCTCTTGGCGTGTATGGTATTTGTTGTCTTGGAGTGTGTGACATTTGTTGTCTTGAGTGTATGACATTTGTTGTCTTGGAGTGTATGACATTTGTTGTCTTGGAATGTATGACAATTGTTGTCTTGGAGTGTATGGTAATTGTTCTCTTAGAGTGTATGACATTTGTTGTCTTGGAATGTATGACAATTGCTGTTTTGGAGTGTATGGTAATTGTTCTCTTGGAGTGTATGACATTTGTTGTCTTGGAGTGTATGGTAATTGTTCTCTTAGAGTGTGTGGCAATTGTTCTCTTCGAATGTATGGCATTTGTTGCCTTGGAGTGTATGGCATTTGTTGTCTTGTAGTGTATCACATTGGTTGTCCTTGAGTGTATGACATTTGTTGTCTTGGAGTGAATGACATTTGTTTTCTTGTACTGTATGCCATTTGTTGAGTAAATGTTTTATGACATTTGTTGTCTTTTATTTTATGACATTTGTTGTCTTGCAGTGTATGACATTTGTTGTCTTGGAAACTATGACACTTGTTGTCTTGGAAACTATGACATTTGTTGTCTTGGAGTGTATGACATTTGTTGTCTTGGAGTGTATGACAATTGTTCTCTTGGAGTGTATGATAATTGTTCCATGGAGTGTATGACATTTGTTGTCTTTGAGTGTATGACATTTGTTGTCTTGTAGTGTATGACATTTGTTGTCTTGGAGTGTATGGTAATTGTTCTATTGGAGTGTATGACATTTGTTGTCTTGGAGTGTATGGTAATTGTTCTCTTAGAGTGTATGACAATTGTTCTCTTGGAATGTATGGCATTTGTTGTCTTGGAGTGTATGGCATTTTTTGTTTGGAGTGTATGACATTTGTTGTCTTGAGTGTATGACATTTGTTGTCTTGGAGTGTATGACATTTGTTGTCTTGTACTGTATGACATTTGTTGAATAAATGTTTTATGACATTTGTTGTCTTTTTTTTATGACATTTGTTGTATTGGAGTGTATGACATTTGTTGTCCTGGAGTCATTGAGACATGTTGTCTTGGAGTCTATGACATTTGTTATCTTGGAGTGTATGACATTTGTTGTCTTGGAGTGTGTGACAATTGTTCTCTTGGAGTGTATGATAATTGTTTTTTGGAGTGTATGACATTTGTTGCCTTGGAGTGTATGACATTTGTTGTCTTGGAGTGTATGACATTTGTTGTCTTGGAGTGTATGACATTTGTCTTAACGTGTATGGCATTTGTTTCTTGAAGTTGATGACATTTGTTGTCTTGGAGCGAATGATATTTGTTCTCTTGGAATGTATGACATTTGTCGTCTAGACGTGTATGACATTTGTTGTCTTGGAGTGTATGCATTTGTTCTCTTGGCGTGTATGGTATTTGTTGTCTTGGAGTGTATGATATTTGTTGTCTTGGAGTGTATGACATTTGTTGTCTAGGAGTGTATGACATTTGTTGCCTTGGAGTGTATGACATTTGTTGTCTTGGAGTGTATGACATTTGTTCTCTTGGCGTGTATGGTATTTGTTGTCTTGGAGTGTATGACATTTGTTGTCTTTGAGTGTATGACATTTGTTGTCTTGGAGTGTATGGTAATTGTTCTATTGGAGTGTATGACATTTGTTGTCTTGGAGTGTATGGTAATTGTTCTCTTAGAGTGTGTGACAATTGTTCTCTTCGAATGTATGGCATTTGTTGCCTTGGAGTGTATGGCATTTTTGTTTGTAGTGTATCACATTTGTTGTCCTTGAGTGTATGACATTTGTTGTCTTGGAGTGTATGACAGTTGTTGTCTTGTACTGTATGACATTTGTTGAATAAATGTTTTATGACATTTGTTGTCTTTTAGTTTATGACATTTGTTGTATTGGAGTGTATGACATTTGTTGTCCTGGAGTCATTGAGACATGTTGTCTTGGAGTCTATGACATTTGTTATCTTGGAGTGTATGACATTTGTTGTCTTGGAGTGTGTGACAATTGTTCTCTTGGAGTGTATGATAATTGTTATATTGGAGTGTATGACATTTGTTGCCTTGGAGTGTATGACATTTGTTGTCTTGGAGTGTATGACATTTGTTGTCTTGGAGTGTATGACATTTGTCTTAACGTGTATGGCATTTGTTTTCTTGAAGTTGATGACATTTGTTGTCTTGGAGCGAATGATATTTGTTCTCTTGGAATGTATGACATTTGTCGTCTAGACGTGTATGACATTTGTTGTCTTGGAGTGTATGCCATTTGTTCTCTTGGCGTGTATGGTATTTGTTGTCTTGGAGTGTATGATATTTGTTGTCTTGGAGTTTATGACATTTGTTGTCTAGGAGTGTATGACATTTGTTGCCTTGGAGTGTATGACATTTGTTGTCTTGGAGTGTATGACATTTGTTCTCTTGGCGTGTATGGTATTTGTTGTCTTGGAGTGTATGACATTTGTTGTCTTTGAGTGTATGACATTTGTTGTCTTGGAGTGTATGGTAATTGTTCTATTGGAGTGTATGACATTTGTTGTCTTGGAGTGTATGGTAATTGTTCTCTTAGAGTGTGTGACAATTGTTCTCTTCGAATGTATGGCATTTGTTGCCTTGGAGTGTATGGCATTTTTGTTTGTAGTGTATCACATTTGTTGTCCTTGAGTGTATGACATTTGTTGTCTTGGAGTGTATGACAGTTGTTGTCTTGTACTGTATGACATTTGTTGAATAAATGTTTTATGACATTTGTTGTCTTTTATTTTATGACATTTGTTGTATTGGAGTGTATGACATTTGTTGTCCTGGAGTCATTGAGACATGTTGTCTTGGAGTCTATGACATTTGTTATCTTGGAGTGTATGACATTTCTTGTCTTGGAGTGTGTGACAATTGTTCTCTTGGAGTGTATGATAATTGTTATATTGGAGTGTATGACATTTGTTGCCTTGGAGTGTATGACATTTGTTGTCTTGGAGTGTATGACATTTGTTGTCTTGGAGTGTATGACATTTGTCTTAACGTGTATGGCATTTGTTTTCTTGAAGTTGATGACATTTGTTGTCTTGGAGCGAATGATATTTGTTCTCTTGGAATGTATGACATTTGTCGTCTAGACGTGTATGACATTTGTTGTCTTGGAGTGTATGCCATTTGTTCTCTTGGCGTGTATGGTATTTGTTGTCTTGGAGTGTATGATATTTGTTGTCTTGGAGTTTATGACATTTGTTGTCTAGGAGTGTATGACATTTGTTGCCTTGGAGTGTATGACATTTGTTGTCTTGGAGTGTATGACATTTGTTCTCTTGGCGTGTATGGTATTTGTTGTCTTGGAGTGTATGACATTTGTTGTCTTTGAGTGTATGACATTTGTTGTCTTGGAGTGTATGGTAATTGTTCTATTGGAGTGTATGACATTTGTTGTCTTGGAGTGTATGGTAATTGTTCTCTTAGAGTGTGTGACAATTGTTCTCTTCGAATGTATGGCATTTGTTGCCTTGGAGTGTATGGCATTTTTTGTTTGTAGTGTATCACATTTGTTGTCCTTGAGTGTATGACATTTGTTGTCTTGGAGTGTATGACAGTTGTTGTCTTGTACTGTATGACATTTGTTGAATAAATGTTTTATGACATTTGTTGTCTTTTATTTTATGACATTTGTTGTATTGGAGTGTATGACATTTGTTGTCCTGGAGTCATTGAGACATGTTGTCTTGGAGTCTATGACATTTGTTATCTTGGAGTGTATGACATTTGTTGTCTTGGAGTGTGTGACAATTGTTCTCTTGGAGTGTATGATAATTGTTATATTGGAGTGTATGACATTTGTTGCCTTGGAGTGTATGACATTTGTTGTCTTGGAGTGTATGACATTTGTTGTCTTGGAGTGTATGACATTTGTCTTAACGTGTATGGCATTTGTTTTCTTGAAGTTGATGACATTTGTTGTCTTGGAGCGAATGATATTTGTTCTCTTGGAATGTATGACATTTGTCGTCTAGACGTGTATGACATTTGTTGTCTTGGAGTGTATGCCATTTGTTCTCTTGGCGTGTATGGTATTTGTTGTCTTGGAGTGTATGATATTTGTTGTCTTGGAGTTTATGACATTTGTTGTCTAGGAGTGTATGACATTTGTTGTCTTGGAGTGTATGACATTTGTTGTCTTGGAGTGTATGACATTTGTTCTCTTGGCGTGTATGGTATTTGTTGTCTTGGAGTGTATGACATTTGTTGTCTTTGAGTGTATGACATTTGTTGTCTTGGAGTGTATGACATTTGTTGTCTTGGAATGTATGACAATTGTTGTCTTGGAGTGTATGGTAATTGTTCTCTTAGAGTGTATGACATTTGTTGTCTTGGAATGTATGACAATTGCTGTTTTGGAGTGTATGGTAATTGTTCTCTTGGAGTGTATGACATTTGTTGTCTTGGAGTGTATGGTAATTGTTCTCTTAGAGTGTGTGGCAATTGTTCTCTTCGAATGTATGGCATTTGTTGCCTTGGAGTGTATGGCATTTGTTGTCTTGTAGTGTATCACATTGGTTGTCCTTGAGTGTATGACATTTGTTGTCTTGGAGTGAATGACATTTGTTTTCTTGTACTGTATGCCATTTGTTGAGTAAATGTTTTATGACATTTGTTGTCTTTTATTTTATGACATTTGTTGTCTTGCAGTGTATGACATTTGTTGTCTTGGAAACTATGACACTTGTTGTCTTGGAAACTATGACACTTGTTGTCTTGGAGTGTATGACATTTGTTGTCTTGGAGTGTATGACAATTGTTCTCTTGGAGTGTATGATAATTGTTCCATTGGAGTGTATGACATTTGTTGTCTTTGAGAGTATGACATTTGTTGTCTTGTAGTGTATGACATTTGTTGTCTTGGAGTGTATGGTAATTGTTCTATTGGAGTGTATGACATTTGTTGTCTTGGAGTGTATGGTAATTGTTCTCTTAGAGTGTGTGACAATTGTTCTCTTCGAATGTATGGCATTTGTTGCCTTGGAGTGTATGGCATTTTTTGTTTGTAGTGTATCACATTTGTTGTCCTTGAGTGTATGACATTTGTTGTCTTGGAGTGTATGACAGTTGTTGTCTTGTACTGTATGACATTTGTTGAATAAATGTTTTATGACATTTGTTGTCTTTTATTTTATGACATTTGTTGTATTGGAGTGTATGACATTTGTTGTCCTGGAGTCATTGAGACATGTTGTCTTGGAGTCTATGACATTTGTTATCTTGGAGTGTATGACATTTCTTGTCTTGGAGTGTGTGACAATTGTTCTCTTGGAGTGTATGATAATTGTTATTTTGGAGTGTATGACATTTGTTGCCTTGGAGTGTATGACATTTGTTGTCTTGGAGTGTATGACATTTGTTGTCTTGGAGTGTATGACATTTGTCTTAACGTGTATGGCATTTGTTTTCTTGAAGTTGATGACATTTGTTGTCTTGGAGCGAATGATATTTGTTCTCTTGGAATGTATGACATTTGTCGTCTAGACGTGTATGACATTTGTTGTCTTGGAGTGTATGCCATTTGTTCTCTTGGCGTGTATGGTATTTGTTGTCTTGGAGTGTATGATATTTGTTGTCTTGGAGTTTATGACATTTGTTGTCTAGGAGTGTATGACATTTGTTGCCTTGGAGTGTATGACATTTGTTGTCTTGGAGTGTATGACATTTGTTCTCTTGGCGTGTATGGTATTTGTTGTCTTGGAGTGTATGACATTTGTTGTCTTTGAGTGTATGACATTTGTTGTCTTGGAGTGTATGGTAATTGTTCTATTGGAGTGTATGACATTTGTTGTCTTGGAGTGTATGGTAATTGTTCTCTTAGAGTGTGTGACAATTGTTCTCTTCGAATGTATGGCATTTGTTGCCTTGGAGTGTATGGCATTTTTTGTTTGTAGTGTATCACATTTGTTGTCCTTGAGTGTATGACATTTGTTGTCTTGGAGTGTATGACAGTTGTTGTCTTGTACTGTATGACATTTGTTGAATAAATGTTTTATGACATTTGTTGTCTTTTATTTTATGACATTTGTTGTATTGGAGTGTATGACATTTGTTGTCCTGGAGTCATTGAGACATGTTGTCTTGGAGTCTATGACATTTGTTATCTTGGAGTGTATGACATTTGTTGTCTTGGAGTGTGTGACAATTGTTCTCTTGGAGTGTATGATAATTGTTATATTGGAGTGTATGACATTTGTTGCCTTGGAGTGTATGACATTTGTTGTCTTGGAGTGTATGACATTTGTTGTCTTGGAGTGTATGACATTTGTCTTAACGTGTATGGCATTTGTTTTCTTGAAGTTGATGACATTTGTTGTCTTGGAGCGAATGATATTTGTTCTCTTGGAATGTATGACATTTGTCGTCTAGACGTGTATGACATTTGTTGTCTTGGAGTGTATGCCATTTGTTCTCTTGGCGTGTATGGTATTTGTTGTCTTGGAGTGTATGATATTTGTTGTCTTGGAGTTTATGACATTTGTTGTCTAGGAGTGTATGACATTTGTTGCCTTGGAGTGTATGACATTTGTTGTCTTGGAGTGTATGACATTTGTTCTCTTGGCGTGTATGGTATTTGTTGTCTTGGAGTGTATGACATTTGTTGTCTTTGAGTGTATGACATTTGTTGTCTTGGAGTGTATGGTAATTGTTCTATTGGAGTGTATGACATTTGTTGTCTTGGAGTGTATGGTAATTGTTCTCTTAGAGTGTGTGACAATTGTTCTCTTCGAATGTATGGCATTTGTTGCCTTGGAGTGTATGGCATTTTTTGTTTGTAGTGTATCACATTTGTTGTCCTTGAGTGTATGACATTTGTTGTCTTGGAGTGTATGACAGTTGTTGTCTTGTACTGTATGACATTTGTTGAATAAATGTTTTATGACATTTGTTGTCTTTTATTTTATGACATTTGTTGTATTGGAGTGTATGACATTTGTTGTCCTGGAGTCATTGAGACATGTTGTCTTGGAGTCTATGACATTTGTTATCTTGGAGTGTATGACATTTCTTGTCTTGGAGTGTGTGACAATTGTTCTCTTGGAGTGTATGATAATTGTTATATTGGAGTGTATGACATTTGTTGCCTTGGAGTGTATGACATTTGTTGTCTTGGAGTGTATGACATTTGTTGTCTTGGAGTGTATGACATTTGTCTTAACGTGTATGGCATTTGTTTTCTTGAAGTTGATGACATTTGTTGTCTTGGAGCGAATGATATTTGTTCTCTTGGAATGTATGACATTTGTCGTCTAGACGTGTATGACATTTGTTGTCTTGGAGTGTATGCCATTTGTTCTCTTGGCGTGTATGGTATTTGTTGTCTTGGAGTGTATGATATTTGTTGTCTTGGAGTTTATGACATTTGTTGTCTAGGAGTGTATGACATTTGTTGTCTTGGAGTGTATGACATTTGTTGTCTTGGAGTGTATGACATTTGTTCTCTTGGCGTGTATGGTATTTGTTGTCTTGGAGTGTGTGACATTTGTTGTCTTTGAGTGTATGACATTTGTTGTCTTGGAGTGTATGACATTTGTTGTCTTGGAATGTATGACAATTGTTGTCTTGGAGTGTATGGTAATTGTTCTCTTAGAGTGTATGACATTTGTTGTCTTGGAATGTATGACAATTGCTGTTTTGGAGTGTATGGTAATTGTTCTCTTGGAGTGTATGACATTTGTTGTCTTGGAGTGTATGGTAATTGTTCTCTTAGAGTGTGTGGCAATTGTTCTCTTCGAATGTATGGCATTTGTTGCCTTGGAGTGTATGGCATTTGTTGTCTTGTAGTGTATCACATTGGTTGTCCTTGAGTGTATGACATTTGTTGTCTTGGAGTGAATGACATTTGTTTTCTTGTACTGTATGCCATTTGTTGAGTAAATGTTTTATGACATTTGTTGTCTTTTATTTTATGACATTTGTTGTCTTGCAGTGTATGACATTTGTTGTCTTGGAAACTATGACACTTGTTGTCTTGGAAACTATGACACTTGTTGTCTTGGAGTGTATGACATTTGTTGTCTTGGAGTGTATGACAATTGTTCTCTTGGAGTGTATGATAATTGTTCCATTGGAGTGTATGACATTTGTTGTCTTTGAGAGTATGACATTTGTTGTCTTGTAGTGTATGACATTTGTTGTCTTGGAGTGTATGACATTTGTTGTCTAGGAGTGTATGACGTGTATTGTCTTGGACTGTATGGCATTTGTCTTAACGTGTATGGCATTTGTTTTCTTGGAGTTTATGACATTTGTTGTTTTGGAGTGAATAGTATTTGTTCTCTTGCAGTGTATGACATTTGTCGTCTTGACGTGTATGACATTTGTTGTCTTGGAGTGTATGACATTTGTTCTCTTGGAGTGTATGACATTTGTTGTCTTGGAGTGTATGACATTTGTTCTCTTGTCGTGTATGGTATTTGTTGTCTTGGAGTGTAGGACATTTGTTGTATTGGAGTGTATGAAATTTATTGTCTTGGAGTGTATGACATTTGTTGTTTTGACGTGTATGCCATTTGTTGTCTTGGAGTGTATGATAATTGTTTTATTGGAGTGTATGTCATTTGTTGTCTTGTAGTGTATGACATTTATTGTCTTGTAGTGTATGTCATTTGTTGAATAAATGTTTTATGACATTTGTTGTCTTTTATTTTATGACATTTGTTGTATTGGAGTGTATGACATTTGTTGTCCTGGAGTCATTGAGACATGTTGTCTTGGAGTCTATGACATTTGTTATCTTGGAGTGTATGACATTTGTTGTCTTGGAGTGTGTGACAATTGTTCTCTTGGAGTGTATGATAATTGTTATATTGGAGTGTATGACATTTGTTGCCTTGGAGTGTATGACATTTGTTGTCTTGGAGTGTATGACATTTGTTGTCTTGGAGTGTATGACATTTGTCTTAACGTGTATGGCATTTGTTTTCTTGAAGTTGATGACATTTGTTGTCTTGGAGCGAATGATATTTGTTCTCTTGGAATGTATGACATTTGTCGTCTAGACGTGTATGACATTTGTTGTCTTGGAGTGTATGCCATTTGTTCTCTTGGCGTGTATGGTATTTGTTGTCTTGGAGTGTATGATATTTGTTGTCTTGGAGTTTATGACATTTGTTGTCTAGGAGTGTATGACATTTGTTGCCTTGGAGTGTATGACATTTGTTGTCTTGGAGTGTATGACATTTGTTCTCTTGGCGTGTATGGTATTTGTTGTCTTGGAGTGTATGACATTTGTTGTCTTTGAGTGTATGACATTTGTTGTCTTGGAGTGTATGGTAATTGTTCTATTGGAGTGTATGACATTTGTTGTCTTGGAGTGTATGGTAATTGTTCTCTTAGAGTGTGTGACAATTGTTCTCTTCGAATGTATGGCATTTGTTGCCTTGGAGTGTATGGCATTTTTTGTTTGTAGTGTATCACATTTGTTGTCCTTGAGTGTATGACATTTGTTGTCTTGGAGTGTATGACAGTTGTTGTCTTGTACTGTATGACATTTGTTGAATAAATGTTTTATGACATTTGTTGTCTTTTATTTTATGACATTTGTTGTATTGGAGTGTATGACATTTGTTGTCCTGGAGTCATTGAGACATGTTGTCTTGGAGTCTATGACATTTGTTATCTTGGAGTGTATGACATTTGTTGTCTTGGAGTGTGTGACAATTGTTCTCTTGGAGTGTATGATAATTGTTATATTGGAGTGTATGACATTTGTTGCCTTGGAGTGTATGACATTTGTTGTCTTGGAGTGTATGACATTTGTTGTCTTGGAGTGTATGACATTTGTCTTAACGTGTATGGCATTTGTTTTCTTGAAGTTGATGACATTTGTTGTCTTGGAGCGAATGATATTTGTTCTCTTGGAATGTATGACATTTGTCGTCTAGACGTGTATGACATTTGTTGTCTTGGAGTGTATGCCATTTGTTCTCTTGGCGTGTATGGTATTTGTTGTCTTGGAGTGTATGATATTTGTTGTCTTGGAGTTTATGACATTTGTTGTCTAGGAGTGTATGACATTTGTTGTCTTGGAGTGTATGACATTTGTTGTCTTGGAGTGTATGACATTTGTTCTCTTGGCGTGTATGGTATTTGTTGTCTTGGAGTGTGTGACATTTGTTGTCTTTGAGTGTATGACATTTGTTGTCTTGGAGTGTATGACATTTGTTGTCTTGGAATGTATGACAATTGTTGTCTTGGAGTGTATGGTAATTGTTCTCTTAGAGTGTATGACATTTGTTGTCTTGGAATGTATGACAATTGCTGTTTTGGAGTGTATGGTAATTGTTCTCTTGGAGTGTATGACATTTGTTGTCTTGGAGTGTATGGTAATTGTTCTCTTAGAGTGTGTGGCAATTGTTCTCTTCGAATGTATGGCATTTGTTGCCTTGGAGTGTATGGCATTTGTTGTCTTGTAGTGTATCACATTGGTTGTCCTTGAGTGTATGACATTTGTTGTCTTGGAGTGAATGACATTTGTTTTCTTGTACTGTATGCCATTTGTTGAGTAAATGTTTTATGACATTTGTTGTCTTTTATTTTATGACATTTGTTGTCTTGCAGTGTATGACATTTGTTGTCTTGGAAACTATGACACTTGTTGTCTTGGAAACTATGACACTTGTTGTCTTGGAGTGTATGACATTTGTTGTCTTGGAGTGTATGACAATTGTTCTCTTGGAGTGTATGATAATTGTTCCATTGGAGTGTATGACATTTGTTGTCTTTGAGAGTATGACATTTGTTGTCTTGTAGTGTATGACATTTGTTGTCTTGGAGTGTATGACATTTGTTGTCTAGGAGTGTATGACGTGTATTGTCTTGGACTGTATGGCATTTGTCTTAACGTGTATGGCATTTGTTTTCTTGGAGTTTATGACATTTGTTGTTTTGGAGTGAATAGTATTTGTTCTCTTGCAGTGTATGACATTTGTCGTCTTGACGTGTATGACATTTGTTGTCTTGGAGTGTATGACATTTGTTCTCTTGGAGTGTATGACATTTGTTGTCTTGGAGTGTATGACATTTGTTCTCTTGTCGTGTATGGTATTTGTTGTCTTGGAGTGTAGGACATTTGTTGTATTGGAGTGTATGAAATTTATTGTCTTGGAGTGTATGACATTTGTTGTTTTGACGTGTATGCCATTTGTTGTCTTGGAGTGTATGATAATTGTTTTATTGGAGTGTATGTCATTTGTTGTCTTGTAGTGTATGACATTTGTTGTCTTGTAGTGTATGTCATTTGTTGAATAAATGTTTTATGACATTTGTTGTCTTTTATTTTATGACATTTGTTGTATTGGAGTGTATGACATTTGTTGTCCTGGAGTCATTGAGACATGTTGTCTTGGAGTCTATGACATTTGTTATCTTGGAGTGTATGACATTTGTTGTCTTGGAGTGTGTGACAATTGTTCTCTTGGAGTGTATGATAATTGTTATATTGGAGTGTATGACATTTGTTGCCTTGGAGTGTATGACATTTGTTGTCTTGGAGTGTATGACATTTGTTGTCTTGGAGTGTATGACATTTGTCTTAACGTGTATGGCATTTGTTTTCTTGAAGTTGATGACATTTGTTGTCTTGGAGCGAATGATATTTGTTCTCTTGGAATGTATGACATTTGTCGTCTAGACGTGTATGACATTTGTTGTCTTGGAGTGTATGCCATTTGTTCTCTTGGCGTGTATGGTATTTGTTGTCTTGGAGTGTATGATATTTGTTGTCTTGGAGTTTATGACATTTGTTGTCTAGGAGTGTATGACATTTGTTGCCTTGGAGTGTATGACATTTGTTGTCTTGGAGTGTATGACATTTGTTCTCTTGGCGTGTATGGTATTTGTTGTCTTGGAGTGTATGACATTTGTTGTCTTTGAGTGTATGACATTTGTTGTCTTGGAGTGTATGGTAATTGTTCTATTGGAGTGTATGACATTTGTTGTCTTGGAGTGTATGGTAATTGTTCTCTTAGAGTGTGTGACAATTGTTCTCTTCGAATGTATGGCATTTGTTGCCTTGGAGTGTATGGCATTTTTTGTTTGTAGTGTATCACATTTGTTGTCCTTGAGTGTATGACATTTGTTGTCTTGGAGTGTATGACAGTTGTTGTCTTGTACTGTATGACATTTGTTGAATAAATGTTTTATGACATTTGTTGTCTTTTATTTTATGACATTTGTTGTATTGGAGTGTATGACATTTGTTGTCCTGGAGTCATTGAGACATGTTGTCTTGGAGTCTATGACATTTGTTATCTTGGAGTGTATGACATTTGTTGTCTTGGAGTGTGTGACAATTGTTCTCTTGGAGTGTATGATAATTGTTATATTGGAGTGTATGACATTTGTTGCCTTGGAGTGTATGACATTTGTTGTCTTGGAGTGTATGACATTTGTTGTCTTGGAGTGTATGACATTTGTCTTAACGTGTATGGCATTTGTTTTCTTGAAGTTGATGACATTTGTTGTCTTGGAGCGAATGATATTTGTTCTCTTGGAATGTATGACATTTGTCGTCTAGACGTGTATGACATTTGTTGTCTTGGAGTGTATGCCATTTGTTCTCTTGGCGTGTATGGTATTTGTTGTCTTGGAGTGTATGATATTTGTTGTCTTGGAGTTTATGACATTTGTTGTCTAGGAGTGTATGACATTTGTTGTCTTGGAGTGTATGACATTTGTTGTCTTGGAGTGTATGACATTTGTTCTCTTGGCGTGTATGGTATTTGTTGTCTTGGAGTGTGTGACATTTGTTGTCTTTGAGTGTATGACATTTGTTGTCTTGGAGTGTATGACATTTGTTGTCTTGGAATGTATGACAATTGTTGTCTTGGAGTGTATGGTAATTGTTCTCTTAGAGTGTATGACATTTGTTGTCTTGGAATGTATGACAATTGCTGTTTTGGAGTGTATGGTAATTGTTCTCTTGGAGTGTATGACATTTGTTGTCTTGGAGTGTATGGTAATTGTTCTCTTAGAGTGTGTGGCAATTGTTCTCTTCGAATGTATGGCATTTGTTGCCTTGGAGTGTATGGCATTTGTTGTCTTGTAGTGTATCACATTGGTTGTCTTGAGTGTATGACATTTGTTGTCTTGGAGTGAATGACATTTGTTTTCTTGTACTGTATGCCATTTGTTGAGTAAATGTTTTATGACATTTGTTGTCTTTTATTTTATGACATTTGTTGTCTTGCAGTGTATGACATTTGTTGTCTTGGAAACTATGACACTTGTTGTCTTGGAAACTATGACACTTGTTGTCTTGGAGTGTATGACATTTGTTGTCTTGGAGTGTATGACAATTGTTCTCTTGGAGTGTATGATAATTGTTCCATTGGAGTGTATGACATTTGTTGTCTTTGAGAGTATGACATTTGTTGTCTTGTAGTGTATGACATTTGTTGTCTTGGAGTGTATGACATTTGTTGTCTAGGAGTGTATGACGTGTATTGTCTTGGACTGTATGGCATTTGTCTTAACGTGTATGGCATTTGTTTTCTTGGAGTTTATGACATTTGTTGTTTTGGAGTGAATAGTATTTGTTCTCTTGCAGTGTATGACATTTGTCGTCTTGACGTGTATGACATTTGTTGTCTTGGAGTGTATGACATTTGTTCTCTTGGAGTGTATGACATTTGTTGTCTTGGAGTGTATGACATTTGTTCTCTTGTCGTGTATGGTATTTGTTGTCTTGGAGTGTAGGACATTTGTTGTATTGGAGTGTATGAAATTTATTGTCTTGGAGTGTATGACATTTGTTGTTTTGACGTGTATGACATTTGTTGTCTTGGAGTGTATGATAATTGTTTTATTGGAGTGTATGTCATTTGTTGTCTTGTAGTGTATGACATTTGTTGTCTTGTAGTGTATGTCATTTGTTGAATAAATGTTTTATGACATTTGTTGTCTTTTATTTTATGACATTTGTTGTATTGGAGTGTATGACATTTGTTGTCCTGGAGTCATTGAGACATGTTGTCTTGGAGTCTATGACATTTGTTATCTTGGAGTGTATGACATTTGTTGTCTTGGAGTGTATGACATTGGTTGTCTTGGAGTGTATGATATTTGTTGTCTTGGAGTGTATGACATTTGTTGCCTTGGAGTGTATGGCATTTGTTGTCTTGGAGTGTATGACATTTGTTGTCTTGGAGTGTATGGCATTTGTTGTCTTGGGTGTATGACAATTGTTCTCTTGGAGTGTATGACATTTGTTCTCTTGGAGTGTATGACAATTGTTCTCTCATAGTGTATGACATTGTTGTCTTGGGTGTATGACATTTGTTCTCTTGGAGTGTATGACATTTGTTCTCTTGGAGTGTATGACATTTGTTGTCTTGGAGTGTATGATAATTGTTCTCTTGGAGTGTATGACATTTGTTGTCTTGGAGTGTATGACATTTGTTGTCTTGGAGTGTATGACATTTGTTCTCTTGGCGTGTATGGTATTTGTTGTCTTGGAGTGTATGACATTTGTTGTCTTTGAGTGTATGACATTTGTTGTCTTGGAGTGTATGACATTTGTTGTCTTGGAATGTATGACAATTGTTGTCTTGGAGTGTATGGTAATTGTTCTCTTAGAGTGTATGACATTTGTTGTCTTGGAATGTATGACAATTGCTGTTTTGGAGTGTATGGTAATTGTTCTCTTGGAGTGTATGACATTTGTTGTCTTGGAGTGTATGGTAATTGTTCTCTTAGAGTGTGTGGCAATTGTTCTCTTCGAATGTATGGCATTTGTTGCCTTGGAGTGTATGGCATTTGTTGTCTTGTAGTGTATCACATTGGTTGTCCTTGAGTGTATGACATTTGTTGTCTTGGAGTGAATGACATTTGTTTTCTTGTACTGTATGCCATTTGTTGAGTAAATGTTTTATGACATTTGTTGTCTTTTATTTTATGACATTTGTTGTCTTGCAGTGTATGACATTTGTTGTCTTGGAAACTATGACACTTGTTGTCTTGGAAACTATGACACTTGTTGTCTTGGAGTGTATGACATTTGTTGTCTTGGAGTGTATGACAATTGTTCTCTTGGAGTGTATGATAATTGTTCCATTGGAGTGTATGACATTTGTTGTCTTTGAGTGTATGACATTTGTTGTCTTGTAGTGTATGACATTTGTTGTCTTGGAGTGTATGACATTTGTTGTCTAGGAGTGTATGACGTGTATTGTCTTGGACTGTATGGCATTTGTCTTAACGTGTATGGCATTTGTTTTCTTGGAGTTTATGACATTTGTTGTTTTGGAGTGAATAGTATTTGTTCTCTTGCAGTGTATGACATTTGTCGTCTTGACGTGTATGACATTTGTTGTCTTGGAGTGTATGACATTTGTTCTCTTGGAGTGTATGACATTTGTTGTCTTGGAGTGTATGACATTTGTTCTCTTGTCGTGTATGGTATTTGTTGTCTTGGAGTGTAGGACATTTGTTGTATTGGAGTGTATGAAATTTATTGTCTTGGAGTGTATGACATTTGTTGTTTTGACGTGTATGACATTTGTTGTCTTGGAGTGTATGATAATTGTTTTCTTGGAGTGTATGTCATTTGTTGTCTTGTAGTGTATGACATTTGTTGTCTTGTAGTGTATGTCATTTGTTGTCTTGAAGTGTATGACATTTGTTGTCTTCAAGTGTATGAAATTTGTTGTCTTGGAATGTATGACATTTGTTGTCTTGGATTGTATGACATTTGTTGTCTTGGATTGTATGACATTTGTTCTTTTGGAGTGTATGACATTTATTGTCTTGGTTTGTATGACATTGGTTGTATTGTAGTGTATGACATTTGTTGTCTTGGAGTGTATGACATTTGTTATCTTGGAGTGTATAACATTTGTTGTCTTGGAGTGTATGACATTTGTTGTCTTGGAGTGTATGACATTTGTTGTCCTGGAGTGTATGACATTTGTTCTCTTGTAGTGTATGACATTTGTTGTCTTGGAGTGTATGACATTTGTTGTCTTGGAGTGAATGGTATTTGTTCTCTTGGAATGTATGACAATTGTTGTCTTGGAGTGTATGGTAATTGTTCTATTGGAGTGTATGACATTTGTTGTCTTGGAGTGTATGGTAATTGTTCTCTTAGAGTGTGTGACAATTGTTCTCTTCGAATGTATGGCATTTGTTGCCTTGGAGTGTATGGCATTTTTTGTTTGTAGTGTATCACATTTGTTGTCCTTGAGTGTATGACATTTGTTGTCTTGGAGTGTATGACAGTTGTTGTCTTGTACTGTATGACATTTGTTGAATAAATGTTTTATGACATTTGTTGTCTTTTATTTTATGACATTTGTTGTATTGGAGTGTATGACATTTGTTGTCCTGGAGTCATTGAGACATGTTGTCTTGGAGTCTATGACATTTGTTATCTTGGAGTGTATGACATTTCTTGTCTTGGAGTGTGTGACAATTGTTCTCTTGGAGTGTATGATAATTGTTATATTGGAGTGTATGACATTTGTTGCCTTGGAGTGTATGACATTTGTTGTCTTGGAGTGTATGACATTTGTTGTCTTGGAGTGTATGACATTTGTCTTAACGTGTATGGCATTTGTTTTCTTGAAGTTGATGACATTTGTTGTCTTGGAGCGAATGATATTTGTTCTCTTGGAATGTATGACATTTGTCGTCTAGACGTGTATGACATTTGTTGTCTTGGAGTGTATGCCAATTGTTCTCTTGGCGTGTATGGTATTTGTTGTCTTGGAGTGTATGATATTTGTTGTCTTGGAGTTTATGACATTTGTTGTCTAGGAGTGTATGACATTTGTTGCCTTGGAGTGTATGACATTTGTTGTCTTGGAGTGTATGACATTTGTTCTCTTGGCGTGTATGGTATTTGTTGTCTTGGAGTGTATGACATTTGTTGTCTTTGAGTGTATGACATTTGTTGTCTTGGAGTGTATGGTAATTGTTCTATTGGAGTGTATGACATTTGTTGTCTTGGAGTGTATGGTAATTGTTCTCTTAGAGTGTGTGACAATTGTTCTCTTCGAATGTATGGCATTTGTTGCCTTGGAGTGTATGGCATTTTTTGTTTGTAGTGTATCACATTTGTTGTCCTTGAGTGTATGACATTTGTTGTCTTGGAGTGTATGACAGTTGTTGTCTTGTACTGTATGACATTTGTTGAATAAATGTTTTATGACATTTGTTGTCTTTTATTTTATGACATTTGTTGTATTGGAGTGTATGACATTTGTTGTCCTGGAGTCATTGAGACATGTTGTCTTGGAGTCTATGACATTTGTTATCTTGGAGTGTATGACATTTGTTGTCTTGGAGTGTGTGACAATTGTTCTCTTGGAGTGTATGATAATTGTTATATTGGAGTGTATGACATTTGTTGCCTTGGAGTGTATGACATTTGTTGTCTTGGAGTGTATGACATTTGTTGTCTTGGAGTGTATGACATTTGTCTTAACGTGTATGGCATTTGTTTTCTTGAAGTTGATGACATTTGTTGTCTTGGAGCGAATGATATTTGTTCTCTTGGAATGTATGACATTTGTCGTCTAGACGTGTATGACATTTGTTGTCTTGGAGTGTATGCCATTTGTTCTCTTGGCGTGTATGGTATTTGTTGTCTTGGAGTGTATGATATTTGTTGTCTTGGAGTTTATGACATTTGTTGTCTAGGAGTGTATGACATTTGTTGTCTTGGAGTGTATGACATTTGTTGTCTTGGAGTGTATGACATTTGTTCTCTTGGCGTGTATGGTATTTGTTGTCTTGGAGTGTATGACATTTGTTGTCTTTGAGTGTATGACATTTGTTGTCTTGGAGTGTATGACATTTGTTGTCTTGGAATGTATGACAATTGTTGTCTTGGAGTGTATGGTAATTGTTCTCTTAGAGTGTATGACATTTGTTGTCTTGGAATGTATGACAATTGCTGTTTTGGAGTGTATGGTAATTGTTCTCTTGGAGTGTATGACATTTGTTGTCTTGGAGTGTATGGTAATTGTTCTCTTAGAGTGTGTGGCAATTGTTCTCTTCGAATGTATGGCATTTGTTGCCTTGGAGTGTATGGCATTTGTTGTCTTGTAGTGTATCACATTGGTTGTCCTTGAGTGTATGACATTTGTTGTCTTGGAGTGAATGACATTTGTTTTCTTGTACTGTATGCCATTTGTTGAGTAAATGTTTTATGACATTTGTTGTCTTTTATTTTATGACATTTGTTGTCTTGCAGTGTATGACATTTGTTGTCTTGGAAACTATGACACTTGTTGTCTTGGAAACTATGACATTTGTTGTCTTGGAGTGTATGACATTTGTTGTCTTGGATTGTATGACAATTGTTCTCTTGGAGTGTATGATAATTGTTCCATGGAGTGTATGACATGTATTGTCTTGGACTGTATGGCATTTGTCTTAACGTGTATGGCATTTGTTTTCTTGGAGTTTATGACATTTGTTGTTTGGAGTGAATAGTATTTGTTCTCTTGGAGTGTATGACATTTGTCGTCTTGACGTGTATGACATTTGTTCTCTTGGAGTGTATGACATTTGTTGTCTTGGAGTGTATGACATTTGTTCTCTTGTCGTGTATGGTATTTGTTGTCTTGGAATGTAGGACATTTGTTGTCTTGGAGTGTATGAAATTTTTGTCTTGGAGTGTATGACATTTGTTGTTTTGACGTGTATGACATTTGTTGTCTTGGAGTGTATGATAATTGTTTTCTTGGAGTGTATGACATTTGTTGTCTTGTAGTGTATGACATTTGTTGTCTTGTAGTGTATGTCATTTGTTGTCTTGAAGTGTATGACATTTGTTGTCTTCAAGTGTATGAATTTGTTGTCTTGGAATGTATGACATTTGTTGTCTTGGATTGTATGACATTTGTTGTCTTGGATTGTATGACATTTGTTCTTTTGGAGTGTATGACATTTATTGTCTTGGTTTGTATGACATTGGTTGTCTAGTAGTGTATGATATTTGTTGTCTTGGAGTGTATAACATTTGTTGCCTTGTACTGTATGGCATTTGTTGTCTTGGAGTGTATGGCATTTGTTGTCTTGAAGTGTATGGCATTTGTTGTCTTGGGGTGTATGACAATTGTTCTCTCGGAGTGTATGACATTTGTTCTCTTGGAGTGTATGACAATTGTTCTCTCATAGTGTATGGCATTGTTGTCTTGGGGTGTATGACAATTGTTCTCTGGAGTGTATGACAATTGTTCTATTGGAGTGTATGACATTTGTTCTCTTTTAGTGTATGCTAATTGTTCTCTTGGAGTATATGATAATTGTTCTCTTGGAGTGTTTGACATTTGTTGTCTATGAGTGTATGACATTTGTTCTCTTGGGGTGTATGACATTTGTTCTCTTGGAGTGTATGAGATTTGTTGTCTAGGAGTGTATGCCATTTGTTCTCTTGGAGTGTATGACATTTGTTGTCTTGGAGTGTATGACATTATGCTTTTGGGGTGTATGTCATTTGTTCTCTTTGAGTGTATGACATTTGTTGTCTAGGAGTGTATGACATTTGTTCTCTTGGGTGTATGTCATTTGTTCTCTTGGAGTGTATGAGATTTGTTGTCTAGGAGTGTATGCCATTTGTTCTCTTGGAGTGTATGACATTTGTTGTCTTGGAGTGTATGACAATTGTTCTCTTGGAGTGTTTGACATTTGTTCTCTTGGATTATATGACATTTGTTTTCTTGGAGTGTATTACAATTGTTCTCTTGTGGTGTATGACAATTGTTATATTGGATTGTATGACAATTGTTCTGTTGGAATGTATGACATTTGTTGTCTTGACGTGTATGACATTTGTTCTCTTGGAGTATATGATAATTGTTCTCTTGGAGTGTTTGACATTTATTGTCTAGGAGTGTATGACATTTGTTCTCTTGGAGTGTATGACATTTGTTCTCTTGGAGTGTATGAGATTTGTTGTCTAGAAGTGTATGCCATTTGTTCTCTTGGGTGTGTGTCATTTGTTCTCTTGGAGTGTATGAGATTTGTTGTCTAGGAGTGTATACATTTGTTCTCTTGGAGTGTATGACATTTGTTGTCTTGGAGTGTATGACAATTGTTCTCTTGGAGTGTATGACATTTGTTCTCTTGGAGTATATGACATTTGTTTTCTTGGAGTGTATGACAATTGTTCTCTTGTAGTGTATGATAATTGTTCTATTGGAGTGTATGACAATTATTCTGTTGGAATGTATGATATTTGTTGTCCTGGAGTGTATGGTATTTGTTCTCTTGGAGTGTACGACATTTGTTGTCTTGGAGTGTATGACATTTGTTCTCTTGTCGTGTATGACATTTGTTGTCTTGGAGTGTAGGACATTTGTTGTATTGGAGTGTATGAAATTTATTGTCTTGGAGTGTATGACATTTGTTGTCTTGGACTGTATGGTAATTGTTCTCTTCGAGAGTATGACATTTGTTCTCTTCGAATGTATGGCATTTGTTGTCTTGGAGTGTATGTCATTTGTTGTCTTGAAGAGTATGACATTTGTTGTCTTGAGTGTATGAAATTTGTTGTCTTGACGTGTATGACATTTGTTGTCTTGGAGTGTATGATAATTGTTTTCTTGGAGTGTATGTCATTTGTTGTCTTGTAGTGTATGACATTTGTTGTCTTGTAGTGTATGGCATTTGTTGTCTTGAAGTGTATGGCATTTGTTGTCTTCAAGTGTATGACATTTGTTGTCTTGGAATGTATGACATTTGTTGTCTTGGAGTGTATGACATTTGTTGTCTTGGATTGTATGACATTTGTTGTCTTGACGTGTATGACACTTGTTGTCTTGACGTGTATAACATTTGTTTTCTTGGAGTGTATGTTATTTGTTGTCTTGTAATGTATGACAATTGTTGTCTCGGATTGTATGGCATTTGTTGTCTTGCTGTGTATGACATTTGTTCTCTTTTAGTGTATGCTAATTGTTCTCTTGGAGTATATGATAATTGTTCTCTTGGAGTGTTTGACATTTATTGTCTAGGAGTGTATGACATTTGTTCTCTTGGGGTGTATGTCATTTGTTCTCTTGGAGTGTATGAGATTTGTTGTCTAGGAGTGTATGCCATTTGTTCTCTTGGAGTGTATGACATTTGTTGTCTTGGAGTGTATGAGATTTGTTGTCTAGTAGTGTATGCCATTTGTTCTCTTGGGGTGTATGTCATCTGTTCTCCTGGAGTGTATGAGATTTGTTGTCTAGGAGTGTATGCCATTTGTTCTCTTGGAGTGTATGACATTTGTTGTCTTGGAGTGTATGACAATTGTTCTCTTGGAGTGTATGACATTTGTTCTCTTGGAGTATTTAACATTTGTTTTCTTGGAGTGTATGACATTTGTTCTCTTGGCGTGTATGGTATTTGTTGTCTTGGAGTGTAGGACATTTGTTGTCTTTGAGTGTATGACATTTATTGTCTTGGAGTGCATGACATTTGTGGTCTTGGAGTGTATGACATTTGTTGTCTTGGAGTGCATGACATTTGTTGTCTTGGAGTGTATGACAATTGTTCTCTTCGAATGTGTGGCTTTTGTTGTCTTGGAGTGTATGGCATTTGTTGTCTTGAAGAGTATGACATTTGTTGTCTTGACGTGTATGACATTTGTTCTCTTCGAGTGTATGATAATTGTTCTCTTGGAATGTTTGACATTTATTGTCTAGGAGTGTATGACATTTGTTCTCTTGGAGTGTATGACATTTGTTCTCTTGGAGTGTATGAGATTTGTTGTCTAGGAGTGTATGCCATTTGTTCTCTTGGGGTGTGTGTCATTTGTTCTCTTGGAGTGTATGAGATTTGTTGTCTAGGAGTGTATGCCATTTGTTCTCTTGGAGTGTATGACATTTGTTGTCTTGGAGTGTATGACAATTGTTCTCTTGGAGTGTATTACATTTGTTGTCTTGGAGTGCATGGTAATTGTTCTCTTCGAGAGTATGACAATTGTTCTCTTCGAATGTATGGCATTTGTTGTCTTGGAGTGTATGGCAATTGTTGTCTTGAAGTGTATGACATTTGTTGTCTTGACGTGTATGACATTTGTTGTCTTGACGTGTATGACATTTGTTGTCTTGGAGTGTATGATAATTGTTTTCTTGGAGTGTATGTCATTTGTTGTCTTGTAGTGTATGACATTTGTTGTCTTGTAGTGTGTGGCATTTGTTGTCTTGAAGTGTATGGCATTTGTTGTCTTCAAGTGTATGACATTTGTTGTCTTGGAATGTATGACATTTGTTCTCTTGGGGTGTATGATATTTGTTCTCTTGGAGTGTATGAAATTTGTTGTCTAGGAGTGTATGACAATTGTTCTCTTGGAGTGTATGACATTTGTTCTCTTTTAGTGTATGCTAATTGTTCTCTTGGAGTATATGATAATTGTTCTCTTGGGGTGTATGACATTTATTGTCTAGGAGTGTATGACATTTGTTCTCTTGGGGTGTGTGACATTTATTGTCTTGGAGTGTATACATTTGTTCTCTTGGGGTGTATGACATTTATTGTCTTGGAGTGTATGACATTTGTTCTCTTGGGTGTATGACATTTGTTCTCTTGGGGTGTATGACATTTGTTGTCTAGGAGTGTATGACATTTGTTCTCTTGGGGTGTATGACATTTGTTGTCTTGGAGTGTATGACATTTGTTCTCTTGGGGTGTATGACATTTATTGTCTTGGAGTGTATGACATTTGTTGTCTTGGAGTGTATGACATTTGTTCTCTTGGGGTGTATGACATTTGTTGTCTAGGAGTGTATGACATTTGTTCTCTTGGAGTGTATGACATTTATTGTCTAGGAGTGTATGACATTTGTTCTCTTGGGGTGTATGACATTTGTTCTCTTGGAGTGTATGAGATTTGTTGTCTAGGAGTGTATGCCATTTGTTCTCTTGGAGTGTATGACATTTGTTGTCTTGGAGTGTATGACATTTGTTCTCTTGGGGTGTATGACATTTGTTCTCTTGGAGTGTATGAGATTTGTTGTCTAGGAGTGTATGCCTTTTGTTCTCTTGGGGTGTATGTCATCTGTTCTCCTGGAGTGTATGAGATTTGTTGTCTAGGAGTGTATGCCATTTGTTGTCTTGGAGTCTATGACATTTGTTATCTTGGACTGTATGACATTTGTTGTCTTGGAGTGTGCGACAATTATTCTTTTGGAGTATATGACAATTGTTGTGTTGGAGTGTATGACATTTTTTGTCTTGGAGTGTATGACATTTGTTGTCTTGGAGTGTATGACATTTGTTGTCTAGGAGTGTATGACGTGTGTTGTCTTGGAGTGTATGACATTTGCCGTAACGTGTATGGCATTTGTTTCCTGGAGTTTATGACATTTGTTTTTTTGGAGTGAATGGCATTTGTTCTCTTGGAGTGTGTGGCATTTGTTGTTTTGGAGTGTATGATATTTGTTGTTTTGGAGTGTATGATATTTGTTGTTTTGGAGTGTATGCCATTTGTTGTCTAGGAGTGTATGACATTTGTTGCCTTGGAGTGTATGACATTGGTTGTATTGTAGTGTATGACATTTGTTGTCTTGGAGTGTATTACATTTGTTATCTCGGATTGTATGACATTTGTTGTCTTGGAGTGTATGACATTTGTTGTGTTTGGAGTGTATGACATTTGTTATCTTGGAGTGTATGTCATTTGTTCTCTTGGAGTGTATGAGATTTGTTGTCTAGGAGTGTATGCCATTTGTTCTCTTGGAGTGTATGACATTTGTTGTCTTGGAGTGTATGACAATTCTTCTCTTGGAGTGTATGACATTTGTTCTCTTGGAGTATATGACATTTGTTTTCTTGGAGTGTATGACAATTCTTCTCTTGGAGTGTATGACATTTGTTCTCTTGGAGTATATGACATTTGTTTTCTTGGAGTGTATGACAATTGTTCTCTTGTAGTGTATGATAATTGTTCTTTTTTAGTGTATGACAATTATTCTGTTGGATGTATGACATTTGTTGTCCTGGGGTGTATGGCATTTGTTCTCTTGGAGTGTATGACATTTGTTGTCTTGGAGTGTATGACATTTGTTCTCTTGGCATGTATGGTATTTGTTGTCTTGGTGTGAATGGTATTTGTTCGCTTGGAGTGTATGACATTTGTTGTCTTTGAGTGTATGTTAATTTTTCTCTTAGAGTGTGTGATAATTGTTCTCTTCGAATGTATGGCATTTGTTGTCTTGGAGTGTATGGTAATTGTTCTCTTGGAGTGTATGACATTTGTTGTCTTGAAGTGTATGGTAATTGTTCTCTTAGAGTGTGTGATAATTGTTCTCTTCGAATGTATGGCATTTGTTGTCTTGTAGTGTATCACATTGGTTGTCCTTGAGTGTATGACATTTGTTGTGGTGGAGTGTATGACATTTGTTGTCTTGTACTGTATGACATTTGTTGACTAAATGTTTTATGACATTTGTTGTCTTTTATTTTATGACATTTGTTGTCTTGGAGTGTATGACATTTGTTGTCTTGGAGTCTATGACACTTGTTGTCTTGGTGTCTATGACATTTGTTATCTAGGAGTGTATGACATTTATTGTCTTGGAGTTAATGACAATTGTTCACTTGGAGTGTATGATAATTGTTCTATTGGAGTGTATGACATTTGTTGTCTTGGAGTGTATGACATTTGTTGTCTTGGAGTGTATGACATTTGTTGTCTTGGTGTGTATGACATTTGTTGTCTAGGAGTGTATGACGTGTGTTGTCTTGGAGTGTATGGCATTTGTCCTAACGTGTATGGCATTTGTTTTCTTGGAATTTATGACATTTGTTGTTTTGGAGTGAATGGTATTTGATCTCTTGGAGTGTATGACATTTGTCGTCTTGACGTGTATGACATTTGTTGTCTTGGAGTGTATGACATTTTTTCTCTTGAGTTTATGGCATTTGTTGTATGGAGTGTATGATATTTGTTTTTTTTTGGAGTGTATAACATTTGTTGTCTAGGAGTTTATGACATTTGTTGCTTGGAGTGTATTACATTTGTTGCCTTGGAGTGTATGGTAATTGTTCTCTTAGAGAGTATGACAATTGTTCTCTTGGAATGTATGGCTTTTGTTGTCTTGGAGTGTATGGCATTTGTTGTCTTGAAGAGTATGACATTTGTTGTCTTGACGTGTATGACATTTGTTCTCTTGGAGTATATGATAATTATTCTCTTGGAGTGTTTGACATTTATTGTCTAGGAGTGTATGACATTTGTTCTTTGGAGTGTATGACATTTGTTCTCTTGGAGTGTATGAGATTTGTTGTCTAGAAGTGTATGCCATTTGTTCTCTTGGGGTGTGTGTCATTTGTTCTCTTGGAGTGTATGAGATTTGTTGTCTAGGAGTGTATACCATTTGTTCTCTTGGAGTGTATGACATTTGTTGTCTTGGAGTGTATGACAATTGTTCTCTTGGAGTGTATGACATTTGTTCTCTTGGAGTATATGACATTTGTTTTCTTGGAGTGTATGACAATTGTTCTCTTGTAGTGTATGATAATTGTTCTATTGGAGTGTATGACAATTATTCTGTTGGAATGTATGATATTTGTTGTCCTGGAGTGTATGGCATTTGTTCTCTTGGAGTGTACGACATTTGTTGTCTTGGAGTGTATGACATTTGTTCTCTTGTCGTGTATGACATTTGTTGTCTTGGAGTGTAGGACATTTGTTGTATTGGAGTGTATGAAATTTATTGTCTTGGAGTGTATGACATTTGTTGTCTTGGACTGTATGGTAATTGTTCTCTTCGAGAGTATGACAACTGTTCTCTTCGAATGTATGGCATTTGTTGTCTTGGAGTGTATGGCATTTGTTGTCTTGAAGAGTATGACATTTGTTGTCTTGACGTGTATGACATTTGTTGTCTTGACGTGTATGACATTTGTTGTCTTGGAGTGTATGATAATTGTTTTCTTGGAGTGTATGTCATTTGTTGTCTTGTAGTGTATGACATTTGTTGTCTTGTAGTGTATGGCATTTGTTGTCTTGAAGTGTATCGCATTTGTTGTCTTCAAGTGTATGACATTTGTTGTCTTGGAATGTATGACATTTGTTGTCTTGGAGTGTATGATAATTGTTCTCTTGGAGTGTTTGACATTTATTGTCTAGGAGTGTATGACATTTGTTCTCTTGGGGTGTATGACATTTGTTCTCTTGGAGTGTATGATAATTGTTCTCTTGGAGTGTATGACATTTGTTCTCTTGGAGTATATGATAATTGTTCTCTTGGAGTGTTTGACATTTATTGTCTAGGAGTGTATGACATTTGTTCTCTTGGAGTGTATGATAATTGTTCTCTTGGAGTTTATGACATTTGTTCTCTTGGAGTATATGATAATTGTTCTCTTGGAGTGTTTGACATTTGTTGTCTAGGAGTGTATGACATTTGTTCTCTTGGGGTGTATGACATTTGTTCTCTTGGAGTGTATGAGATTTGTTCTCTCGGAGTGTATGACAATTGTTCTCTTGGAGTGTATGACATTTGTTCTCCTTTAGTGTATGCTAATTGTTCTCTTGGAGTATATGATAATTGTTCTCTTGGAGTGTTTGACATTTATTGTCTAGGAGTGTATGACATTTGTTCTCTTGGGGTGTATGACATTTGTTCTCTTGGAGTGTATGAGATTTGTTGTCTAGGAGTGTATGCCATTTGTTCTCTTGGAGTGTATGACATTTGTTGTCTTGGAGTGTATGACATTTGTTCTCTTGGGTGTATGACATTTGTTCTCTTGGAGTGTATGAGATTTGTTGTCTAGGAGTGTATGCCTTTTGTTCTCTTGGGGTGTATGTCATCTGTTCTCCTGGAGTGTATGAGATTTGTTGTCTAGGAGTGTATGCCATTTGTTGTCTTGGAGTCTATGACATTTGTTATCTTGGAGTGTATGACATTTGTTGTCTTGGAGTGTATGACATTTGTTGTCTTGGAGTGTATGGCATTTGTTGTCTTGAAGTGTATGACATTTGTTGTCTTGGAGTGTATGACATTTGTTGTCTTGGAGTGTATGACATTTGTTGTCTTGGAGTGTATGACATTTGTTGTCTTGGAGTGTATGACATTTGTTGTCTTGAGTGTATGACATTGTTGTCTTGACGTGTATGACATTTGTTTCTTGGAGTGTATGACATTTGTTGTCTTGGAATGTATGACAATTGTTGTCTCGGATTGTATGGCATTTGTTGTCTTGGAGTGTATGACATTTGTTCTCTTTTAGTGTATGCTATTGTTCTCTTGGAGTATATGATAATTGTTCTCTTGGAGTGTTTGACATTGTTGTCTAGGAGTGTATGACATTTGTTCTCTTGGAGTGTATGACATTTGTTCTCTTGGAGTGTATGACATTTGTTGTCTAGGAGTGTATGCCATTTGTTCTCTTGGAGTGTATGACATTTGTTGTCTTGGAGTGTATGACATTTGTTGTCTAGGAGTGTATGCCATTTGTTCTCTTGGGTGTATGACATTTGTTCTCTTGGAGTGTATGACATTTGTTGTCTTGGAGTGTATGACATTTGTTCTCTTGGAGTGTATGACATTTGTTGTCTTGGAGTGTATGACAATTGTTCTCTTGGAGTGTATGACATTTGTTCTCTTGGAGTATTTAACATTTGTTTTCTTGGAGTGTATGACATTTGTTCTCTTGGTGTATGGTATTTGTTGTCTTGGAGTGTATGACATTTGTTGTCTTGAGTGTATGACATTTGTTGTCTTGGAGTGTATGACATTTGTTGTCTTGGAGTGTATGACATTTGTTGTCTTGGAGTGTATGACATTTGTTGTCTTGGAGTGTATGACAATTGTTCTCTTCGAATGTGTGGCTTTTGTTTGTCTTGGAGTGTATGGCATTTGTTGTCTTGAAGTGTATGACATTTGTTGTCTTGAGTGTATGACATTTGTTCTCTTGGAGTATATGATAATTATTCTCTTGGAATGTTTGACATTTGTTGTCTTGGAGTGTATGACATTTGTTCTCTTGGAGTGTATGACATTTGTTCTCTTGGAGTGTATGACATTTGTTGTCTTGGAGTGTATGCATTTGTTCTCTTGGGGTGTATGTCATTTGTTCTCTTGGAGTGTATGACATTTGTTGTCTTGGAGTGTATGCCATTTGTTCTCTTGGAGTGTATGACATTTGTTGTCTTGGAGTGTATGACAATTCTTCTCTTGGAGTGTATGACATTTGTTGTCTTGGAGTGTATGGTAATTGTTCTCTTCGAGTGTATGACAATTGTTCTCTTCGAGTGTATGGCATTTGTTGTCTTGGAGTGTATGGCAATTGTTGTCTTGAAGTGTATGACATTTGTTGTCTTGAGTGTATGACATTTGTTGTCTTGAGTGTATGACATTTGTTGTCTTGGAGTGTATGATAATTGTTTTCTGGAGTGTATGTCATTTGTTGTCTTGTAGTGTATGACATTTGTTGTCTTGTAGTGTGTGCATTTGTTGTCTTGAAGTGTATGGCATTTGTTGTCTTCAAGTGTATGACATTTGTTGTCTTGGAATGTATGACATTTGTTCTCTTGGGGTGTATGATATTTGTTCTCTTGGAGTGTATGACATTTGTTGTCTTGGAGTGTATGACAATTGTTCTCTTGGAGTGTATGACATTTGTTCTCTTTTAGTGTATGCAATTGTTCTCTTGGAGTGTATGATAATTGTTCTCTTGGGGTGTATGACATTTGTTGTCTAGGAGTGTATGACATTTGTTCTCTTGGGGTGTATGACATTTGTTGTCTTGGAGTGTATGACATTTGTTCTCTTGGGTGTATGACATTTGTTGTCTTGGAGTGTATGACATTTGTTCTCTTGGGTGTATGACATTTGTTCTCTTGGAGTGTATGACATTTGTTGTCTTGGAGTGTATGACATTTGTTCTCTTGGGGTGTATGACATTTGTTGTCTTGGAGTGTATGACATTTGTTCTCTTGGGGTGTATGACATTTGTTGTCTTGGAGTGTATGACATTTGTTGTCTTGGAGTGTATGACATTTGTTCTCTTGGGGTGTATGACATTTGTTGTCTTGGAGTGTATGACATTTGTTCTCTTGGAGTGTATGACATTTGTTGTCTTGGAGTGTATGACATTTGTTCTCTTGGGTGTATGACATTTGTTCTCTTGGAGTGTATGAGATTTGTTGTCTTGAGTGTATGCCATTTGTTCTCTTGGAGTGTATGACATTTGTTGTCTTGGAGTGTATGACATTTGTTCTCTTGGGGTGTATGACATTTGTTCTCTTGGAGTGTATGACATTTGTTGTCTAGGAGTGTATGCCTTTTGTTCTCTTGGGGTGTATGTCATTTGTTCTCTTGGAGTGTATGACATTTGTTGTCTAGGAGTGTATGACATTTGTTGTCTTGGAGTGTATGACATTTGTTATCTTGGAGTGTATGACATTTGTTGTCTTGGAGTGTATGACAATTATTCTTTGGAGTGTATGACAATTGTTGTCTTGGAGTGTATGACATTTTTTGTCTTGGAGTGTATGACATTTGTTGTCTTGGAGTGTATGACATTTGTTGTCTAGGAGTGTATGACGTGTGTTGTCTTGGAGTGTATGACATTTGCCGTAAGTGTATGGCATTTGTTTCCTGGAGTTTATGACATTTGTTTTTTTGGAGTGTATGACATTTGTTCTCTTGGAGTGTATGACATTTGTTGTTTTGGAGTGTATGACATTTGTTGTTTTGGAGTGTATGACATTTGTTGTTTTGGAGTGTATGCCATTTGTTGTCTAGGAGTGTATGACATTTGTTGCCTTGGAGTGTATGACATTGGTTGTATTGTAGTGTATGACATTTGTTGTCTTGGAGTGTATGACATTTGTTATCTTGGAGTGTATGACATTTGTTGTCTTGGAGTGTATGACATTTGTTGTGTTTGGAGTGTATGACATTTGTTATCTTGGAGTGTATGTCATTTGTTCTCTTGGAGTGTATGAGATTTGTTGTCTAGGAGTGTATGCCATTTGTTCTCTTGGAGTGTATGACATTTGTTGTCTTGGAGTGTATGACAATTCTTCTCTTGGAGTGTATGACATTTGTTCTCTTGGAGTGTATGACATTTGTTTTCTTGGAGTGTATGACAATTCTTCTCTTGGAGTGTATGACATTTGTTCTCTTGGAGTATATGACATTTGTTTTCTTGGAGTGTATGACAATTGTTCTCTTGTAGTGTATGATAATTGTTCTTTTTTAGTGTATGACAATTATTCTGTTGGAATGTATGACATTTGTTGTCCTGGGGTGTATGGCATTTGTTCTCTTGGAGTGTATGACATTTGTTGTCTTGGAGTGTATGACATTTGTTCTCTTGGCATGTATGGTATTTGTTGTCTTGGTGTGAATGGTATTTGTTCGCTTGGAGTGTATGACATTTGTTGTCTTTGAGTGTATGTTAATTTTTCTCTTAGAGTGTGTGATAATTGTTCTCTTCGAATGTATGGCATTTGTTGTCTTGGAGTGTATGGTAATTGTTCTCTTGGAGTGTATGACATTTGTTGTCTTGAAGTGTATGGTAATTGTTCTCTTAGAGTGTGTGATAATTGTTCTCTTCGAATGTATGGCATTTGTTGTCTTGTAGTGTATCACATTGGTTGTCCTTGAGTGTATGACATTTGTTGTCTTGGAGTGTATGACATTTGTTGTCTTGTACTGTATGACATTTGTTGACTAAATGTTTTATGACATTTGTTGTCTTTTATTTTATGACATTTGTTGTCTTGGAGTGTATGACATTTGTTGTCTTGGAGTCTATGACACTTGTTGTCTTGGAGTCTATGACATTTGTTATCTAGGAGTGTATGACATTTATTGTCTTGGAGTTATGACAATTGTTCACTTGGAGTGTATGATAATTGTTCTATTGGAGTGTATGACATTTGTTGTCTTGGAGTGTATGACATTTGTTGTCTTGGAGTGTATGACATTTGTTGTCTTGGTGTGTATGACATTTGTTGTCTAGGAGTGTATGACGTGTGTTGTCTTGGAGTGTATGGCATTTGTCCTAACGTGTATGGCATTTGTTTTCTTGGAATTTATGACATTTGTTGTTTTGGAGTGAATGGTATTTGATCTCTTGGAGTGTATGACATTTGTCGTCTTGACGTGTATGACATTTGTTGTCTTGGAGTGTATGACATTTTTCTCTTTGAGTTTATGGCATTTGTTGTATGGAGTGTATGATATTTGTTTTTTTTTGGAGTGTATAACATTTGTTGTCTAGGAGTTTATGACATTTGTTGCTTGGAGTGTATTACATTTGTTGTCTTGGAGTGTATGGTAATTGTTCTCTTAGAGTGTATGACAATTGTTCTCTTGGAATGTATGGCTTTTGTTGTCTTGGAGTGTATGGCATTTGTTGTCTTGAAGAGTATGACATTTGTTGTCTTGACGTGTATGACATTTGTTCTCTTGGAGTATATGATAATTATTCTCTTGGAGTGTTTGACATTTATTGTCTAGGAGTGTATGACATTTGTTCTTTTGGAGTGTATGACATTTGTTCTCTTGGAGTGTATGAGATTTGTTGTCTAGAAGTGTATGCCATTTGTTCTCTTGGGGTGTATGTCATTTGTTCTCTTGGAGTGTATGAGATTTGTTGTCTAGGAGTGTATACATTTGTTCTCTTGGAGTGTATGACATTTGTTGTCTTGGAGTGTATGACAATTGTTCTCTTGGAGTGTATGACATTTGTTCTCTTGGAGTGTATGACATTTGTTTTCTTGGAGTGTATGACAATTGTTCTCTTGTAGTGTATGATATTGTTCTATTGGAGTGTATGACATTTGTGTTGGAATGTATGACATTTGTTGTCTGGAGTGTATGGCATTTGTTCTCTTGGAGTGTATGACATTTGTTGTCTTGGAGTGTATGACATTTGTTCTCTTGGAGTGTATGACATTTGTTGTCTTGGAGTGTATGACATTTGTTGTCTTGGAGTGTATGAATTTATTGTCTTGGAGTGTATGACATTGTTGTCTTGGACTGTATGGTAATTGTTCTCTTCGAGAGTATGACAATTGTTCTCTTCGAATGTATGGCATTTGTTGTCTTGGAGTGTATGACATTGTTGTCTTGAAGAGTATGACATTTGTTGTCTTGAGTGTATGACATTTGTTGTCTTGAGTGTATGACATTTGTTGTCTTGGAGTGTATGATAATTGTTTTCTTGGAGTGTATGTCATTTGTTGTCTTGTAGTGTATGACATTTGTTGTCTTGTAGTGTATGGCATTTGTTGTCTTGAAGTGTATGCATTTGTTGTCTTCAAGTGTATGACATTTGTTGTCTTGGAATGTATGACATTTGTTGTCTTGGAGTGTATGATAATTGTTCTCTTGGAGTGTATGACATTTGTTGTCTAGGAGTGTATGACATTTGTTCTCTTGGGGTGTATGACATTTGTTCTCTTGGAGTGTATGATAATTGTTCTCTTGGAGTGTATGACATTTGTTCTCTTGGAGTATATGATAATTGTTCTCTTGGAGTGTTTGACATTTGTTGTCTAGGAGTGTATGACATTTGTTCTCTTGGAGTGTATGATACATTGTTCTCTTGGAGTGTATGACATTTGTTCTCTTGGAGTGTATGATAATTGTTCTCTTGGAGTGTATGACATTTGTTGTCTTGGAGTGTATGACATTTGTTCTCTTGGGGTGTATGACATTTGTTCTCTTGGAGTGTATGACATTTGTTCTCTCGGAGTGTATGACAATTGTTCTCTTGGAGTGTATGACATTTGTTCTCTTTAGTGTATGCTAATTGTTCTCTTGGAGTATATGATAATTGTTCTCTTGGAGTGTTTGACATTTATTGTCTAGGAGTGTATGACATTTGTTCTCTTGGAGTGTATGACATTTGTTCTCTTGGAGTGTATGACATTTGTTGTCTAGGAGTGTATGCCATTTGTTCTCTTGGAGTGTATGACATTTGTTGTCTTGGAGTGTATGACATTTGTTCTCTTGGGGTGTATGACATTTGTTCTCTTGGAGTGTATGAGATTTGTTGTCTAGGAGTGTATGCCTTTGTTCTCTTGGAGTGTATGACATTTGTTCTCTTGGAGTGTATGAGATTTGTTGTCTAGGAGTGTATGCCATTTGTTGTCTTGGAGTGTATGACATTTGTTATCTTGGAGTGTATGACATTTGTTGTCTTGGAGTGTATGACAATTGTTCTATTGGAGTGTATGACATTGTTGTCTTGGAGTGTATGACATTTTTTGTCTTGGAGTGTATGACATTTGTTGTCTTGGAGTGTATGACATTTGTTGTCTTGGAGTGTATGACATTTGTTGTCTTGGAGTGTATGACATTTGTTGTCTTGAGTGTATGACATTTGCCGTAACGTGTATGGCATTTGTTTCCTGGAGTTTATGACATTTGTTTTTTTGGAGTGAATGGCATTTGTTCTCTTGGAGTGTATGACATTTGTTGTTTGGAGTGTATGATATTTGTTGTTTGGAGTGTATGCCATTTGTTGTCTAGGAGTGTATGACATTTGTTGCCTTGGAGTGTATGACATTTGTTGTCTTGTAGTGTATGACATTTGTTGTCTTGGAGTGTATGACATTTGTTATCTCGAGTGTATGACATTTGTTGTCTTGGAGTGTATGACATTTGTTGTGTTTGGAGTGTATGACATTTGTTATCTTGGAGTGTATGACATTTGTTGTCTTGGAGTGTATGACATTTGTAGACTTGGAGTGTATGACATTTGTTGTCTTGGAGTGTATGACATTTGTTGTCTTGAGTGTATGACATTTGTTATCTTGGAGTGTATGGCATTTGTTTTCTTGACGTGTATGGCATTTGTTGTCTTGGAGTGTATGATAATTGTTCTCTTGGAGTGTATGTCATTTGTTGTCTGGAGTGTATGACATTTGTTGTCTTGTAGAGTATGGCATTTGTTGTCTTGGAGTGTATGCCATTTGTTCTCTTGGGGTGTATGTCATTTGTTCTCTTGGAGTGTATGAGATTTGTTGTCTTGGAGTGTATGCCATTTGTTCTCTTGGAGTGTATGACATTTGTTGTCTTGGAGTGTATGACAATTCTTCTCTTGGAGTGTATGACATTTGTTCTCTTGGAGTATATGACATTTGTTTTCTTGGAGTGTATGACAATTGTTCTCTTGGAGTGTATGACATTTGTTCTCTTGGAGTATATGACATTTGTTTTCTTGGAGTGTATGACAATTGTTCTCTTGGAGTGTATGACAATTGTTCTTTTTTAGTGTATGACAATTATTCTGTTGGAATGTATGACATTTGTTGTCCTTGGGTGTATGGCATTTGTTCTCTTGGAGTGTATGACATTTGTTCTCTTGGAGTGTATGACATTGTTCTCTTGGCATGTATGGTATTTGTTGTCTTGGTGTGAATGGTATTTGTTCGCTTGGAGTGTATGACATTTGTTGTCTTTGAGTGTATGTTAATTTTTCTCTTAGAGTGTGTGATAATTGTTCTCTTCGAATGTATGCATTTGTTGTCTTGGAGTGTATGGTAATTGTTCTCTTGGAGTGTATGACATTTGTTGTCTTGAAGTGTATGGTAATTGTTCTCTTAGAGTGTGTGATAATTGTTCTCTTCGAATGTATGGCATTTGTTGTCTTGTAGTGTATCACATTGGTTGTCTTGAGTGTATGACATTTGTTGTCTTGGAGTGTATGACATTTGTTGTCTTGTACTGTATGACATTTGTTGACTAAATGTTTATGACATTTGTTGTCTTTTATTTTATGACATTTGTTGTCTTGGAGTGTATGACATTTGTTGTCTTGGAGTCTATGACACTTGTTGTCTTGGAGTGTATGACATTGTTATCTAGGAGTGTATGACATTTATTGTCTTGGAGTTTATGACAATTGTTCTCTTGGAGTGTATGATAATTGTTCTATTGGAGTGTATGACATTTGTTCTCTTGGAGTGTATGACATTTGTTGTCTTGGAGTGTATGACATTTGTTCTCTTGGAGTGTATGACATTTGTTGTCTTGGAGTGTATGACATTTGTTGTATTGGAGTGTATGAAATTATTGTCTTGGAGTGTATGACATTTGTTGTCTTGGAGTGTATGGTAATGTTCTCTTCGAGAGTATGACATTTGTTCTCTTCGAATGTATGGCATTTGTTGTCTTGGAGTGTATGGCATTTGTTGTCTTGAAGAGTATGACATTTGTTGTCTTGAGTGTATGACATTTGTTGTCTTGAGTGTATGACATTTGTTGTCTTGGAGTGTATGATAATTGTTTCTTGGAGTGTATGACATTTGTTGTCTTGTAGTGTATGACATTTGTTGTCTTGTAGTGTATGGCATTTGTTGTCTTGAAGTGTATGGCATTTGTTGTCTTCAGTGTATGACATTTGTTGTCTTGGAGTGTATGACATTTGTTGTCTTGGAGTGTATGACATTTGTTGTCTGGGTGTATGACATTTGTTGTCTTGAGTGTATGACATTTGTTGTCTTGAGTGTATAACATTTGTTTTCTTGGAGTGTATGACATTTGTTGTCTTGTAATGTATGACAATTGTTGTCTTGGATGTATGCATTTGTTGTCTTGGAGTGTATGACATTTGTTCTCTTTTAGTGTATGCTAATTGTTCTCTTGGAGTATATGATAATGTTCTCTTGGAGTGTTGACATTGTTGTCTAGGAGTGTATGACATTTGTTCTCTTGGAGTGTATGTCATTTGTTCTCTTGGAGTGTATGACATTTGTTGTCTTGGGTGTATGACAATTGTTCTCTTGGAGTGTATGACATTTGTTGTCTTGGAGTTTATGACAATTGTTCTCTCGGAGTGTATGGCATTTGTTGTCTTGGGGTGTATGACAATTGTTCTCTCGGAGTGTATGACAATTGTTCTCTTGGAGTGTATGACATTTGTTCTCTTTTAGTGTATGCTATTGTTCTCTTGGAGTGTATGATAATTGTTCTCTTGGAGTGTTGACATTTGTTGTCTAGGAGTGTATGACATTTGTTCTCTTGGGGTGTATGACATTTGTTCTCTTGGAGTGTATGACATTTGTTGTCTTGGAGTGTATGACATTTGTTCTCTTGGAGTGTATGACATTTGTTGTCTTGGAGTGTCTGACATTTGTTGTCTTGGGGTGTATGACATTTGTTCTCTTGGAGTGTATGACATTTGTTGTCTTGGAGTGTATGCCATTTGTTGTCTTGGAGTCTATGACATTTGTTATCTTGGAGTGTATGACATTTGTTGTCTTGGAGTGTGGACAATTGTTCTTGGAGTGATGACAATTGTTGTGTTGGAGTGTATGACATTTTTTGTCTTGGAGTGTATGACATTTGTTGTCTTGGAGTGTGTGGCATTTGTTGTTTTGGAGTGTATGATATTTGTTGTTTTGGAGTGTATGCCATTTGTTGTCTAGGAGTGTATGACATTTGTTGCCTTGGAGTGTATGACATTGGTTGTATTGTAGTGTATGACATTTGTTGTCTTGGAGTGTATGACATTTGTTATCTCGGAGTGTATGACATTTGTTGTCTTGGAGTGTATGACATTTGTTGTGTTTGGAGTGTATGACATTTGTTATCTTGGAGTGTATAACATTTGTTGTCTTGGAGTCTATGACATTTGTTAGACTTGGAGTCTATGACATTTGTTGTCTTGGAGTGTATGACATTTGTTGTCTTGACGTGTATGACATTTGTTGTCTTGGAGTGTATGGCATTTGTTTTCTTGAGTGTATGGCATTTGTTGTCTTGGAGTGTATGATAATTGTTCTCTTGGAGTGTATGACATTTGTTGTCTTGTAGTGTATGACATTTGTTGTCTTGTAGAGTATGGCATTTGTTGTCTTGGAGTGTATGCCATTGTGTTCTCTTTGGAGTATATGACATTTGTTTTCTTGGAGTGTATGACAATTGTTCTCTTGTAGTGTATGATAATTGTTCTTTTTTAGTGTATGACAATTATTCTGTTGGAATGTATGACATTTGTTGTCCTTGGGTGTATGGCATTTGTTCTCTTGGAGTGTATGACATTTGTTGTCTTGGAGTGTATGACATTTGTTCTCTTGGCATGTATGGTATTTGTTGTCTTGGTGTGAATGGTATTTGTTCGCTTGGAGTGTATGACATTTGTTGTCTTTGAGTGTATGTTAATTTTTCTCTTAGAGTGTGTGATAATTGTTCTCTTCGAATGTATGGCATTTGTTGTCTTGGAGTGTATGGTAATTGTTCTCTTGGAGTGTATGACATTTGTTGTCTTGAGTGTATGGTAATTGTTCTCTTGAGTGTGTGATAATTGTTCTCTTCGAATGTATGGCATTTGTTGTCTTGTAGTGTATCACATTGGTTGTCCTTGAGTGGATGACATTTGTTGTCTTGGAGTGTATGACATTTGTTGTCTTGTACTGTATGACATTTGTTGACTAAATGTTTTATGACATTTGTTGTCTTTTATTTTATGACATTTGTTGTCTTGGAGTGTATGACATTTGTTGTCTTGGAGTCTATGACACTTGTTGTCTTGGAGTCTATGACATTTGTTATCTAGGAGTGTATGACATTTATTGTCTTGGAGTTATGACAATTGTTCTCTTGGAGTGTATGATATTGTTCTCTTGGAGTGTATGACATTGTTGTCTGGAGTGTATGACATTTGTTGTCTTGGAGTGTATGACATTTGTTGTCTTGGTGTGTATGACATTTGTTGTCTAGGAGTGTATGACGTGTGTTGTCTTGGAGTGTATGGCATTTGTCCTAACGTGTATGGCATTTGTTTTCTTGGAGTTTATGACATTTGTTGTTTTGGAGTGAATGGTATTTGATCTCTTGGAGTGTATGACATTTGTCGTCTTGACGTGTATGACATTTGTTGTCTTGGAGTGTATGACATTTGTTCTCTTTGAGTTTATGGCATTTGTTGTATGGAGTGTATGATATTTGTTTTTTTTGGAGTGTATAACATTTGTTGTCTAGGAGTATGACATTTGTTGCTTGGAGTGTATGACATTTGTTGTCTTGGAGTGTATGGTAATTGTTCTCTTAGAGAGTATGACATTGTTCTCTTCGAATGTATGGCTTTTGTTGTCTTGGAGTGTATGACATTTGTTGTCTTGAAGTGTATGACATTTGTTGTCTTGAGTGTATGACATTTGTTCTCTTGGAGTATATGATAATTATTCTCTGGAGTGTTTGACATTTGTTGTCTTGGAGTGTATGACATTTGTTCTCTTGGAGTGTATGACATTTGTTGTCTTGGAGTGTATGAGATTTGTAGTCTAGGAGTGTATGCCATTTGTTCTCTTGGGTGTATTTCATTTGTTCTCTTGGAGTGTATGAGATTGTTGTCTAGGAGTGTATGCCATTTGTTCTCCTGGAGTTTATGACATTTGTTGTCTTGGAGTGTATGACAATTTTCTTTTGGAGTGTATGACATTTGTTGCCTTGGAGTGTATGACATTGGTTGTCTTGTAGTGTATGACATTTGTTGTCTTGGAGTGTATGACATTTGTTATCTCGGAGTGTATGACATTTGTTGTCTTGGAGTGTATGACATTTGTTGTGTTTGGAGTGTATGACATTTGTTATCTTGGAGTGTATAACATTTGTTGTCTTGGAGTGTATGACATTTGTAGACGTGGAGTGTATGACATTTGTTGTCTTGGAGTGTATGACATTTGTTGTCTTGACGTGTATGACATTTGTTGTCATGGAGTGTATGGCATTTGTTTTCTTGACGTGTATGGCATTTGTTGTCTTGGAGTGTATGATAATGTTCTTTGAGTGTATGTCATTTGTTGTCTTGTAGTGTATGACATTTGTTGTCTTGTAGAGTATGACATTTGTTGTCTTGGAGTGTATGACATTTGTTCTCTTGGGTGTATGACATTTGTTCTCTTGGAGTGTATGCGATTTGTTGTCTAGGAGTGTATGCCATTTGTTCTCTTGGAGTGTATGACATTTGTTGTCTTGGAGTGTATGACATTTGTTGTCTTGGAGTGTATGACATTTGTTGTCTTGGTGTGTATGACATTTGTTGTCTAGGAGTGTATGACGTGTGTTGTCTTGGAGTGTATGGCATTTGTCCTAACGTGTATGGCATTTGTTTTCTTGGAGTTATGACATTTGTTGTTTTGGAGTGAATGGTATTTGATCTCTTGGAGTGTATGACATTTGTCGTCTTGACGTGTATGACATTTGTTGTCTTGAGTGTATGACATTTGTTCTCTTTGAGTTATGGCATTTGTTGTATGGAGTGTATGATATTTTTTTTTTTGGAGTGTATAACATTTGTTGTCTAGGAGTTTATGACATTTGTTGCTTGGAGTGTATTACATTTGTTGTCTTGGAGTGTATGGTAATTGTTCTCTTAGAGAGTATGACAATTGTTCTCTTCGAATGTATGCTTTTGTCTTGGAGTGTATGGCATTTGTTGCCTTGAAGAGTATGACATTTGTTGTCTTGACGTGTATGACATTTGTTCTCTTGGAGTATATGATAATTATTCTCTTGGAGTGTTTGACATTTATTGTCTAGGAGTGTATGACATTTGTTCTCTTGGAGTGTATGACATTTGTTCTCTTGGAGTGTATGAGATTTGTAGTCTAGGAGTGTATGCCATTTGTTCTCTTGGGTGTATTTCATTTGTTCTCTTGGAGTGTATGAGATTTGTTGTCTAGGAGTGTATGCCATTTGTTCTCCTGGAGTTTATGACATTTGTTGTCTTGGAGTGTATGACAATTCTTCTTT
This sequence comes from Megaustenia siamemsis, assembly GCA_032433765.1. NCBI lineage: Eukaryota > Metazoa > Mollusca > Gastropoda > Stylommatophora > Ariophantidae > Megaustenia > Megaustenia siamemsis. The sequence goes on from JAVIAB010000124.1 coordinate 115,941,928, forward strand.
TGGAGTGTATGACATTTGTTCTCTTGGAGTATATGACATTTGTTTTCTTGGAGTGTATGACATTTGTTGTCTTGTAGTGTATGGCATTTGTTGTCTTGAAGTGTATGACATTTGTTGTCTTGGAATGTATGACATTTGTTGTCTTGGAATGTATGACATTTGTTGTCTTGGATTGTATGACATTTGTTGTCTTGGATTGTATGACATTGGTTGTCTGGTAGTGTATGATATTTGTTGTGTCTTGGATTGTAATACATTTGTTGTCTTGTACTGTATGGCATTTGTTGTCTTGGAGTGTAAGGCATTTGTTGTCTTGAGTGTATGGCATTTGTTGTCTTGGGGTGTATGACAATTGTTCTCTCGGAATGTATGACATTTGCTCTCTTGGAGTGTATGACAATTGTTCTCTCGGAGTGTATGGCATTTGTTGTCTTGGGGTGTATGACAATTGTTCTCTCGGAGTGTATGACAATTGTTCTCTTGGAGTGTATGACATTTGTTCTCTTTTAGTGTATGCAATTGTTCTTTGGAGTATATGATAATGTTCTCTTGGAGTGTTTGACATTATTGTCTAGTAGTGTATGACATTTGTTTCTTGGGGTGTATGACATTTGTCTCTTGGAGTGTATGACATTTGTTCTCTTGGGGTGTATGTCATCTGTTCTCTTGGAGTGTATGACATTTGTTGTCTTGGAGTTTATGACAATTGTTCTCTTGCAGTGTATGACAATTGTTCTCTTGGAGTATATGACATTTGTTTTCTTGAGTGTATGTCAATTGTTCTCTTGTACTGTATGACAATTGTTCTATTGGAGTGTATGACAATTATTCTGTTGGAATGTATGACATGTTGTCCTGGAGTGTATGGCATTTGTTCTCTTGGAGTGTATGACATTTTGTCTTGGAGTGTATGACATGTGTTCTCTTGGCGGTATGGTATTGTTGTCTTGGAGTGAATGGTATTTGTTCTCTGGAGTGTATGACATTTGTTGTCTTTGAGTGTATGGTAATTTTTCTCTTGGAATGTATGACAATTGTTGTTCTCTGGAGTGTATGGTAATTGGTCTTTAGAGTGTAGACTATTTTCTCTTCGAATGTATTGCATTTGTTGCCTTGTAGTGTATCACATGTTGTCTTGAAGTGTATCAATTTGTTGTCCTTGAGTGTATGACATTTGTTGTCTTGAGTGTATGACATTTGTTGTCTTGTACTGTATGACATTTGTTGACTAAATGTTTATGACATTTGTTGTCTTTTATTTTATGACATTTGTTGTCTTGGAGTGTATGACATTTGTTTGGAGTGTATGACA